>NW_019379494.1:1474518-1597321 GCF_000648655.2 Copidosoma floridanum
AATTACAAAAAAAATATTAATGGCATATTAATTAAAAAAAACACCTGAAATATTTTTTAAATCAATGGAGACCAAATTAATATTCATAAGAAATGTAAAAAAAACAAAAGTTCTAACTCCAACAGCAAAAAAATACGATCAATCAAAGAAAGGAAATACCAACGACGTCATTCAAAGAAAAAAAAATGTATGAAAACAATTTATTTATATTCATACGAACGTGTGAGTAATGCAAAACATTTTTATAAATTTAAAATTATTCCAAAAATAATTTAAGAATATGAACAATCACTTTTTTAAAATAATTAAATATGCACATCTACAACACAATGAATAATTTATAATATTAATTTATTAATTATGTTATCATCACTATTTTTGCTGAAAAAAACTTTATTAAGCACTCTTATCTGTTTTAATTAGTAAGAAAAAAAATTTTTTATCACGCATAAATTACGCATTACACTTTTAGCAAACAAGTGTACTTAAAAACAATTGAAAAAGTATGTGCCCAAGTCTGTCTAACAAGCTGCTATAAAAATGGTGAATAACACGCATACTAATCAAATTTTTCTGGTAGTTTTTAGAAACTTACAGTTATTTATTACCCCAACTGGATACCATCTCATCAAACACGTTCATCTAAACTACAGATGAACCTCAACTTTTTATGAAGCGCATCTGTTCTTAAAACTTTGCCTCGGCAGAATCGTGTCTAAAAATCAAACGGCATGAGTATGACAGGGATTTGTTTGTACAATAAAAATCGTCTCATCTGCATGCGCCTCAACCACGCTACTGTTACAAGTACATGGTATTACATATACACACATGTACTATGACACAAACGAAGGCACAGTTCTTTTTTGAAGTCCTCCCACCCCCGCGTCTCGACAAAAACATCGAGACTTTCAGGCGCGCCGCTCTCAAAATACTCACACTCGATCCGCTTAGTGCGAAAACCCAAGAGCAAAGAAAAAAAGTCGCGTTTGGAGTTTGCGATTCTTTGCAGGGAGCCCATTTTTTTTTTTTTTTTTTCATTTCACTGCTACACACCAAAGACATAAATCTGATCGAAACTCTCTCGCGATGCGTCAGTGGTTAAAAATAAAAAGACGCTTTGAATTTACGGATGAAACGGTCTCTCTCTCTCTCTCTCCCTGTATTTTAGCGATTATGCTAGTCCCTTGGGCTACAAATTCCACTGCACATATCACAAACGTTGCAAAACGTCACGTTCGATCATCGAATTCCGTAAAAACACTGCAAGTACGAAAATACCCTAATCGAAAGAAAAAAAATCCTCCAAAGTTCATTGGCCCAAAAAAAAAAGGGAACCAAAGCAACGAACCGTATACTTTCTATATACGCGCACATCTACAGACGCCACTGGCGTGCTTCAAAAGGCGGGTATTATTAAAAGCGCGTCGTCTATATGCAAATGGCCGGTCAGACGCGCGGGAGGAAACTTTGTTGCGATTCAGATCCCCTACCCGCGCACACACAGCAGTGGGAAATTCAATAGACTCCGGGTGGAGGTTCCCTCTTCGAGTTAATGATACGTTATTGTCGTAGCGAGAACTGGACCCGGAAGATAGAGCCAAGACGGTGGTTTGGGGATTTTAGTCGGATCGGGGGATGACTCGGACTCGGTGCGGCAATTAGCGCGAATCTTCCGGCCATGGATTCGATTAGTTGTCTTAGAAGGACTTACCCTGAGATTGGCCAAGTTGGTCCTTGCTTTGCTGCGCCATTGATGCTTTTGGGGACACGCTATTATGGCATACCCTTGTGAGTTATCATTTTCGTGGGAGACCGGGGAAATAGTACCCCGGTATGTACCTGTTGCGCGCGGATGGGGATACTCTTACCTCAAACAGAAAAAACATCTTTTTTTTCTTGAGTAACTGTTTTAATTACATTTAAAATTAAAAAAAATACATCATGTATCAGCAGATGGCACGTCACTTGGTGTCAATTCACTCAAAACCTGTTTCTTAATTGTTTTACCGTAAAACTGGAGCACACGACGACAAGCACGTACTTTTTTTCAATTGATTCATACGTTGACCGATACTTTGGCTAGTGCTGAAAACAGTGAAACTACCCACCGAAAAACAAAAAATTTTTATCATATCCATAGTGAAAAAGTTGTACCTGTTATATAATGATCAAATAAGAAAAAAATAGCGCGACCTTGCGCGTACGATTCCTCATTAGACGAAATTGTGTTTTCGCGTACGCAAGTGCACGTCAGGGAGACGAAACCAACAACAAAGTTAATTAACCTGCGAGTGTTCTCGCGGATGATAATAATGAACCGCGAAGACTGCGGAAACTTTTGCTGTCCACGTCTTTCGGCGTATCATGAAAGGAGGGAGGAAAAAAGCGAGGCGAGACCGCGGTACAACAACGCGTCTGTCCTTTTAGTTAAGCGAGCCAAACTTGCCTCTCGCCCGAACTTTTGCCCTGAAAGTCAAAGCTTCGAGTCATTAAAGCCCTCCCTCCCTCCCTCACCGTTGCCTTGTTGCGTAACAGACGCCATCGCAGCACTAGTGGAGCTTCTCGTGTCGGTGATGTTTGTTCCGGGATTAGTTGGGACCCGGTATGGGTGCAGGCCAACGACATTTCCGCGAACCTCTTTTCACTTGGTGCTCTGTTTTCGTCGTATATGGACACGTTGATGGGGGGAAAAATATTTTCTTGTTGTGACAAGTTTTCCGATGCGCGTATCACATTTGCTGTTGGCGAGGGTTCATTGACGGATCGTGGGCGGTGTTTGCCTCGAACGAGCCGTTGAAAACGAAATGATGCCTATACAGCACAGCTCCACCATACGGTCCAATATAAATATATACCCGCGTGCAAACAGATCATTCGAAGCTCAAGTTAAATGTAGCTTCACACATTTGAGTTATCTTACCGGCTTCGTTTTGTATCCATTAGGTGTGGCAACGTCTAAGGTCTTTCACGATTGGGCCAACAATTTTCATGACTTGTTTGCGCATACCTCCGGGACTTCCCAATAGTTACACAAAACCGTTGAACGAATACTACAGACAATATTGGAGCTCGATAATAAACAGAGTCGCACATGTCGAACCGTCGAGGTGTCCATTGCGTGTAGTCGCTGATGTGATGTATGTCCGGGGCGTGGGTTGATTATTTCGCGCTAGGTGGAGAGAGTTTGCGTGATCAAGGGGAGTGCACGTATAAGGGAAGGGGGATGAGAATCGGTGTGGACGAAATTAACGCAGGAAGGGAGGCTATCGGTAATTCGGAAGGGTTTGCACGCGCGTTATTGACTGGCTTCGGAGCAGATGGGGGTTGTTTCATTTTTTTCGGGGCTCTGCGATACATTAGCATGTTGATTGGAAATGATGTCCCATCATCAAACATTAACTTTGAAATCATCGGCTTGCACGTGTGTGCGTGTGTGTGTGTGTGAGTATATTTTAACAACGCTCGTAATATATTGAACGAGGTTGTATTACACACCTTGCGCGTCTGCGTTGAGCATCGGTGCATGGGTTTGATGTTTCGTGATCAAAGCAGACGACTTAACTAATTAATCATCTTTAATAATTGGTTAATACTATATTGCAAAATTATTTTTTTCAAGTATTCGTAAACTCTTTAATTCCAAAGCTATTCCCAAACTACAACCCTCTGCTTCCTCTGGCTCGTTGTACATTTTCAATGTTCATACTTAAAGATTAAAAGGGTAGTAGATTTTGGCTCCGAAAAATGTAAAGACGCTTTCTACCGATTCTAGCACTTCTGAACGAGTCGTCGTACAAAATTAAGACAAAATTTCTGCTATTTCATGTGATCTAACTTTTTTTTAAATATTTTATTTTTGAGTTTACAAGTTATAAAATAAAATAAAATCTTGAACCATTTAAAGCGAGTTGGAGAAAAAAAGAAAACTTGTTCAACACATCAGTTGATAAATAGGACCACGTGTATGCACAATTAAAGGTTTCAATCAGAGAATATCCTCTAAAAAAAAGTAAGAATTGTTAAAAAAGAAAATCAAACTGCCGAATGAAAACGGAGCCAAATCAATACGGCCAATAAAATCACGACCTTACCCATAGGCAGGGGCGGTGTATATAGGAAATGGTAATCAAGGAGCGCTTATTTTCGCCGCTAAAAAGTTACGGAAGCAATTAATCCCGCTGAAAAGAGAGGAGTGGAGTCCCCAGACGGTAAACAATGGTTTGCGGGGGGGAAACCCTGACTGCTGCAGCTAATAGAAAATGGCGGTTTCTCTCTCTCTTATTTGTCCGCTTTATGAAATCGCTCGAGATATCGGGTTCTCGGGACTCGTGCTATCGGGTCTCAATTAAATTCAGATTTATGGCTTATGCCGCGGACTAGGAGGGGACACCACCGAGCGACTACGACTACAGCTTTTCCGTTCGATTGCAAAGTGTTTCTGCTCTGCTTTTTCAGGTCTCCGGAAAATACGGGATCACCGATGCGGGTTGAATTTGGAATTTAGTCCCATGAATTTTTCCCTTTTCCAATCCCTCTCGCTTCCACCGGGCTCTCCAATACTAGGCTCAGGGCACGAACAGTTTTGCAACCACCACTGCATACTCTTATCTTGCCGTGGAATTTGTAATTGCGAGAAAATAGTTTTTTCAACTCCCCCAAGAAAAATTGATTCTCTGAATCCAAGTGCTGGACAGTAAGGGTTGAACATCTCAGAAAATATATTTTTTTGTTATGTCATGGGTACCAATACTGTAAACTACTAAAATTATTATAAAATGCCAAAAAAATCATTTTATGCCGTTGAATAAACTGCTGCATGTATGATTATCCGCTGAAGCCTTACCTCAAACCACCAATTCACACTTTACAAAGATAGATTTCAACAAAATAAAACATGGTACGAAAAATTTACTACATTAACTATCGGAAACCCATTTTTAATGAACAATCAAACAAAAAGCCCCAAAATCCGCGATACAGCCAATCGAATAAAACAACGTACCAAAATCATAAGCTCGTCATAATTGAAATTAATTCAAGTACCTACTCCCGATAACTCAAATTAAACGAGCGTCAGCAGCAACGAGCAATCGCCTCGTAACGCGCGCATTTACGCACCAACGCGCGTAAGCCCAACACCTCCGCAGCCGTAAAATCCCATTAAATGCTAATAGCTCGCGGTACTCGTAAAATACACCGTCCGAAATTACAATTAAAGCATAAATTCGCTGGCTCGGCGTCGTTAAATCCTCGTCCGATCATAAAATACACACCTCCGCACTCGAATCGCGCTGAGCCTTTCCCCACACAGCTTGTACCTACAACGCTACAACAGGTCCTTCGAGTTTGTGCGTATGAAAAGAAAAACACGCGCGGAGGTGGGCCCCGTGGCACCCAACTTTCTTTGGGCGCGAGAAATTCAATTAACCCGCGTCTTGGGCGAAAAAAATGGAGATGGATGAAAAGACGGGGGGGGGGGGGGAAGGAGGAGCTCGAGTAATTTTTTTTCTTGGCCCGTGGTTATGCGCGAGCGAAGGAGTTCCGAGAGTGTGGCGCGCAAATAAGCCCGAGCTTCTTAACGAGTCCGTTTTAAGGGAGAGCGCGTGGCTGCCGTGGTGTCTCCCCCGCCCCTTCTCCCTGGGGGGGGGGGGCTACTGTACATGCACAAAGGGACGCTAAACGACGTGTCTCTCCCTTCTTCTTTTCCTCTCTTTGGGGTGCACGGCGCGAAAACGCCGCCGCGTAATTGCGAGGATGTACCTGTTTGAGTTTGCGCGAAAGTTTCGCTTTGAATGTGTATACGCGAGGAAAAGTTTTTTCACCCGCGCTTTTCTCATTTTAAGGTGGATTTCTTTTTTCTTTCCCCTCCACCCCACAGCGTTTTCGATAAATTTCCGCGATGGACATTTCAATTGCACCTTCCAAACGAGAGGGGGCTCTTGATAATTGGGTTCAGGAGGGAGGTGGGTTAATTGGATTTTTTTTTCTTTTTTAATTTACAGTCTGTGCTGTTTGGAACTACTAAACAATCGATATCGGTCGTATGGTCACGCTGATAACGGAAAATTCATTGAATTGTCTTTTAAATGTTTTTTTTTTCTCCTTTTTTTAATTTTTTTTTTTTTTTTTATTCATTCGTACTGCGAGATGAAGATGGAAACTGTGAGCTGAAAACTTGTTTAAATTGAACTTTTAGTTTTTTTATAGCACAGTCTAATGAGGTTGTCGCTCCAAATTTAATGCAATGAAATATCGTTCTGAATACAATAAATGTCCTAAATACGTAAAAGAGTCAATAATATGTAAATTTGGTAGAAACAATATTCATGTCAAACAAATAGTAATAACCATAAAGATAAACAAAAGTACAGATGGATAGATTAATGGACGGAATTTTATAAAATAACAATTAAAAAAAGATCACTTTTTGTTTGCGTGTGCATGTTGCAGTTGTTCTGGCACTCTATGTGCATTAATAAATATGAAATAAAAATACCATAATGGACATGGTCACTGACACAATAATTTACATATCGCATGTAAAGCAGGATTACAAGCTTCAATGCTTAGTTTAAATCTCTTGTGTAAATAAAAATAAAATAAAACAAGCATATATCCATTAATTTAATAAATACATCCAATATAAATTTATTTACGCTGATAAAATACGCGTCAGTGTTAGTCAAAGGAAATGAAGGGGTTTCCTCAGCATGATGTTAAATCCGAAGAGTTTTTGGAGACTAATTATTCTAAAATTTTACTCCGTCAAATGAAAAAGAGAACAAATTAATAAGGAACTTGTCAATGCAAAGAAACATATACGGACTATAAAAAATTGTAGTTATAGGAAATATCAACATTAGATACTGCAATTAACGTGCCACTTGTGACGCTAAGAAAAACTTTAATGGAAACCCTCTGTATTTTCCAGGTACACGGAAAACAGGGAAAACTCTCGGCCTCTTCCATCGTAATATTTGTAATAACGAATTGCACACGGCGCCACCGGTCTGCACCATCAAAGGACCTCTTATTACCTCGAAAGGACATTTGACGCATACAGCAGAGAAACAAAATTTCCCCGCGTCTGTTTGCACACGCGGTACATAGACGTATAATACAAGTATATTATATGCACGCATCACTGCTGCAACGACTCGGCTTCTCCGATGAGTCTTTGACGTCGAGTCCCTCTGCAAAGAGACACTCCGAGTAAGTATTAAAAAAAGGAGGGGTTTTTTCCCTCCGCCCAACTACTTATTTATGAATCTCCTTTTTCTTTTCTGGTCGCAATGCAAGGGGTCTCGGGTAAATATAATCTTCGTCGAACTGAGAACTTGCATGGCTGGTTGCAATTTTTTTTCGAGCTCAAATTAATGTACGTTTCATACAGTATTAAAATAATTCGCCCAAACATCTCACGAATGACTATTAAAATTTTTTTTCCGCCGTACCAACATCATTAGAGTGAATTCAGAGACGCCAAATTAATATTGAATCCATACACCACTTGTAGAAAAGTTTATAGGAAACAATTAAATACTTGTCTCGCGAGTTGTTTTGATACATTACATCAGTCATCGCTGAAAATTTTCGCCAACCAATAATTAAATTCGTCAAAATAACCTGGCTATAATAAATTAAATACACCATCAGATCATTCACTGTCAAACAAATCCACGATCGTAATTCATCAGAACTGAAAATGATTCTCCTCCCACTCGAAACCCGCTTAAGCTAATATCTCATTAGCAAAAAAAAAAGTCCATCAACCGCTCACCGACTAATTTTACTTTCATTTTCAGATAATAAAAAAAAAAAAAACGGAAGAAGATACAGGCGAGAAAGCCTTGCCCCCCCCCCTGCAGCGTCTGAGACGAGGAGGAGATATACAAAAAGCACCACCGCCGAGGGAGTCCAAACTCCACCCGTCCGTTCGGAAAGTTCGCCTCCACCGCTGCCGAAGAAGGAGATAGCGCGCAACTTAATAAATCACCGACGGATATCGAGGCTCCGCGGACACAACATCGTATTGCAACGCGTGCAGCAAACAGAGAAAGAGAGAAATCGCGCACTGGCATCTGGTTCTGCAAAATTGGAGAACAACAGAGAGAGAGAGAGAGAGAGAGAGAGGACACACGTGGGCGTGCTACCACTATTAGTTTCGGGAGCACTTCGAGAAGCGAGGTCGAGGGCAACACTATAGACGCGAACCGTGTCGTGTTTTCGTTGCGTTGCACCGTATCCGCGATGTGAGTTTGGTTGCGATGAGAAACGCATAAATATCGATCTGTGCGCGAGACAATCGGAGCCGACACTGCGCCGGCAAGGCGTTAAATTTCAATTGAATAAGTCGAGAAGGAGCCACCAGTAGAGAAGGAGGGGGGTATGAAAAAGGCCCTTCCGGGAGTGGATGCTCGGGGGAAAACTTTTACTCACCGGGGGTAGGAAACAACGAGGTCCGGCGTTATCGTGGCGAGAGTTTGAGCGATCGCTTACCCGGGTGGGTTTGTTTATCGCGGGGGTGGAACCATACCCGGGAAATAATAAGCAGCCGTGGGAGTGGGAGGAGCCTCGCTGCACCGGAAAAATCAATTTCCACGGGATGCGAAGTTGCTCGCGAAATAGAAGATGAGCTTGTGATTTCTTCGTGCTTTTATGAATACACGGTACGGCGCGATTCGTACGGCATTTGTCGATACTTTGACGATGGAGGAGGAGGATCGTGATTCCACAAATGAACTTGGCGAAAGAGAAGAGGAACATTTTTGAAGTGACGTTTGGTTGTCCTTGAAGTACTCCAATCAGCGAACAGCAGTGACAAGGAGCGTGTAAGAAATTAGCGTACACAGGCCTATCAGATGCTCGGCACTCCGGGCTGAAAAGGCTGCAAAACACGGGGAGGAAAAGGAGAGAGAGAGAGAGCACGCGACAGGAGAAGAACGTTGGAGGTGTTTGGGTGGGCGCAGGTGGTGCAGCTCCTCCCGAGGGGCCATGCATTACGACATAAAGACGCGGCCGTGCTCAGCAGCGCGTCAAGACACCGCGGTGGATGAAGCATAGCAGAAACAGCGCGGAGGGAGAGACAAAGGACGGGACAAAGCGGGGCTGACAGCAGCTGGCAAAAGCCATTCGAGCGTGCTGGAGCGTAAGTTGATTGTTTCGCTAAGCTGATGAGGGAGGCCCATTATCGCGATGTGCTTTAAAAATGTACCGCGAGTGGCTAAGGAAGGATGCGAGCTTTTCTTTTTGCTGCTTTTTTTTTTTTTTTCTTTCTTTTTTGTTTTTGATAAGAGTTGTTGATGCGTATCGATGGAGAGCATTACTCGTGTCAAATGAAGGGCTGTTGGGAAATGCGCTCGACGAGCGACTCATCGAGACAAAAGGGTACCAAGATGCATTCAGTAAACGTTAATGAATGGTAGTCGTTAATATCGAGTGATTACAAATTGTTGGGTTTTCATATTTTTGCGTCGATAAGGTACATGCTGTGGGTAATGATTATAAAAGTTAATTAATTAGGCTTTAAACTTTTTTGTTTTTTTTTGTTTTGTTTTTTTTTTTACCTTAATTGTCACTAGAAGCTTGAGGCTCCAAAAAATATATCCCAAGTTTTTTCGATGTACAAACATTTTTATGATTAATATCATACTATAGGTATAAAATATAAATTTCTAAAATTAAGTCATCCATTCATTCATTAACCATCGCTGAGTACTTTTTACTATTGAAGTTCACACTTGTAAGCAACTACCGAAGTTCAGTAATAAATTAAAGGTCCAGTAAATAGTATAAAATTGAAAAAAAATGGTTGATAAAATTGTGATATGTGATACAAATTGGACGTTCATTGCGGTAAAAGGATACCAATGTATTATTTTATCCTAATCAGAAAATGCCAACTCAAAAACGTTTATTTAATGACGAATGAATTGACATCTCAAAAATCTTAAGTTTTTGAAGGTATACGAAATGATTGGATTATACTGCAAAAACAATTTGGGTTTTATCAACTTTTTCCCAGATTTTTGTCGGTTAAAGTTGTAATTGTATGTAAATTTAAATTTATAATTATTTCTGAATGATTCATTAAACATATCGACTTGAAACAAAAATCACAGAAAGTAGACATGGTAAAACTATTATACAATTTTTCTTAAATGATCCATACTTTTTCTTGTACTAAAGAGCGAGCTAAAGAGTATGAAAATATCTTCTACGCTGTATAGTAATTGCGTTTTTGACTTCAAAGTTGCTGCTGTGTTTCTTTAACAATTGAATTTAAATACAAACACTTTTTACTGTATGTTTAATGAATAAAATGTAAAGCCTGCCTCTCAAAATTATTAGTGTAAGTTGTTACGTCAAGTCCAAATAATTAGGTCTCGAAATAAATCGATCGCGTGTAAATGAAAGTCAAACAACCTTGCGAATCTTGTAAAGCATGACACGACCGGAGTATGCATTTTTCTGAATCGCGAAAATCTGTTTTAACGCAAACGGTGGAATCGTACAATTATGTACAACTCATTCGAGCGAGTCACCTAAATCGTGCGATAAATCAAAACTTGCCCTGGCAAAAGCGAAGACGCGTAACTAAGCACAGATACGCGAGTCTTCCGTGAAAATTCATTAAAATTAATTAACGTTGGCTCGACAACAGCTCGACAACGTCCCGGAACATCAAAATAAATTCATAAGCCCGAACTCCAGCTCAGTCGCGTCGTTTTTTTTTTTTTTTTTTTTCCGTAACAACAGCAACAGAGCGCGCACCATCAATCCTCGCAGATCTTCCCCCAACTCCGAGCCCACCCCGACTACCGCGCAAAAGATAGATGTTCGCTGCTAATTGGTCGAGCTTTGCTGCTGTACATTGATATTAAGGACCTCCCGTCTCTGAGGGATATCGAGACTTTTACTGCTTTTTGTGCGCAGGTGCCTCCAAAAAAAACGCGTTCTCTCTAATAGATGTACTTATTCACGGACAAAACTGATGTTGGGTTTGTTTTGGACTCTTGAACGTGTTTCCAATTGTCCAAGTAAAATTTTTACCGTATTTACAATTGCATAGATCGCACCTGCCATTAATTTCACAAATTATTTGAGAAAAGATTTTTTAAATAAATAAACAAACTATAAAAACGATGTCGCAAATAATACCTGATTCAGTTACGTCGCGTTTACTTAAAGTAACTAAATTAAAGGGGCACAGAGGAGAGACTGACAACAGCTTAGGTTTTGTTTAAAACTCCAGCAGACAAAACCATGATCCTCACAGCCCATTTGACGTATACAATTTTATTTTAACGGAGGTGTACATAGTTTTTCAATCACAAGTATGGGATTGGAATATTGAGCACGTATGGAGCGAAGCTTCACCAGTGCGTACATACACAGAACGTAAATGAAAAAAATTAGTTGTAAAAAAAAATAATTTTCAATAACATAAAAAAGAATTAAAATAATTAATCAATGATGACTCAATATTTGAAAAAACAGTTTCTTTCTTTCTGACACGTTTAACTCCTGATAGCATCGCCAAGCGAAGCGCCCGAATAGTAAAAATTAAACAGTGATCATTACTGTACAGCTGAATTTGTTGAATTTATTTTTAAAAAAATCTTAAACAAAACTAACGAGTCCCGTGCACTTTTCAGAAACACTGGAAGCAAGAGCTGAAATTATAATCGAGCCTATCGCAAACCCGAACCCACACCGAACCACGAGAGAGCAGCTTGCATGCGAACGAAGCGGCGCGAGCTCCAGGAGCTGCGCCAGTCCAAGAAGACCAGCGGCCCCGAGGCCTCGGGCCAGGAGCAGCGCCGCCAGCTGTTCGCCGAGGGCCAGCTCGGTCGAGTCGACAGCTACTACGAGATTATAAAAATGATCGCGGGCGCGGGCATGGGTCTGGCGGGGGGTGGCATTGGGATGCTCAGGGCCCGCCGCCGCGACATTAGCATCAAACCCAATCGGAAGCTCGACCGCAAGTCGTCGCGGGGTATGATCTACGAGAACGAGGAGCTGAGGCTCAGGACTATCCACATCAACGCCGAGGTCGAGCAAGGTAAATGGAAATGTTTTTTTTTTTTTTTTTTTCGAGCACACGCTTCGTGTGAACAATTGGGGATTGAGTTGATATATTTTCGGCTCTATGGATTTTTAACTAGCGAGTTTTCTATCTTACGTGATTTTGGAACGTCTCTTAGGGTGATTCGTGAAATAATATGATTGTGTCATTGTGCCATTGTCAAAAATCATCAGAAAGCATCATTAGTTCATTAGAAATTAAGGTGTACATTGAAATGCCGATGGTCAATTCTGTTCTGTGTTTATAAGTAATTTATGATTTTTTTATTTTTTCCTTTATTTTTATAAAAAACATTTATCATGAAGGAAACAATAATTAAAATTCACACTATATTACTTGGGACAATATGGGAAGCTATTATTCAACATGGATTAGACTTATTTTTTCTCTCTTACTTTTCATTGTTTAATAAAGACATTATTTAAAGAGAATTGGAATAGCATCATTTAAATACTCTAAAATATTAATAAAACATCCTGTGGATTACAAATAAAAGGGTATGTCATAAAATTTAAAAATAAGCTTTTATTTCCGTAACGTGAAAATTTTTACCCAAAAGTTTCACCCGTATTGTAAATTCACCTCCAATATCTCTGGAACAACATCAACCAATCAACACTCGTGAAAAAGCTTCACCCAATTTGTTATACACAAATAAAATAAAAAAACGTAGCAACAACATTGACCTGCTAATAATACAAAATATCTCTATTTCCAACTAAATAACACTTGAAACACCTCACCATTCCGTACAGATCCGCGCAAACCTACTTCTTCATCTTTCTCTGCATCTACATACATACATACACACACACACACACACACACACACACATCCAGCACCTAAACTTATACGTTTGACTACCGTTTCTCTCTCGCTCTCTATAGACTGAATATAGCTCTGCACGACCACACACTGGACCAGCAAAAGACAGAGACGGAAGTTCTCGAGAGCGCGAGAGTCAGGAAACAAAGAGAGAAAGAGTATAATATACATATATAAACCTACCCTACCCACTCGTATGCGCGTGTCGCAGCAGCCTGGACCTATTTTCGATGGCCACTACCACCACCAGCTGTACTACTGGTCACTCCACCCCTCTCTCTCTCTCTCTCTCTCTGGTGACGCGCGTATACTTGTGAAAATACGTGTGTGATCTTCGCGTTGCACTTCTTATCCAGTCGCAGTCTCGCAACTCCCTAGTGAACAGCTTGTATTATAATACTCTACCACCCTCCTCTTTTAACACCAGTTCGCCATCGCGCATATTTTTTATCGTATAATTTTTGTCTGTGTTAGTATTAAAAATCATCAAATATGTATTGTTTTGTGCGCGAGTGATATGTTTTCGTTCCTACAACCTTTTCCTGGCCAAAGTGTCCAGGTGTAGTTTAGCGCGGGGGTGGTTTCACTGCGAGATGTTCATGCTCGAGACACTACCGGTGCGACATGATGCAGCCTTATGTAGATTCCTATCTAGACTGTGCGTGGTAACGATTTTTTTCTCCTTCCATCCTCTTTTTTTTATTTTATTTTATTTTTTTTTTTTTTTCAATATCGTTGGATACATTTTTACATATGATTTGTTTTGGTTACACAGTGTGCCGGGACTCGCAGATGATGAGTGATTATACTTACTTGTGCAAGTAACGATTTTTCAATAAATATCACGTAGAGCATAACAATTAATAGCGTTGGAAATTAAAAAATTAGAGCCCATAAGCTTGACGCTGTTTCGATGAACAAATTTTTTTTTTTTATAGCTTATACCGTTCGTAATTGCTCTAATCCCGAGTTAATTTGTAGGGTATGGAATTAACGATGGCACTATAAACTGCACGTTTAGCATAAAGGTATACGTTGAGTAGGTCACACGATATTAGCATCAAATATGTCTCACCGATTAAACGCCAAAAATTTTTATTTATTTTTTTTTGCACACTGCAGATATAGGTAATTTTAGACCTCGCAGCTCATGCATAAGCACATCATTTTACAATTTAAACTTTCGGCACATACTCATATACACGATACGTTAAAGCTACATTCCACCTTGCACGTATTACATTCGTCGGCCGAAAGCTTCAAGCGCAGATGGCGTGGAGCCATGCGTCCACTTGCACTGAGACACACACCGACGCTCAAACAGTGCGAAGAACTTATATATATTTACTGTGCTCGCGCGAGCGTAGGTGTTTCGTTACTATAGCGCTTCTACTTAGCCATGCCAATTATAGCATCCATACAATAACTCCTCGGAACACATATAGGTACAATGCTATTAAAATTTATATGTTCTTTAATGCATTGAGAATCGATAAATCCATTGATTTGTTACTAATCACGTGTATATGTATATATATATGTCTGTTTTGATACCATCACTGTACGCACTCCCGTGAATAACCCTCGCACTTGGGAGCAAAAAAAAAAAAAAAAAAAAAAAAAAAAAAAAAAAGTATTCAGGACCTTGAAAAGCAAAAAACGCTGCCTGGCAATAAGCATATGCCATTCCAAATACTCCAAATAGTTTGAATGTTTGAAAAAGAAATCTGGAGAATCCCACATCCTACACCTATATTATGTCTTTCGCTCGTAAATGATTTACCGGCGAATAAATCTTTCATCTCGAGTAATTTGAAATGCTTGCATGTATATGCATATATATACAACCCACTGCAGCTCGCCCACACACTCGCTCCATCGTGAATGATTCAAGGAGGGCACTTTGGGCTTTTTTTTGTTTTTTTTTCACACAGTCTATACATAGTACACTCTCCCCGAAAAAAGAGTGCACCAAACTACTCTCGACAGTCCTAAATTCCTAAAGACACGTGTGCAACGTGGTGCAACTCTACGACCGCGGCACTTCTCCTCCCACCCTCGAGGACACGGGCTGGCGTGCATGAGTAATACCACCCCTGGCTAATAAAGCCCTCACTAGCATATCCCCGAGATCTTCCCCAAACTTGGCCGCGTTATTAAAGCTCGTCTCGCGCACGGAGGGGTGTGTAATCTCTCGCGACGCCATTTGTCTTGGTTTGCTTTTTCCCACGCGCGTGTTGCGCTCGCGGACCCAATTTTCCGTTCATTAATTATGGTTACATCGCACGGGCTTGAGGGGGATAGGGGGTTCTTCTCTGTCCAAGGGCTGCTTTGGGGCGGACGGGAGAGTTGGGTAATCACTCGCGAATGATTTATACACCGCAACGGGTTCCAGAGGCGGGAAGCAAGTTTGATGATTGCCGCTCGGCAATTTGGAATTTTATCACGCCAACGTGTACACGTTGTTTTGGTTTGATCGGGCCACGAGGTGTTGGGGACCGACTTGATTCGGTTTTGAAATTGGGGCGGGGAAACACCTTTTGTTATACAAAGTAGTATTGGTCGAACCTATACAAGAGAGTTGCTTTTGACAAAGTTGGTAATGAAATTTTAATTTGACCCCAAAAACGTGCTCGATTACTCTTGTCTTGCAACGTATAACCTTTTTGCAAATGATGAAGAAAAAAATACTCACCCTCCCCACGACAATATATTTATTCGAGGCGTTGTACTTATCGTATAATCCTTGCACGATCGTTTCACTGTGCAACCAAGTCGTCGCAGACCTCGTGTCGCTTGATATGAAAACGGACAGGTTTCGGGCAAGACATGGAGCGGCAGTGCGCTCGAAGGAAAAAAAAGAAAAGTCTCGGGCAATTAGTGCTACTGTCGCTCACTTTTCGGAAAACGTCGCTTCCGAGTGTTCGTCACATTTACAACCCATGGGTGGTACGCTGTTTCGAAAGCGAGAAATCACGCGTCACCTCGGATCTTTGCTTGCATCGCGAGAAAATGTAAGGGTTGTTGGTTTACGAGTTCGTGCTCTTATCGGAGCTTTGATTTTTGAATGAATTTTGAATGAATTTTTGAATGAATGCATAACGTTGTTATTAAAAATTTTCAAAACCCTAAAACAAAAGATATTTTTTTTGTGAAATATAATACCTACTTGCCTCCATGAGGATGATAAAAAATAAAATTTTGTAAGGCTAATAGGTTTGGATTTATAACTTTTGTAGAGTAGTACTTTTCAAGATTAATGTATTAGTATGGTTTTTGGAAATTTTTTCAATTGGTGCATAGTCTAGAGATTGTCAGAAATATTTTATGTAGAGCATTTATTTATTTCTCTATTGCAATAAACGGATTCTCTCAAGACCACATGAAAACGTATCCAAATTTGGGTCAGCATACAATACTTTTCGGTCATAGGCACATTTCTTTATTGACCGGTCAATATTGATGGATGTGAAATTAATTCCGTAAGAATATTAAACAAGCATGATATCCAAACACTTGGTCTACTGATAATTATGCAATAGCTTTTAATAAAGAATACTTACCGTTAACTGGTGGGAACCAGAAGGAGACCATAATCACTACTTTTCGACTCACCTGTAACAGAAAAAAAAAATATCGATAAATTTATTTATTGATGGATTAAACTATAACATATACATAAGCATCATATTGCATGACAAACAATCAAAAATAATCTTGATTAAAAGAAATATAATCTTTAAAATATTTCGATAGCCAATCAAGGTGGATGACAAAAAAAAAGGAAATTTACAGCCAGTAACCAAAAGCTGCCAGCACAAAGTTACCGGGAAAGTACATGAATATCCCCTAAATCTCTAACGCCTCTCTGTCAGCAGAGAGTGTCGATCGCGCTTCACTTTATTTCCCGGCTTCGCCAACAATTCGAGCTTCCACTCCCCAGCTTTCCCTCTCTCTCTTTCTCTCTTCCAAGGACCAAACTTTTCATCCAGTACGCGAAGGCACACACACACACGTGCCCACGCCAGCCTGGACGTGATATAGTGCGTTATCACGCCACGCGCGCAAAGATTTACGAGAAGAGCAATCGCTCCTCTCCGCCTATATGGACACCCCCTTCCCGATGAACAATGGGCTATTGCTCTCGACGCTAACAGTTGTTTTATGATCACATACAGGATTTCTCGCCTCTCAAGTTTTGCGGCCCGAGAGTTACATTCCACCTGTTTGTGATGGCGTATTGATAAAATGTCCCCGGTAATTTGTCACCAGATTGGTACACTTCTTTTTTTTTCCCCAAGATCATTACGTTTAGTCTTGAAGGAGGTTAACTCCATTTTCACAACATCTGTGTGTGTGTGTAATTCTAATAAGTCATGCATTCTTTTAAATGCACGTATGAGCTAACTGCATTGATATTTTGCAAATCCTTCTTTGCTCAATTTTCAACAATCATTGACACTTGTGGGTGCATTGGATCTCTGCATCGGATGATACCTTGTTACATAAACAAAGTAATGTATGAAAAAGTAAGAAACAGGAGGAAGGAAAAAATTTGACTGCAATAGTAATGGTTGTAGTATTTTTACTGTAATTTTTATTAATTCATCAAACATTAACAATTTTATTCATAACCAAGGTAAGAAACCATTGAAATGAGTGCATGAGAAACTGCAACTTCACTTGTCTTTCCATGCAGACATGTAAAAAAAAAGGGGGTCCCAAGATTATCGTGTATCATGTTACCATAATCCGCGTCATGAATCATGTACCTAACTTAGTTAATGAGACCTTCGCGTAAAACGTCAGGGTATCAATTTTCGCTCGAGTCTGACTAACCGATGTGCTCATCGATCCTCGAGCGTAGCTGGTACACGCACTCAACGCGACAATCCAAAAATTCATATGTTTGTCAAAATTAGGTATACCTATATTGGATTAATGAACAAACTGCCCAAAACGTTCCTCATCGTCAAAATAAACGAAATCCACCCACACGTTATACGTATGCGGTAATCGCATTAGAGCACAACAGAGCTTATTCAATCATCCCAAGCGTCAGCATCGGCAGCTTTTCCTCGAACCGATAGCCCAAACAAACACTTTCGTGCACCGTTACTCTTTACTATACGAAAGACGATACCTATACCTGCAAAAAAGGCTTCCTCCTCCTTCTTCCATCACCTCGACCTTGCCGGCGGATTTTCGCGACCGCACCTCCTACACTGGCATACAAGCGCATACATACACGTATGCAGATGCGCCTACAATGTATTCGAAATAGGTCGAAGCTATAGGTGACGCGCGTCTTGGGAGAGCCTAGCTGGTGACGTGGGGTGGAAATAGAGTGTGACGGGCAGTCGTCGAAGGGACGCGATGGTGACGGGGAATAAGTGGTTTTTCACCTCCCGTATATAGGGTCTCGTAAAAGGTGACTCATTCCTGGATCTGAAAAATGGATTTGCAGAGGGCCAGTATTTTGTTGGTGATATCGCCGTCTCGTGGTACGTTCCCTCGTTACGCTACCTGTGTGTGTATTTAGATGTCTCGTCCATCATACACGTAAATTCATTTTCGCGCAGTTTTATCTATTTTTTCATACTCATAAAATAATCATCGTACGAGAAAAGCGACATAGTCCGATCATTCGGTGATTCTCTCGCTGTCTCGTCATGACACGCACAAAACAAACACGCGGCTTATTATGAAGGCTGCGAAAATAGAATGCACGCAAATAAACGCCACGAGCTTTAAAATAAACCAATGCACTTGCGGTTTCATGCTAAAAAAAAACACGGATATAAATGGTAAATGGCAATTTTCCTGTCGTTACTATGTCACGTAACCATAACGACCATTGAAAAAAAAATAATGTTGCGTGTTTGGGAAAAATTTAATTTTCCAACAAAACAGATTAACCACGAGTAAAATCATCATAAAATCCGTAAGTTTGTATCGTATGCAGGGCTGAAAGAAACCAGTAGCCTATAGAGAGCTTGATTTTAATTAAAACCCGAGAGACTTGATTCTACGCAGCAACAGCAGGAATAGCTAACGAATCAAAATCATATGCGTACAAATAATATACGTGCAGAAAAGTGTAGCCAAAACAGTGGGAGGGACCTTGCGGACCGGCAAGGGGGAAGAGGGAGATGTGGTGAGTAAAGGCCTTTGGCACACGGAATATGCCCATCGCGCGTACAAATCCAACATGTATACACTGATCGCAAGAATGAACGCGCGAGTACAATAATATAGTTACGTAGGAAGAGAGAGAAAGAGAAATACCACGATACGCACTGCCTGCCAATGAGTACAGTAGTAGTAGTAGTAGTCGAGTTGTAGGCGGCCAAGCTCGCGGAGCGCCAGTTTGCTCGGGTCGGCTCGTACGCGTATTTCCTCCGGTTTTAAAGAGTATATACTTTCGGTGCAAGAGGACGCGTCAAAGCTTCGGAGTTGAAGAGGGACCCGAAGGAGGTGAAGGACCTTCGAGGTGTTGCTTCTTCTTGGACCGCTCGAGAGAGTTTAACTGACCGTGAAATCGAGGCTTCGCTCGGCAATTGATAACCCGCGGGGAGTATCGCTGCTGAGGGGGTGATAAGAGGGATACATGTATATAAAGGGGGAGGAGGTAGAGAGTGCGTAACCGGTGCTGGGGTGTACGTAGGCTACTGGCTTTGAGAAAACATTTTTTCATTCCATTTACATCTTAGGTATACTAAAGGATATTTTATCGATTGACATTGTGCAGGTAGCAATCAATTTTTAATCATTAATCGTAAATTCACGGAAGAAATTTTATTTACGTGAAAAAAAAACACATTTTTTTCAAGTGCATAGTGGTTTTCGGGAAAGTGGACAAAAAATTTAATCATCAACGTATACGAATATCTGCCAATTGTTACGTAATAAAAGACAAATGTATCGTGTTTTTCGTTCACCAAATGCATTACGACATTACGTGTTATTCGAAGCGAGGAAAAAAAAAAAAATAAATAATAAAGAATTAAAGCAGTGTCAATCAAACCACAGAGACGCGATTGAAAAAGCCAAGTCCACTCGTCACAGCCGGGCTGTAGAAAAAGAAAAGCCATCGGACCGAGGGCCGGAAGATTTATTAGTCCGTGCACACGCGAGGGAAGCCATGTAGACGGTGAAAAGACTCGCCAGCGTCGCCGTGCATAGGCGGCTCTACGTGGGTGGCGTCTCGAGCTTTAAAGCTTCCTTCCCTCTTACACCGCCCGTAAAACGCTCTCGGCCGAATCGATCGAAATCCCGCGCTCTGTTGATGTACGAGTGTACTCGTGCCAACGCAAACATGATGCAGCGCCCGAGTTACGTGCGTCTGTCTCTCTCGCCGGGGGGGGGGCAATGAAAAAGGACAGAGGATAAAAAAAAACATTTATATACTTACACCAGTGTTTATTACGGGCGAGCGATTAGGTACTTGGCTGATCCTTGGACGTTTGTTTTCTGATGCCACAGTGACGAGTATTGTCTGACCGGTTCTTCTTCAACTTTCAACCAGTCGATCTTGTCGAGCGTTTAAGACAAAAGGGTGGTACCACATATACGTTTTTTTTTTGTTTTTGTTTTTGTTTTTTTTTTTTTTTTTAATACTAAATATCCGGATCGAATGATTAACTTTACTGAATCCCTGGATCAACCGAGTGCGTAATCGGAAAAATTAGACGCACCGCTTTGCCAGAATCAAAACGGGCATATCTTGCCGTTGCAGATGCTCAACTAAGCACGTGCCTCGTACTTGGATCACTTAAAATTTCTCGAGTGATTCCACGCCAGCCCGAGATTATTTTCGCGTTCAAGCGACGTCATATTTATAAACTAGCGGCAATTGTATATTGGACTTGGAATTCTCAAGAGAACAGAGTATCGAGTGTTGAATTTTCGTTGGAGGAAAAAAACAATATTTCGGTTCTTAATTGGGATATCGAAGATTACCAAAGTATGGGGACGACGGACAGAAGGAGGGAACGAGACAGAACGAGAAAAAAGGGCCGTGAATGTAGGTTTATTTATATTATATTTTAGTAGACAGCGAGTAAGTCAATGTGCAATTATATCGTGCAATCAGTGTTTTTTTGTTTATTTTTTATAAAAAAAATTTTGTATTGTATGAAAAAAGGATCAGACTTTAACAGCAGTTGTTTGGTGACTTGCCAGCCAAACGTTTATGTCTGGCAACGTTTTTTTTCGTCATATTTTCCTATACTTAATTTTTGTTGTTTGTTCCTTTTGCTTATTTCTCTGATAAAATTACGGATAAAACAAAGATTCCGTACTTCCGAGACCAATTTTTTTCCAGCTGTTGTTGTCGTCCTGTCTGCAGTTACCAAAATTTTGCAGCCTTACGATTCAAAGATTATGCCATACCTACAAAACTATAGTTGCAATTACCTTAAATTTCCCTAGTCCAGATTTCAAATTGTTCCTTAAATTTTCTTAGGGCTTCTAAATGATATTTTCTCGGCTCATTCAATAGTTTTTTTTTACTCTTTAGCTTTTTTTCACGTAACTAGACCATTTGTTATTTTGTGATGTTTACAATGGTTCATTAGGTAAAAACTAAGCATCACCTTCTCTAAAAACTCTTAGATAGGATTCAGCTTCCCACATAAAAAATAGTGTCAGTGATATTGATTAGTACCTACCATTTGTCTCTGTGATTTGAAAAATGAAGTTATTTGCCGCAGAGCTTGCGGCTCATGTACTAAAATTATTAGGTACTTTACTAATGGAATCCGAGATCAAAACTATCCTACTCTGGTCTTGTAAAATTTCATACTATTGAGAATCATAGACGTTTAATTGAATCCTTTGAAAAAGACACAAAAACAAACGAAAATATAAGTACGGTAGAAAAAAAAAAAAAATTGTAAAATGTTATATAACAAACAAAGCACACGACAGCTCCCAAGATCTTTCAGTAATGACATGAAACGGGTAATTATAATTCTGGTTCCTCCAACTTCGATCTTGTTACTCCCGAGCATTCATGCAAAAAGCCAGCCGCAGGCTGCAAGCACTACGGTGCCATATTACCCTCGAGCTCGGAGGGGCTTGCAACTTTCACAGCTCTGCCTCATAAAGTTCGACATACTACAAGGAAAAAAAAAAAAAAAAAAAAAAAAAAAAAAAAAAAAAAAAAAAAAACAAGAGAAATCTACTATCGAATATTGAAAATCCGAACAGAGGCATCAGGCAAGAAGGGTAGAGTTGGCGAGCAGGTTCAAGGAACAAGGTTGCGGACTTTGCAGAGCTTATGTTTGCACAGGGGAGGGTGTTTGAAGCCATTCCGGTCTCTGCTGAGCTTCAGCTCGTTTTCTCTGCCTCTGGACTTTTACGAGATTGTTGAACCACCGCCGCAGAAAATTTAATTTAAAGGGTTGCAGAACGAACAGCTGGTTGGCATTTTTCTTGCACCAGATGACCCTTCCCACTTGTATGTTGTTCTTACAACGTTAGTGATGGTGAAATGTGTATCAACGTAAAAGTACTTCTTACCATTGATACTTGAAAAATGTTAAAACTCTATGTTTACAAGAAATTTTAACGTTTCATTATGAAATGTAATATTTTTATAACAAAAGGCAATTTTCTTTGAGACACAATGTAATCAACTATTTTCACAATCCCTAAGGTGTTGTAATGACAGATTAGACTTGAGATTTGGACACATGGTACAATTTTGGTGACCACATAGTTGTGGTAACATTTTTTTTTTACAAGATTGTTTGGTAATGATTTCGGTGACACGATTTTATTAAAACTAAGTATGAGCTCCTTTTCTCATGACGTGACGCAAACTATTCACACTCTCTTTTAAAATTATAAAATCTTAGTTAATATCATTGACTTCCACAAAGACATTTGTTCATTTTCAATTATATGTTTTTTATGACAAAAAATGTATTCACACATAGTGTTTGCCTACAACAGTAAAATCAAAGGTCGTACAAAATCCAATTTCATTTTAATTTAGAGGGAACTATCAAAATTTCATGGTTTCTCAACTCTGATGAATCAAGATAAATTAAGCATCGGTGCAAACAAATTTTCATAGCTTACAAGCATTTTGATCAGTATCTAATTATAACATCAATAAAGTTTAATTAGTAACGTATAATACATAATTGCCTGCAGATCTGTCGATCAGTACGTGGTCAATACACGCGTTGAAGCAAAAAATTAGTTAATCAGCGCTTGATTAGAGACCGAAGCCTCGGGACAAGCGTACGTTCCCAACTGGATCGACAATCCGATAAACACTATATATAATTAACTGGATCGTGTATCGCGCTCGCGATCATCCCCCAGCGCTCTTTCTCCCGAATACAATAATTTCGATTACCCGAGTCTCGTTAACTAATTGCTTTTTCGTACGAACGCTCGAATCGAAACGTTTGCTCGTGAATTCAATTTCATCATCTCCCCCGGTGTCATTTCACTCATTTGTATACTTTTCGATTCATGTATTGTTTACAAATTCACAAGTACTACAAATTTGTATATCTTTGCTTTTTCTCATCATGGATGCATATTCATCAACTCATTTTCAACCCTCGTGCATGACTTCGTTAATATAAATAATGAGCGGAATCCAGTAGTCTAGGTCATTCATGCGATTCAGCAAACGTGAAATTAAAAACGTAGTCCTTGATTGATCGACAACTCCATGTATATATACTTACATCAGCTCATCGTTCGTCATAACAGAGGTACACTCGTTTGCTATGGAGTACTTATCACGAGCTAAAATATCAACCAAAGTGGCGTTTTGGAGAAAAACACTCTGCACAGCGGAAAATCCACTTTACAAGATTAACTTGTTCCCAAAAGTATACACGCGGATGTATTTACTTTAGCTAAAAGCGTTTCTGTAAATATTTAATCAAATTGTGAAACGAAAAGTACGAGCTTCGCGACTGCTGCACATGTGCGTGTTTTAAGACACAAGATAGGGTCGCCATAGTACTTTCAAAATGAAACGATTATATTGCGGGGGGGAAAAAATACAATCAGTTGCACGTGTGCATATACAACGTTTGAAGCAACACCACCAATGCACCAGTCGTGAAATATCTTAACTTTTTTTCGATCAAACTTCATAATTTCATTTGTACGTCTCATTTATTTGTATCAATGCAGTGATATATTTTGCGGAAATAAAAGTAACAAGATCTCAAGAAATTATCGACGAAAAAAAAAAAAAAAAAAAAAAAAAAAAATCGTTTTTCCAAATACCTTGTTCAGATGACGTATAGCCATTACCCTCCTCTTCATCTACGACGAGCTCTATCAATCGTCAAGCAAATAGCAAAAGTATTCCCCTTCGATTTTCCCACACTACTATACCTCGGAACGATACATTACAGTTCCGGGGGGCACTTTCGTCTTCCCCTTCCCGTATACACTCATAACGAAATTAGGAAAAGCCGAGCGCGCAAGCAATATACCGTCTAGACGTATAACACCCACACTTGCGCGGCGTTTCTCTCGTTACGCTTACGCCAAAAGACCTCGACGACGACGAGTAATCTCCAACGATATTTCCCAGTACAGTTGCACGCACAGGTTTTGGGATCATACGTATCGGCACTTTAACCTCATCCGTCCCTTCCTGTCCTCGCATGCGGTGGGTGTAAGCGAAGTAGACGTTATTCGAAAGAGTCCCGGAACGAAGGGAAAAAACATCTCTCCGATGCTGTTCGTGTTTTCGTTGGCGCGCACGGGCCATGGTAATAACTGTCCACGGAGTGGTGGTGAAGCTCTTCCCTTCTGATGTTTTTTCTGGTGAATAAATTATCTGGCTGGTGGACGGAGGGACCGAGTCCTCGGTTTTATTCATACGCGCGTGCAAACGTTTGTTCAATATTTTACCATTTCGAGCAACGACATTATTTTAATGAACACTCGCTCAGGCAGTTCCCCCAAAGTGGACGATCTTGCAAATATACGAGCACTTTGACACAACGAGAAATATATTTTACATCGGAGCGTCGAAAAGGCTGGCTCGTTTTGATTCATTTAGCAATCGTTTCATTCATCCACATGGTTGGATTATCTTGAGCGTATCCTGGCTGGTGGTAGGTTTTATTGGAAGATAAGTAGGTATTTATCGCAAATCACCTGACTGTGGTACTGTTTTCAAAAAATGTGTAAGTGATTTCATCGATCACAAGCTGATCGCAAGAGACCAAGTGATCCAAGAAAATCCAGAGTTTGTCTTAAGAATCGGATGGTGTATTTTTATTTTACATTTTGATCCTCCTTATCATACATTGATTAAAAGACGCGATTGTCCTTGGCCAAATATTGAACAAACAGTCGAATTGAGTAATGAAGAACTACGTGGACGAGAAACAAAAAAAGCGGAACCAAATTAACAAGCACCGGCAAGTCCAGGAATTCCACCAACCGAAGGTCACAAAAGGTCCGGAAGGATAGCTAATTAAGCGCGTCGGACGATTTCGCTCCTCTTCCGCGTGACATTTGCCAAGCTCATCCGCACCACCTTTCCATATCTTCTATACACCTGCGAGCTTTCGCCGGGAAAGTTCCTTTCGGTGTTTTCTCGCACCTTCTCTTCCTTCTTCGGAAGCTCTTTGGGAATATCGAGACATCAAAGGTGCAAGAATCTAGTTACACGCGGTCCGTTCGTTTCTGCGATAAAGAGACTCGCAATTTCCCGGCGCGTCGGAGCTTTGAGTTTCTCTTCGGGGGAGAAGTTTCGGAGCGAAATATTTCTCGCAAGCTTCCCTCTCTCTTTAATCAAGCGGCTGAGCTCTCTCTCTCTCTCTCTCTCTCTCTCGTGGCATCTCAACCTTGCACTCTCGACTCCACGGAGACATTCTCGCCTTTTGAGGGACATACGGCTCATAACCTCGCCTCCCCCTTTCTTTCGGATTCTCCAACCGCCACTCGCTTCTTTTTTTACCCCCGCAAGCTTTTATTGCGAGTTTTCGACTTCCGAATGTTGTCCCAATGCTTGCGACTGTCGCGGGGCGTTGAGCCGAAAAAAATTTTCGCAAATAATTGAAACGTTAATTGCGAAGGACATATCGGAGCTTTTTGTGTCAACTCATCTCTTACATTGGAATATTGGCGCATCTTATTTCAAAAGTGGTTGTATATTTCGAGGAATATGACAACCCTGTGTACTTCCAAGGGAAAATAAAAAGAAGAGAGGCACTCCAAAAGGGGGAGGAAATGAGTTAAACAATGCATAAGAGGAAAAAGCAATTATGTATACGTCCGACGCCTGGTAATTGTCATCGGTGGTGGTGGTGCGGACAGTGCTCCGCGTCGGTCTTCCTGTCCAGGGCAGGAGGCATCGCGTGTACCTATGTGTGTCCACATTTAGGTAGGTGCAACACATCCAAGCGAGAGTAAAAACGAGGAAACCGAGCGAGCAGTGTCAACAGAGCAATTTCTCCCCCCCGGACTGGGTGACTAATGTCGTGGCCAGTCATAGCGGTTGGTTTTGTCGCTCGACGCGCGGCTGCTACCTGCTGATAATCATTGGGAAGATTTTAATTAATGATATGCGGCCACCACGAGCTCAAACGGGGCTGGTGCAGTGTTGCGGATGTGTATGCGTGCTGGGCAAGAAAAGGGGCTGACTAATTGGTGCGGGCATTACACTGGCTCCGCTGTGGAAGCTTTATAAATGTACCCACTGTCTTGACAACAATTTTTTTTTTTTTTTTTTTTTCACCTCACAGGGTAACTGTGTATTTGGACCGTGTACTTTTGTTCAATGATTATGGGAGTATAGTTATATTTGACCTTATCACTACTTACAATTATATTCTTCTGCTGAGTATCATGAAATTAGAGAGACACCAGTGTTTTTATTTTAATATCTTTATCACAACATCCAAGTATATATATATTGACCTTTCGACAACTTAGTCGATCAGCCCTTAGCGATAAAAACACAAAAAATGAAATACAGGGACAAAGACACAGAAACAAAACTCGAGACTACAAACATAATAACAGAGAGAAGCTAAAACATCATGTGACCGTTGGAGAAAAGAAAATCCAGAAAGGTAAACAATTTGTTTGTAATGCTTCCATTACGAGTCATAAAAACAAGAAGTTTGTTAATTAAAATAAAATATATAGGTACATAAGAAAAAAGATTGAGGTTTACAATTACAAAAAGGCATTTTCGTATCTTGGATTAACGTTAAAGACATAATACATCGGAAATAGACCACGCATTGTTTTTCCAGAGTTTTCTCTGACCAACAAAATAAAAATCTCCATAAATTAATCTCTCAACAACATCGACATCTCGTTTTCCGTACTACACATCTGAATAAACCCCAAGCTCAGCTCGATAAAACTTTTCCGACATCAGAGTTTAACACATTTAAATCTGCGGTAATCCTAATTTACACGAACTCCCATCCGCGCGTAAAGTTCGCGTCGCCGAGAAGCAGCAAAGCAATAGTAGCAGCACCGGAGAGAGAGAGAGAGAGACACAGTTAGCGTCACGCACAAGAAATATATACTCGGGATACAGCATACGTGCATGAAGGAGGGGGAGGAAAACTACAGAGTAGAGTTTGCACGGATGTTCGAAACCATCCACGTCGAGGATCGAATTAATGCATGCAACACACCCATACGAGTAAGTAGCCGGTGGCAATCGTTAGACTCTCGAGATTATTGGGTATGGGTAATGGGTGCATAATTTAGTACAACTCTACAAGGATGAGGTGTATTTTCTCTCCAAGTTGGCAGCTTGTATTTCAATATTTTGTGAGTGTAAGCACTCAAACGATTAATTTTGAATATTTTTGACCCGAAGGTGTTATCATTGTCTCATATAACTATCTTACTCATCAATTCCCAAATCATAATCTGATAAAATTATACTTCACCCTTTTTAACCTAATAAATTAATGAAACAAGAACCTCTTACGCGTACAATCGGGTCTGTAGTGGGAGCAATATTTGCAATCCCATTAACCAGTGCACGTATCGTGCGCTTATCTCGATCAAGATTAAAATAATGTAGAACTTTATAACTTTTATTGCGTTGCTTTAGAAAAAATCGAGGAAAAAATTTGCATCAAAGAGTATACTTTTTTTTTAATTATTTACGATATTTTTACGATGAAACATTTAGATGAATAAAGTTAAATCTAATTCGGTAATTAAACATTTCATTGTAAATTCATTTATTAAAGTACGTAAATAGAAGAAAAAAAGTCTAAGAGTACTCTATGAAAAAATTATAAATGTACGTTTGACACGTATAGTATAGATTGCGTAGATCAACGTTATTCCAACTGCTCACGCCAGACGAGGGTGGGATATTAATCTTTTTCAAACCCGTGCCTCCTTACATTCGAGGCGATTCGATAATCCCCCCCCTCTCTCTCTCTCTCTCTCTCTCTCTCTCTCTCTCTCTCTCTCTCTCTGCAGGAAACCTTTTTTCCCGAGAGAAACTGCAACGCTTTCGCGAGTGGCATTCGAAAAAATTAATCCCTAAGCCGATTACGTGCCGTGAGTGCTGCAAATAATAGACGGTGGAATCTGTATATGTGTAGCCGTACACGACGGATTTCAAACTCTTGTGTTTTTTTTTCATTTTTTTCCCTCCTATCGAAGGATTTAATGAAAACGTCTTTTTCAAGTGCTGAGGCTTCGAATAATTTAAAAATGAAATATACTTTTGGATAATTATTCACCCAAAGATTTATTTTTCTTTTTATTGTCATGAAAAAAACAAGTGGCTAAACAATGACAGTTTTAGCATAAATTACTATTTCTTTAAGTACCAAATTTTTTGATTTATCATTCACACGATTATACAATTTGTTTTAACGTAGGCAGTTAGAAAATACAAATATTAACAGTGATGTAATTGGTTGATTAATTGCGCTCAACACTAAAAATAACTTGAATAAAAATACCCTTTTTTATTTGAAAAATTCAGGGTGAAATGATGTGCTCGTTAAAAAACCGAAATCGCGCGAGTATAGCCGTCGTCCACAGCATCCAAAATGAGAGTGGGCAACAGTAGACATGTACCTATGCTCTTCAATCGGGACCGATTTCTGGTCGTAGTCGTCGTAGCCAAGTTTCGCGCACAAGCACGTACATGTATATGCTCGTTTTTGTGGGCTTGCTCCCCTCAGTGTGGATCACCCCTCAGGGAATTTTCTAACTATGGTGCTACGCGAGAGTAATTTTCCAGCGGTCTCTCTGGTCTTTTTTTTTTTTTCACGCAAACACATCACGTGCGCGAAATGAGAATCGAGTGTCTGTGGATGTGCCATCATAAGAGTCTATTTTTCTTCTTAACAGGTACAATGGCCTTTATTGGTATACTACCAGGATGTGATTTTGCCTTTTTCTACCAAACTTCACTTTTTATGTATATTGTTCATCAATTAATGTAAAATTAAGCACGTAACAGAACGGCTGATGCAGTGTAATTTCGAGCACTTGCATCTTTATGAAAAAATAAGTGGTCGTGTATTGAAAATCGATCATCATCAGAGAAAAAGCAATCGGAACAATTCTCCTACTCGCTCCGAGCCTTTGAAATCTAAGACAAATGCATCTTTTCTTCTCCACACCGGGAGATTTTTCATTTCTCCCATCAATGACGAGAACAACGGGAACCCTCCTCCACCCCTTTCTCCTCGAGTTTCCTCCTCGGCGAGTCCATGGTCCCTCTTTGCATCGTCTTTTTTTTTTTTTTTTTTTTTTTTTTTTCTCTCAAAGACGCGGATACGCTCGCGCGACGATTGCTCCCAGGCACCCCCTTCTCTACGCGCCCTCTTCCTTGACCTTTTCCACAGAAGCACGACTGAGTGCGCGGGAAAAAAGCAATTCTCCGGATTCCCGCGACTGCGTCCTTCTCTCCTTTTGCATCTTATCGGACGAGAAAGGGATAAAAGTGGGGAGAGGAGTGGCAAGAAAGTAAAAGGGGCCGCTGACCGTGATCGACGATTTATTCATACAAAGTACCCGATGACTCGAATGAATAATCGAGCGGGGGAGCGCAATCTTCGGGATGAGACCGGTGACGGATGATGTTCCTACGTTTGCTAAAAATAAAACGCGGATCTCCGAAAGATGAGTTCCAAAGGGTGCATTTCATGCCTTCCCTCTCTTGTCTTAAAATTATTTGGAATTGATTTTTGTGATCCGATGGAGGAGTAAGAAAATCCAATGCCATACGCGCGATCAAGCTTTCTTGGATCCCCACAAACTTTGTACGGAGGACATGATCACCTCCACTTTAGCTAATCTCCGGTGCGTCCTCGAGCACACCCGCGCGTGCCCATATTTTATCTCACGAGCGATTGCCCGGGAGAGTTGCTCTTGGGGATTTATCGGTCTCTCTGCGTTCCCGGCTGGCATATACAACTCGAGGGCTATCAGAGAGTTGAATGGAGGACACGGAAAAAGAGGAAGATGATGTCTTGACGCGCGTGAATGATGACGATGGGATGTGGTCCTTACACGGTCGAACGGTGATTAAACGTTTGGGCTTGATTGTGGCCAGGGAAAGCATTGCGTTGAAACTTCTTCGATGGCTGCCATTCGTCTTTGCTGCGAAACTGTTATTGGCCATTTTGTTTTTTTCTCTTTGCCATAGGTTTGCTTCTACTCTTTTTGAAATAGTTGGATCAATCACGAAAATTATTGAAAATGACAAAACTTGACTCTACCAAGAGATAACGGCTCTAACACCATTATCTAGAAGTAGTCTTTGATATACTTAGAAAAACCGAGTAATCGAGATGCATAAATAATCCTCGGACGTCACTTGTGCTTTGAATAATGTATTTGCGTGTGAAATTAGTTTAGTTTTGTCGAAACGAAAAACCAAGAAAATAAAACCATACCCGCCTATCCTACACACGGCACAATCAAATAATGAATCACTTTGTATGTACTCCGTCCACGTGCCATTGACCCTTTCCATATATTTGCTTTCTCTCCTTCTCATCGTCAATCTTTCATCCTTTCCCCCGCACAGCCGTTCGCGCAGATGCACCAACTTTTTACTAACAGCTCGACCGGTTGCTGTTTGTTTTAGGCCAGAATGACATAAAGAAGCTGCGCCGAGAGAACGAGCAGCTCAGGAGAGAAATATGGAGTCTGCGGGACGAGTACGACAAACTTGAGGAGATCCTCAAGAAGCAGAAAAGCCGCGAGGAGAGCGGTGAACCTGAGGTATGCAAAATAATACCAATGACCCACAGTTCCACGGTATTTGCACCAACGGAAGTACGGTTTTTATGCGTGTTTAAATTGTTTTTTTTTTTTTTTTTTCTTTTTTTGAAACTTGCACTCTTTAGTATGACATTCAAACGGGAATGTCAACTTTTTGCTTCAAAAGACCGCGTCAGTTCACTCGTATTGATTTTTTTTACAATAAATTGTGATCGCTGTACGTCAATTCATGTTGCTTCAATAACATTTCTGATGGAAAAAAAAAATTTTGTTCAGTGCGCTGAATTCGACTGATACGGGGTATTGAAAAAACATCGAAAAAGCAACATTTGCAACGAAAAAACGAGCCAACTCTGGTGGCCCGTAAGCTTTAATTAAAAAAAACAACTGTTCGCAAAAAACGGGAATGTTTCAATTAATTCACTACCAGGCCCGACGCGATTCGCATAAATCCCGCGTAAAATATTTAACGAACAAAAACTCGACTCGCGGCATCAACGAAATTAAAACACCGGGTTTCATGGCTCACGCGGAAAACCAGGGAAATTTTCATAATAAAGCTTCCCGCGTAAATTTTAATAAGAACGCGAGGCAAACACCCAGAACGCGGGAGATTAAAGCGCAAACAGGGCGCTTTGAGTGAGCTCTCGCGCGGAGGGAAATTTTTTTAATTACCACGCATTTTCCCGGCACCGCGCGAACCTTCATATGTTTACCTTTGAACGCGGGACGATCGAGAGTTAAAAAAAAAAAAAAAAAAAACTCAAGCTCTCGTAATCGGAACGGAGAGCAAAAACCATTTAAAAACGCACCTGCGCGCAAAAAAGCAAACGCAAGCTCGTATAAATAAAAACCATACGGTTCGGAAGGGCCGTGGAAATTTTAGCGCGAAAATAATACAAGAGAGAGAGCGAAAAAAAGGAGGCAATCGGGCAAGGAGTGTGTCCTGGAAGACCGTAACTTTCTCAAATTTCAAGGGTAATCTCTCGGCGGCTCGCTTCGCGCGCAATTAGGCGATGAAGGAGGGAAAGCGGCGTCGGTAAAATATTCAACGCGCTCTATTTTCCGCGCTAACGGCGGCACGGTGGTGATGGCTCGAGTTTTCTTTCGCCACCTTCTTCCTCCTCCACTTTCGCTTGTCACGCTGGCGCGAGGGACCACCGGCAGACCGATCGATTCTCACCTCGACACCCGTACCCGTACACATATATATACACAACTCGTCGAGCAAACAATCGCAGTATACATATACTTACCCTCCTTCCGGTGGACACTTGTTCATCTTTTTCCCTGTCCAGCCGTCTCCGATCGCACTTTTTAATCAACTGCTTTTTTTTCCCGACTCTATCTCTTGGGTACACTTTGGGCGCAAATTTTACGATTCATCACTCATCCGAAGCAGTATCGTATAAATAAGTTGCAAAACATATTGGCTCATCTCGTAAAACTTTGTACTTTGAGCACACGGGGATGATGTCGAGAAATTTATATAAGATAAAGTACGGTACGAGCATATGGGAGGGATGTGCTTTGAAAGCACTCGCGTATAACTTGCGTTATTAAATTCGTTATCGTCCAATATATTCGAGAGTACAGTACCGCATAAAAGTACTGCAGGCACCGACCACTCGCTTGATTAAATTTCATCACGAGCGGTAACGCTTTGTCAACCTTTTTTAGCACCAATGATACACGTATATACATATATAGACATCTGGCGAGTAGTGTAGGGTTTGGTTATCGATGTTTCAACTTTGTAGGATCGCTCGGAAAACGAGGCTACCGAATCAAGCTCGGACGAGGAAGACGAGGATGACGAGGACGATGAAGAATCGGATGCAAGGGACGAGACGCGTAGGAGCCAGCACGACGAGGAGGAGCGGCTGGAGAACGCCGAGAATCAGAAGATATCGTCCGAGAAGCTGACGCCTCTGCGGACTCGCTTGAACTTTGACGATTTACCGGTGGTCGAGGAAGAGGAAGAGATTAAAAAGGACGGCAGGGCCGAGCTGGACGATAGGCGCGAGGCCCGAGGCAACAACCCAACGGACCATCAAAACGACTTCCTTCCCTATCACGGGCAAACAACAAAGCCGAATGGCTTCGGTTATCAGGCCGACTGTCCGTTTGTCTTCGCGTCGAGTCCCGCGGGTGAGGCCAGTGGCTACTCAAACATCGTCCCCGTGCCGTTGGACGAAAGTTGCCGTTTAACAACCGCTCGTCCGCAACTGTACGCCAATACTCCAAGCAGCAACCAGGAGCCACAAATTCCACTGGAAGCCAACTTCGCGACCCCGCACTCGCCCTTACACTTGGATGTAACCGGCGCGTACAGCCACCAGCCGGTGTACGTAAGTACGGCAACTTCGCCTCTATTACCACCACCACCACCACCACCGGTTGGATGGCAAAACGGTGTGTCAACTGGTCCGGAGGGGAACTTTACGAGGATGCAAGCACCCTTGGTCTACGACGCCCAGCTGGTCCCGTCTTCGTCAAAGGACTCGCAGCTGTTCAAGCAGCCCGAGGACAAGAGGGAGAAGATGACGGTCGTGTCGGCCGAGAGGCGGAATGCCTTTTTCAGGCAGGACACGTACGACTTCCGTTCCGGCAAATCTCGAGATTTCAATATTACGGCGGTAGGTGATAGCGACGGGCGGGAGAATGGCCTCGGGGATTGCGACGTCAATAAAAGGTCGATCGGCGATGGAGGGACAGGGGAGACGGACGCGACGACTTTGGTCGATGGTGGGCCGAGGCATTTTTTCGCGCCACTGCCCGCAAAACCAAGACTTGTCCACACTGAGGAGGGCTTCGTCAAGCAGATGGACAATAATGGCACGGCGAGGCATTCCGACAGCGGGTGCAGTCCGAACAGTGAGAAATCCGTGGCTACCGTTATATCGAGGGAGCGATACGATTGCCCAAAGGGCTCGGTCGATGTTTGCGTGAACGGAGCCATTCCTTGTCACGGAATCGGTCGCATAGAGAGTGGCGACGCTAAGGCCTTTTTCAGCTCGGAGAATCATCTGAACGTGGACGATGTCAGGAAAACAAAGTCCAACAGGAGCTTGACCCATTCGTTGACGAGATCAGCGTCCTGGCAGGACTTGAGTACTTGCACTGCATTTACGGAGAGTCTCAAGACTTCTGGTACCAATCGTTGGTTGGCCAAAAGTGACAACGTGCTAAACGACATGACAACAAGTTCCAAAAGTTTCAAGAGTCAGCAAAGTGTGGACCACAGACGGTCCAGGATAAGCAAATCCCAGAGCCCGGAGATGCCGGAAATTTCACAACTACCGTCCATAGATTACAAATTGTTTAACAATCCGTTCCTCCAGAATTTCGAGCAGGCCTATCAAAACTTTCCAGTCCGAACCGACGGCCCGAGTCCCGTGACCCATCCGTTGTCCATCCAAGTGTGCGAAAGTCCCGTATCCGGAGCGAGCTATTCCAACCCCATCAAAGTCCAACCGAGCTTCAGCGGTCCCAGCATCCAGGAGCCAGACTGCACTGCTTGCAAGCGCAAGGACTTTGATCGCCTGCGTTTGATGATCCCGCCGGCTAGGTTTCCAAGTCCGCGCGGAGAACAGCCAGAGTACCACGTGACATCCTTCGAGACGCCGAGTCCCCATACTCTGCAATTACCACCCATGACGCCGTATGAACTGGATGCTTTGAGGAAAATGCCAACTTGCACGAGTCCCGTTCCACAGAGCCCGAGGTTGTACCAGAACGTTCCGTTTGTACCTAGAGGAGCAGCTGTATTCTGTCCGGGCCAGGGGGTGAAGATGTACTACGACACAGCGTCGATGAAGGTCGCTGCCCAAACGCAAACTTCAATAGAAGACGAAATAGAGGAGAGTACAAATGTCAATTGTGCATCAGGAGATAATCCCACATTGAATCAGCCGAAGAAGCGTCGTTCTCGCAAGGATAAATCAGGATCGGTGAAAGACAAGCAAAGATCGTCGGGCTCCGTTAAGCGCAAAGATCGCTTGAAGAAGCAAACGAGCACGTGCTCCAGAGACGTACCAGAGTCCCCCGGTAAGCCAAGTCCAAACGCGCGTTTGGGCGAGACTCAGGATGACGTTAAAAACGAGAGCCGGTCGTCGTCGTCTGGCCAAGAATCTCCGAAAAAGGAGCATCAGACGAAGCGAGTGTCATTGTACTTCAGCGCGAAAAAACGGCCATCCGTGAGCTCGACCAGGACATCTCGGAGCAGAAGCGTGGACAACACGAGGGAGCGGCAGTGTCTGACGAGAGGCGAGGCCAGCCCCGAGGCCATGAATGGAGACTCGGATAGAGAAAGGACAAATTCGATCAGCAGTCGAGAGGCGGCTGTCAAGGAGAAGACCCGCAAGGGGAGCACGAGCAGTGGCGGTGGCGTGCCTTGGTGTGCGTGCTGGGGTAACGGGTGTGTTTAGAAGAAAAAGAAGGAGACGAAGAGAGCGGTTTTGTTGAGTGCAAAAGTATTCGAAACTCGGAATTTCCAAAAGTGCGTGTGCATGAGTTATGAATTCACAGGAGTAATATCGAATGTGGTCTTGAAACCTTTGCGTCATAAATTTTACATAGCGGTACAAATGTTGGGGTTTGTCTCACCATCGTTTCAAGTTTAACGATTCATTTGGACATTTTGTACATACATGTTTTATCGCTATACGTCAGTTAAAAATATGTGTTATGTCATTGTTTATCGTATATAATAGCATTTACGTTTGTTAATTATTTGTTTATTTATGTATTTATTTATTTATTTATTTATTTATTTATGCTTGCACAAACAATATTTTGTATATCATTGTGTTAAATTAAAGTGTAAATAAAATATAGAATTGCTTATACAACAGCACAAGTTCAATGCAATGAAATGGCCTTTTTATAATCATCATAATAACTATGAGTTTTAGAAGTTGCGCTATATTGAATTTCAAGTTTTACCAATTATAAATCTAAATGATAAATCAACCAATTCAGTGTATGCATCGAGGTATGCATCATTAAAGTGAAGCACTTATTATTTATTCAACGATAACTAAAACCCTGTTGAATTAAACAAAAGTATGTCGATAGCAGTTTCGATCATGTAATAGTTTAACTAATTGAAATAATATTCGTTTATTTAAACAAATTTGTTTTTCAGCTCAAAATTCTATTATTTTAAATAATTAAAGAACTACTCTTTCGAAAACTTTATTCAAAGTATACTATTAAAAAATCCTGAAAGTCCAAAGAATTGGTTTCTACTGGACAATTCTAGTGGATTATTTACTTATCAATTTCTCTGGTGTCTTTACTGTCTTTCGTGCAGCCATCTGATCTCTACCTGACTAATAAAAAAATATGATCGCAAAAAGTGAACAAAATTTATCATCAACCATGAAATATGCCAACGGTATGTTGCGTTACTCACTACCAAGCTAATAACTACTAAAATCAGGGGAAAGTTGAACTCGCATAGTTTAGTACAGTACAGACGTACACCCAACACCACTTTTGGAAAGTTTTGGCATTTAAGAGCACATCTGCTACCATAGTGAATATATCGGTGCATATATATACATAGTGGGTAAGAACAAGACGAAATTGATCCAAGTGAAAGGGGAGACAGATAGTTAAACAAGGGATACATGTATACTTCAAGCCAAAAAAATATCTCGGAGGTACCGACAGTGGCTCGTTCCGATTTGCCGCTGCTATTGTACAAAAAAAAAAAAAAAAAAAAAAAAAAGAATAAAAAATCCAAGAGACGCTATACATGAATGTAATGTAATAAGCTCCATCGAGCTTTTTCTCAGGTACACAGAGGTTACCCGGGCTGCTCCCCAATTTCGTGAGCCACGCAGGCGCTCTATGTATATATGTAGGTGAGCTTTTATTTTCTTTCTCCCCTTTCGAAAGCGCGAACGCGACTCCTCGCGATGGCCCTCATTTCTCTTCCCTTTCCGTTCTCCATCTCACCTCCCCGCGTGCTTGCGCAATTAAAATGTAAATTTTATCCTCCCCTTCCTCCTCATCTGGCCCTCTTTTGCTCCATCCTACTCGTTTCTCCCTTTGGAATTCTTCTCTCGCCCGCTCTGTCCACCTTTGGTTCTCCCCTCCAATCGTACACTTGACGCTTCTCTGTCCGCTCTATATTTTCTTTCTTTGTTTTTTGAATCCACGTGCACGAGACATTCCGATACGGGCAGCGATTACCTCTAGGAACCAATTTATCCACGATGATTCATTTGGAACCTCAAGTTATTCATTCCGATATCGTTGAAGAAATTTGGTTTTCAATAATTTTTAAAAATTAGATTTAAATCTTCAAACTGATTTTTTTCTTTTCTTTATCTTATAGTCGTATTATCACCCCGAAAAATAATTTCCTAATTGCGCGTATAATTATTTAAGATATTATCTACCCGTTGAAATTATTCGATGATTACCAAATTCAATTAAAAAACTAATAACGTGTCAAGTACTTACAAAAGCAGCCTGTAAATGATTGTTCGAATTTGTCTACTTCGTAACAGCTAGGTAAAGTCTTGACGAGCACATACTGAGAATCCAGTGAGAATCTAAACCTCAGGTAGGAGGTAACAAGACATAGAACTCAAACGCGTGATACGAGGACATTCACGCTACGAGGGATACATACGAAGGGATTGCCCAATGTGCTCGTAAAAAACAAAGAGTCACCAGCAGCACCGCTTTACTGTTGTCGTCATAGTCGAGAAGTTTACGATGTCGGAAATAAGTACGTGACGGTGATAAGACTATAGCGAGTGTAGCACGCGGAACGAAAAGGATGAAGGGAGAGGAAGGCAAGGTGGGCTTGTCTTCTTTATAACATCATGTGGATGGGGCGAACAAACAGACAGACAAACCAAATATATGAAAATGTAAATGCTGACTATATTGTCATTTCAACTGTATATTGCTAGTTGACAAAATTATAAGTTCAGAAAACACAAATTTTCAGCTGAGGTATGGAGAAAAATAAATTTTGTTAACAATAATAAGAATTAAATTATAATATTTCAAAGATTTACTATAAGATATATCTATTATGCTTATCCGAATCAAAGTCCCAACATTATAATACCAATCGTACAAGTGACAGGTAGTATGTATTAAAAATGACAATATTTTCAACGTTTATACATAAAATCTCTTAAAAATATTTTTTAGCTCAATACAAACTTACCGCATAACATTGCATACTCTTGATTGTAAAAATCCATCAATAATATCAAGTGGTGTGTGGATGCAATAATACTTCAACAATTCGATTGAACAGTAAATCATCACTTTCAAGTAGTTGTTTTTTTTTTCTTTACAAATTAAGCCAGATATTACAGTAAATATTAATGTTTTAGTTGGAGCAATTTATAATTAATTATAAATTTTATACCAAAAAGTGCCTTACTCATTTGTGGATGACCAATTAACCAATTCAAACAATTCAAGCCATAATCATCGGATGGCTTATATTCTTTTTCAAAAGGAGCTTAGATCAAGCACAGAAATTACAGGAACGTATCCGTGTTGGTGCTGGCGTGTTTTGAAAGATCCAAGGGCTGATCGTAATCAGTTTGGTATTGAAACGAGCAATAGTTTGGCTTATCCTGGTAGGTGCTTACAAACTGATCGGCACTTGTTTGGGATTCAGAGGATCAATAATGACTCTTACTTTTTTGCATGCCCGGATGACCGAATTATGAATTACTGCAATGTAAAGAGTTTTTAAAGTTTAGTGTGCTTACAAAATCAAAGGTCATTGAAATTTGGAATAGTAATGAATACCTACATCCTATTGTTTTGCAACTGATTTATCCTGTGTGTTGTAAAGATCATTTCCTTTAATTGACAACACCACTTTTTAAAAAGCTTAGAAGCAGTATAAGTAAAAAAATTTATATTAATCATCGTTAAAAAATTACATGCACACTCGCCTCACTACACGTCCAGGCCTTACATTATCGTGTCATATTGGTATTAGTTTATTTTTTTACATTTTTGTGAATAACTTCTGAAGATTATTTATTTAACTGTATTTATATTCACTTAATCGTTTTTATTCTATGCAGTTACTAAAGTTCGTTACTTTACTACATGCAAACTTGCATGAAAAATATACCAATACTTTTCCCATGGACTCTTTTATATTATTTTCTACAACTTATATTTTTGTGCCCCTCCCCCCTTTTTATTTTGCATTTGCTCGTACGAATTGTGTAAAAATACAAAATGCATTGTCAACTTCCGAGCTTTTATTACGTATTTTACCTTCTATCACGAAAACTCGCACATTGTCTCGTGTATTTATGGTTTATTATGCAAATTCAAGTGCGTGAGGCGCCGAAGGGAAATTTTTTCGTGATTAAAGTCCGCGAGCTCTAAATTCGTTACGAAGTTTCACGGCACGGCTTCGTTGTTGCAGCAAGTTTGAAGAGTTTGGAAATTCAGGCTTGGAAACAACGTTAGCCACTCCCTCATTTCTTTTTAATCTCTTTTTTCTTTGTTTCGCTGCGATGCATGTTTTTTTTTTTTTTTTTGTCTCGCTCAAATGCTCTTGCTATGCTACGGATCGTTTATTGTTGTGTTATTTTTTTTAATATTTTACAACATTAAAAATAGGTTTGGTTACTTGTTCCTAAGTATGTTTACAAGCACAAGAAAACTAAAATTAAAAATAAAACATTATCATCATTTTCAGATATTTGATATTAAAATGACTTTCGATATGTAAATTTTAATGAAAATTTTTTGATGAGTAAAACATTAAAAGTAATCCATACGAAACGTAAATGGTTTGTTGTTATATGCGAGCTGTCCTTTACCATATTGATAAAATACTGTATAATAAGGCTGTAGCAACAAATGATGATGAGATTACTTAATTAATGCAACGGAATTAAAATTAACGAACTTGTTCTAACTGGTTTTGTAAAAATTTTTTTCTTGTATGAATAATGACACCTGTAAAAGTAAAGTATTGAAAAACGCTTTTTACCCTTACGACAAAACCCCCTCCTGGACACACCAGTACGTAAAACAACATTTCAAAAGAGATTATAGGTATTCAGTTACATTCATGATGAGCACCTCTGGTGGCTCAAAATAACCGTGGATGGCACATCCGCACAAAAAATCTACTGCTAGCCACGGCTAGCTGCTAATTAACCATTATCGAGAATCAGATTAAGGACATCCCTCTCGAGTGACAACCACAAGGGACTTTGACCAACACTGTATCCACTGTAGCATATTGAGTAATTAAAAAGTTTCGGGACGCGTCTTTTTTGCAGCTATCGATTGAATAATCTGGAAAAATAAGTTTTTTTTTGTATGTGTTTCTATTGTATTGAAATCAATATAAGTGTCCAAAATGATGTGAATTGAATGGCAAATAAAGACTAAACATTAGTTCCACAGGAATAAAATAAAGAGTTAATTATCATTAAAAAAACATACTAACCAATTTTCATATACTTATCGGACGTGTTCTCTTGTTAAATTTGGACTTTTCACCCTAAGCCATCCCTACCTATTTTGATGGAATCCACACTGACACTCTAAAATATAAAAAGTTAGAAATTGTACAACTTATTTCATGATTGAGTTGCATTTCACGAATTTCACCCACATGAACCCCAACAGATTATCATTTGTTTCTAATCAACAGATGACAGTAACGTTAATTAAACTTCTAATTGAATGAAGCATCGCCTGATGGTACACACTTCACATCCCTATTACAAAAAGCTGGAAGTAAAAAAGAAAACATTAACCAAAGTCTCTTCTGCCTGCACGTAATGGGAGAGCAATATAAGGCTTCTGGTATCCGTGGAGTAAACTCCGTCTTCCTTCGGTATATATCCTTTGTCTAGTGGAATGGAGCTGTGTACGTAATATACACACACACGCACGTATACTCATAAACCCTCACACAAGCCCATCGGCCAAATTGAATAACGTCTATACTTCGAGAACAGTAGACAGAGGGAGGCAAAGAAAAGGCAAGGAGGGTGAGTTTCGCGCGGTGCTTTGCGGCTGTTCGCGGTTTTGAATTTCCCGTGCCCGCCCGGGTGAAACACTCGCGCCCGTGAAAGCCGGAAGTGGAGCCTTGGAAAATATAAATATACACCTGTACATAGAGAGGGACGCGATGAAAGTTGGGGTGGGCTCACTTATACATAGGAGCATAGGTACGGGCTAGAGGAGGCGTGGGAGGGTCCAAAAGTTTCGAGTCCACCTACGCGATCGCAACGCAATGGAAAAAGAGCGGTGACCCTGTAACCCCGAATCTAATTCCAGATGCATTATTTTTCACAGTGGTGCGTATTCAAGGGCTGCATGGACCAGCAGATCTGCAGCAGCGTTGTTTGTTCCCCTGACGTAAAGAAGAGGTACACGATGGGTGAATTGAAATTTAGTACTACTTGTAAGCTTTTTTTTTGTAATTTTATCTCTATATATTTCGTTTTCTTTGTATCTAGTTCTTGTCAATCGTCGGTCTGCACATCTTCTCTACAATCCTTCGACTGCGATTCTCAACCTCTCTACGTCTCTTGTTTTTATTTACCTTTGTATTTCTAACTTTTTTAATTTTAATAATATTTGCTTCACGCTTATTCAAGAGTCTTAATTTGTCTGCCTTTTTTAATCTTTCTGCGACTAGAACCTCATGATAGTCTTTGTTGTAGAGTATTTTTCTTTCAATAGCTAATTTTTCCTTTCTATTTAAATTAAAACTCTTTTTGTCATACCCCTGCGAATTTATATCTCTATCTCCTGCTGTATTCTTTATTTTCGTATTTTTATTTTTTTTATACTCTTTCTATATTAATCGTTTCGTTTATTAAAATCTATGTGGTTAACTCCCAATCTACTACTCCCAGATTTGTATGATTAATTTAAGAAAAATACTTCTACTTGCCAACGTTGTATTTTTTGCTGTGATAAATTGAAATATTGCTTTGGTCACAATTAATCGTATACGTTAAAGACGTGATGCAATGCATCGTCACCAGCTACTTAAACTTGCATGTGTCTCTACGGTTTCATGAAAAGTAATGCAACTAGCATACAACAAAAGTAATGAAAGACTTATGCAAGATTATAGTAATATTTCAAGTTGATACTATAAAAATGAATGCTAATGATTCACTTTTTTTTTAATTTGTAATTTTTGCACGTATGGCTTACATGTAAATTACGTAACCTAGAATAATACTTTACCGTTTGATCAAAATGTAAAATCAAAAAATAAGAAGAAAAAGCATTAATCGACTTTGATTGATTGCTTTGCATTTAGTTACTGCAAGAAATCCTGGAACAAAAAAGATGTAAGGGTAACTCGTCAAAACTCAGACGAGACAAAAAAGGGCCTCAAGAATTTAAAGCAGCCACATTAAATCCGATCCAGCCATAAAACATCGAGCACCCCCCTACCTCCATATATATATGCTCGTTCTACTCCCAGCACCAGCCAATAGTACCAGCAAACGCGCGAACCTTCGATCTGCAGTAGCAGCTTAACAATGACATCGTCATTCCGTATAGCTTATATTATACGTGTAGAACCAGTTTACAAATACTAACGCAAAAAAAAAAAAACATGCTCACATAGGCAGTACTTGAATAGTGTTTTTTATGTTTTTATTTCACAATCGAGCATCGCAACATATGAAAAGGGATAGCATATTCAAACATGTATTTTTCCATGATGTACTTGGCCACTCAGAGTTCACAAAAACTTGTCTTCGGAAGCCACACTCCACGGCTCTTTCCTTTGAGCGCCATCCCTAGATGCTAACGGCGAAATCTTCGCATTTACTCAGCGTTATTTTTGATGCTACAGCAATTATTTCATCTCCTTTGATTAAATTATATACTTTCTCGTCTTGGACAAAATTAGCGATTTTCATTACTGTCATTGGTTTCTTACTTTTAGACGAGATCAGTAACGAGTTTTGCTCTGTAGTATAATTTTTGGTGAATTGGGTCGATCAACCAAGTTTTTGACATTCAACTAAATATCATCGAAACGTAGCGTTTATCCATACAGATGCAATTTTCGCAGACAAATGGAGTCTTGGACGGGGCGTCGTGCAGTGGCAGCCGACTATACAGGGTAGGTAAATCATACATGATCGACCAATGAATAATGTCCCTTGGAAAGTCTGGATCGGGTTGGCAACTTTCGTCAACGTGTGCCCACGTATACAATGTGTATGTCAGTGTGTGTGCGTTGGAGCAGGACTTCCAAAAACTTGGGCAGAGTATAAATTGCCAGCACCTGCTCGTCTCTTTCTCTCCTCCACGAGGGAACGGAGCCCGGCTGGGAAAACGATTTTCAAACTGCCTAGCTCCACTTGAGTAAATGATGACTCCGCTTCTTCATTCGCCCCCTCCCTTTCTCCACCTTCGCGCCTTTCGGGCTTTACCTGCTCGCATAATGGAGAAGACGAATAAATCTGCATCCCTCCCAATGTCGGAATCCACGAATTTCGTTAATTATTGTTTGCCCTTTTCATAATGCAGTTTCCCTTGGCTTCTCTCTCGTTTCGTTAAAATTAGGCGGGTTTATACGAGTTTGACGGTGGTTTCGTGAGCGATTGTTTTTAAAACGGGGTTTTGGAAACGATGGCTGTTGGAGTCAATATTTAAACGATAACATCTATATTTTGGATTGGTCTTGACTTGATGATTCATCAAATTTACGTTGCGTGAAAATATAATAATTATTACAGTTTATTATAAAAATATATCATGATTTTGTACGCTGCAAAATATCTTAATAATAGGGTGCTTTCTTGTAAAAATATAAAAATTGAACCATACATTTTTCGAATAGCGTTTCAGACTTTGAAGTGTCGTAAATAAATAATTGAGTAATAATGTGATGCTAAGAGCAACTGGGGGATAACAAATAATAATAATAAATAAGCTAATGAGCATTGATGTTCCAAACTGCGTTACCCGTTGATTCATTTATTTTCAAATGATTAGGTAATTGCGTATGACAAAATACTACAATACCAGAAGTAACGAGCGACAAAGTTTATCAAATAAGAGCGAGAATTAAGATTTCGACCCGTGAATTACTTTTATAACCCAAGTGTTAAACAATTCTATATCAAGAATCAAATTTGTACTCTCCAACTACGCCCATTTTTCTTCCTAACAAACTTGCAAGTGTACAATACTCGCTTGTCGCATGCCTTGGTCCGACTTAACGCCTGGAAGCAGCGCCTTTGAAAAGCTCATTTTTTTCACCGTCACAGCTCGTCGTTACACCCTAAATAATGTGAAACCATTTTTTTTCCAGTCACGAAAAAGGCTTTACTTCGTCTCCATCCTTCTTCCGCGCCCGCATGGGCCGAGCAGATTTTTTCTCATTTTTTTCATTCGATGGTAATTAATGTCCTTCACTCGTGAGCAATTACTGAGAATCACTGGGTAGACTTTGCTCGCCTGACCAGCTCCCCTCTCTCGCATGATTGGCTACCTTGTGAACCAAGTTCGGCCGCCTGTACGTTGATTTAATTAGTCAACGGCGCTTCGAAGCGGAATAATTATCGGATTCTCCGAGCCACACGGAAAAGGCCTTTAATATCAATATCTTGGTTGAATTTTGCCATCTCGTATCGTTTCCAACCAATTATTGTACTTCTCTCAAAATTTTTTCTCAATGATTACCTTTTGCAACGCTCGAAAAGCAATGCCAGCCCAATACGGTATACATCATCACAAACTAAAACTTTACAGCAAAACATCAGCAGCGCGTCTCCAATTAAAACCGATAACTGCTGGTTTTCCCGTGATTTATCTGTAACGATACAGCCACACCCGCACGTACAGCCGCTCTATATTTACCGTCGCCGGAAGCCCTGATGCCGTATATACGCGACAAAAACGAGCAAGACTTTTTGTTGTGCAGTATCCACTAGTGACCGTAAAGGTACGGAGCACGCCCACGCTTGTGTATACATGATGGGTAACGGCAGACTGAGCGACCGGCTCGAGTTCTAACTTTTTTGTAAAAACCATCGTAAAAAGAGGCCACCCGACGCCAAAAGCAGCTGTCGGTGTTTTTCTCTTTACCCGTCGCACTTCATTCCCGGTGTGTGCAATCCAAGGGCGTGCTCGCAGCGATAAAAGCTAAGATAGAAATTTTCCGCCCCGAAAGATGCAAATCCAATTACTCGGTAATTTTCCTATAGCGTGGCTTAAAAGCACCTTGGCGGTGGCAAGAAATGACATTTTTACACGTTCAAAACCCTATACCCTCGACGACGGTATAGCTCTTGGGTGTATATATATATAGGTTCGTACTGTGGAAAAAGGACATTGTAATGAGGTCCTGTTGTGCGGGAAGAGGGGACACCAGCGTGGAACTAAAATATAATTTTAGCCGGTTATTACGGTGATGAAACCACGTGCAGGGCCGACTGCTTTTCTTCTCCTTTCTGGAAACTTTCCTGTATTTGCAACGTATGGTATATTAAACATGTATACATTTTCATTGACAGACTTCATGTTAAATTTTATGAATTGTCTTAACTGTTAAAAATATTTATCAATTAAATGCGACTGTTCCTTTTTTTTCTAAATGAGTTACAAATTATGAATATCAAAATAATTTTGTTAGATTATTAATGGAACAACTGAAATAAAAATTTGACAAAAATAAATGGCACAAAATGATTATGGTGTTTGTACTTACTACACGCTTATACACACTTATGGTGAAATCACTTCACACTCAAATAAAGGTTTATTTTCATTGAGACATTTACATAAAAATATAAGTCTACTTTACAACAAATTACTTCAACGGCATTATATTGACGCCAAATAGAACTGGTACATTTCCCATCCACCTACAAATTATATTTAGGTGAAAAGTCTTAACCAAAGAAACGATGTACCAACAGGTGTAAATTTTTAAAGAAACGATCAACTGGTGAGATAAACTAGACCTTTATTTACGCCGCGTAAGCTTTGCCAAGATTCCACAGTATCCCTCTCGCTTCTTTGCTGAATATTATCTTACCAATGAAGAGGAAGAAAAAAGGAACACATGGTCGAGAGGCACAAACAACCCGTAATATATGTACCTCAAGACTCCCGTCGCGCCAGCAGCAACAGCAGTCTCAGCCATTCCAAAAAAAAAAAAAAAACCTTCTCTTGAAAAAAAGTGTTAAGAGAGAAAGATAGAAAAGGGATTCATATCGATCGAAGGTGGGAGAAACTAGCTTAGTGAATATTAAATCGATTTTTACCTGCAGATACTACCTATTGTATAGTCAGAAATGGGGATTCATACATCCCGAAGAAAAAAAAAGTCCACGTACGAGTGAGAAGCGCCTTGTATGCGTATAACCCGAGAAATAGTATAAAAGCGTACCTACACCTGTGCAAGAAAAAAAGAACTTTTACAGGAGAGCCTCTTACGCGACTGGGAGAGATACCAAACGCCACCGAGGGTGACGAAAACGGTACAGCATATCAAGTCGAGCGACCAGAAGGACCAAAGACTAGAACTTATATATTTTCTTGTTTGCTCGGCAGTAGCTGAAGAGAACTTTCGGGAGTTGCTGCCCATATTCGTCCTCGCACGCAACCCCTTTTTTTATTCCCGAACTCCATATACCTCCCAGCGGTGTTACCTTTCGCGTCTCACAAAAGACAGTTTATTGCTTTCTCGATCGTCTTCGTTTTGTAGAACGCTCACATATTTTTTTTTTCTTTTTTTTTTCTGTTAAGAACCAGAGAGGAGCCAACACAGCCTAGCTGGGTGGCGTTTTGTTTTGCATGACGGAATGAAGAATTCTGTTCTCCTCAAAGAGAGGAAAGGGAAAGGAGCGTGTTGCTGACACGCAGGGACTCCAAGGTAGAATTTTAACCAAAAATTAAACATTTTTATGTGTACCATTCAGATGAGATGCTAGAATCAAAGATATTTCGTTTTATTTACAAATTGAGTAGTAACTTAAACGCGCAGGAAAAAACGTTTGGTTAAAAGTGTTGTCAATGGATAATATCACCCGGACACTCCATATATGTGATAAGCCGTAGTTGTGCCCAACCATGAAACCACAAAACTGTTATCTCAAGTAGAAGCTACTTAGATATTAAAATTTAATATTAGACCCAACGGCCATACATCATAAAAAAATCTCAAACCCTTGCCAAGATAAAAATTGAAGGAGAGTTCTCTTAAAGGAAAAAAAAAAAAAATGACGATCCGGATAAAACGAATGCTAAGAAGCTCGAATGCGTGTATAAGTAACTGACACCATCACAAAAAGCCCATAAAGCACATCTTGTTGTCTGCCTTGGCTGCCATCCTCCAAACGTATATACACGGCAACCTTAGCCGCTCCTATGCAAAAGTATATGGTATAGATTGTACGTTACGGACACCCTCTCCCGCGGTGCGCGATGTATGCGCCTTTTTTTCTCAGCAACGCTTGCTCGAGCTGTCAAAATATTTTATAGCTACCTTTAGAGAAGCTACGATGCAAAGTTTGGCCGTCTGAGCATTAATACCTGTGGGCGTGAGTGGAAGTGTTTGGTGCACACGGGCAACCTTTTGGATTTTTTTTTTTTTTTACTTGTTTAGTTGCGATGAGAAGTGTGAGGGAAAACCATGTTCTTACTTAAATAATTCAAGAAAAAACTCAAATGTATTTCAAAATCTCAATTTTATTATTACATCCATGGCAGCTTATATTTTTCGCCTGTGTGGTTGGGACAATGAAAATTACTAATAAAACAGATTGTCCTGCATTAGCATAAATAACAGGTATTAGAGGTGTATCTACAGTGAACAGGAAAACAAAAAATACTTAATAGAAATAAAGTACTTAATATTAATTCGAAAAAATTGTAGTGGGTACATGTAAAGTTTTAACTTTGCGTTTATTTTACTTGTCTCGGCAATGTCATCCAAATGATTCAAATTTCAAAAACTGTTAATGACAGGTAAAATTTTTATGAAACATTCAGGAAGAAAGAGTATTAGCAAATGAGGCTTGTGAAATCACGTATGCACATGTTTTTTATAAAATGCTTCATTAAAAAAAAAAAAAAAAAATTAACATAAACTTGCATATACTTGCTCTACCGTACTACATTTTTTTCTTGAATTCGTTAATTATCAAATTTGTTGACACTACGCCAATTTTTGTATTTCTCTCCATCATACTACATAATATGCTTGCACAAAACATTATACTAGGTGCAGATGGCCCAATGATCATTAAATAATTATATAATAAAGTGCATTTTCTTACAAATTTTTAATTATCAACACTGCTGATAAATACCAACATAAGACGTGTCAATTTGCAGGTTAAGCAGGTGCAGCAGACGTCTGCTCTGTCCTGTAGCTTTTTCTCTGTACCACGTGACCCTAGCTTTACCTTAACAGCTGAGTAAAAATTACAGTTGCTTCACGGTAAAAATTATAGTCTTTTCAAGACAAATTTTACTGCAGGGATAAAAATTACCCCCAAACTACGGTAAAAAGTATAGTGACTGTCGCAGTGTCACACTTTTACAGTTGCTTTCACGGTAAAAATTCCGGTTATTTCATGAGTAAATTTTTATTTTTTACTGATTAAAGTATCCAATAACCTGATTTATCTCGAAATAGACGCTTAATAATGACACTAACTTTATTTACATAATTATAACTGAGATCCTTGTGTGAAAGTACTGGAAAATGAGGGTAGCAGCAACTTTGTGTCAAGCGAATTGCACCCTTTGGTCAACTGGTGCCTCTTAAGAAGATATCTCTGGACGAAACTTTTTGAGCACCGCTCACAACTGTAGGGCTTATCACCCACGTGATTCCGCTCGTGCACTGTAAGATTTGATTTCTGAGTGAAACGATTGGAACAAAATTTGCACTCGAAGGGCTTGTCACCTGTGTGAGTCCGCTCATGAGCCAATAGTTGCCCTTTTCGCATGAAACTTTGCAAACATATTTTGCAGCCAAAGAGCTTGAGACCCACGTGACTTTTTTCATGCTTCGTAAGGTTCAATTTATAAGCAAAACTGCTTGAACACGTGCTGCATCTGTAAGGCTTGATTTCCATGTGAATAATCCACTTGTGTGCTTCGAGATTACGTTTACAGGTAAAATTTTTTGGACATTCCTTGCAGCTGTAGGTCTCATCATTCGTGTGACTCCGTTCGTGTACTGTAAGATTCGATTTCTGAGCAAAACTTTTTAAGCAAAATTTGCATTGGAAAGGTTTGATGCTCGTATGTGTCCGCTCGTGCACTTCGAGACAGAATTTACGAGAAAAACTTTTTGGACATTGCTTGCAGCTGTAGGGCTTGTGACCCGTGTGGGTCCATTCATGAACCTTAAGACTCTGTTTATAAGTGAAAACTTTGGAACACGATTCACACCTGAAGGTCTTGCCACCTGTGTGAGTCTGCTCATGAATCGTAAGACATCTTTTACTGGTAAAATTTTGTGAACACGTTTTGCAGCTGTACGGATTGATTACCGTGTGAATCCTCTTGTGTGCTTCGAGACTAGATTTATAAGTAAAATTTTTTGGACATTCCTTGCAGCTGTAGGTCTTATCATTCGTGTGACTCCGTTCGTGTACTGTAAGATTCGATTTCTGAGCAAAACTTTTTAAGCAAAATTTGCATTGGAAAGGTTTGATGCTCGTATGTGTCCGCTCGTGCACTTCGAGACAGAATTTACGAGAAAAACTTTTTGGACATTGCTTGCAGCTGTAGGGCTTGTGACCCGTGTGGGTCCATTCGTGTAGCTTAAGATTCGATTTCTGAGTAAAACGTTTGGAACATAATTTGCAGACGTGGGGCTTATCATTCGTATGAGTCGACTCGTGTTGTATCAGGTAACTCCTCTTGATGAACGTTTTGTAACACACTTTGCAACAGTGGGTCTTACAATCCATGTGTAAACGTTCATGTTTTTTGAGAGCGTCACTTGTTTTGCAAGTTTTGCCGCATACATCACAAAAACAAGAACTGCCACCTTCAGCCATGTTGATGTATAAACGATGGACCACTGAGATTCACGTCAGCTGTGCTGCAAATGTGTAAGTGGCAGCTCTCTGCTGTCGTTATTTTTCTCAAATTTTTTCATCCCGTAACATTGTTGCTTCGGCTCGATGGCGAATCGGTGGATGAATGATTTTTCTGTTCAACACAAATATTAAGCAACTTTTATAATTATATTCTCGATTTCATTGCCTAGTGATACAAAAATATTATTATTAATGTACTCGTATTATTGTTCTAAAAATAAAGTTAAACTTGGGAAATCAGAAATATTTCACTTATTCTATTACGAAAGTACCAGAACGTTACTAGGTGATGTATGTATTTCAGAAAAATTATGTCGATGTGCTTGGGTGTAAGTAGTGTAAGTTACACAAAACAGATTGAATTCCAAAAAAAAAGATAAGTATTAAATTGGCAGCCATCTTTTGTCTCTGTTAAACGTCACGCAGCTGTTATTTTTTTTTTTTTTTTTTTTGGTACATGCATAGCTTTTGATTTGATAAAAATTAATTGACATGAATTTGATTGAATCGAGCGAAGCTATAATTTTCATTTTCAGCGATAATGAGTATCGGAAAAAACCACGTCGAATCGAAATTTTTTTTAAGAGAATGTGACTAATTACATACACATAGACAGACTTTTACTAGAGTACTGTACTCTGATTTTCAACAGGATAGCAGTTTTCGTTACTGGTATGCATCTATTCCAGGACGATCACACAAGTTTATACAAACTACAGCACTTTTTTCTAAATAAATTTAAAACAGCCCTCACTTTGGCTCAGGTGTCAATGTTTTAAACATTACTGAATTTTTTGGTTAGAAAAACGATTTATTTTTATGATTGCAATAAAAACTTACTTTCGATTTCCCAATTTCTAATCGAGAGGTACAATGGTTGTTGGGTTATCCAAGCACATCTATGACTTTGAGGCGTTTTCTTACATGTTAACAAAACTGCAATAAACGTATGTACACGTAATACAAGTATGTACTTTTCGTCAAATATTGTTTGTACAAAGTTATTACGTCTCTTTCGTTTTACAGATTAACTCAAAATAAAATCTGTGCTGTCAAATAGTTGTACAAGTCACAAAGAGCGAATGAATTCTAGCATAGGCATGGAATCTTGTTTTTCAAAAGTGTCGTACATTCTTAGCGATGGAAAAAAGATATCGCTATTATCACTAACGATGCGTTGATAGGTATTTAATTTTACTGTTAGTCAAACAATTAAAACGATGTCTTTTCCCAACGCTAACTTTACAAAAGTCATACACCGTTTTCAATGACTTTAAATAACTTATTTAAAATCCGTAGTAATAATTTATTATAGAAAATTGATCTGTTCTACGCATTGTAAATACCTGTTTGACGCACGAAGGCCTCTGAAAAAAAATCTCATCTATCAGCTGTCGCAGCAATATACTTTGATACCGATACTTCTAGTGATTTTGCAATGACGTGTCAATCATGTAATTAGCTGTGTAGAAACATATACTCGCATAAAATATAATTTATCGCTTACAAGGCAGTGGCAATAGAGCTTTAAGGGGAAACATTTAAAAAGCTGTTTAAAATACTGTTGTACTTTTTAAAAATACTTATAGAAACTTTTCCATGACCAAGACGTTCGTGCAACAAGCTGAACGAAGTCAACATTCCAGGGGGGGAGTCAAAATACGTGGGGAAATAATGGCAAAAAAAGAGGTAGAAGATAGAGGATGTTGATGATTGATGAGCTTGAAACTCGAACTGAGAAGGTGAAAAGGTTGGCTGGATTAGGATCTAATCGCAGAACGAGGGGAAACCGGGAAACTGTTTATCAAGGGATAATTGATTGGCTGATGCTGGAGGGTTTCTCCCCCCCCCCCCCCGATGTCGCGTTGGGCTTTCGTAAAGTGCGAAAATGATAATAATAGCCGTGAATGAAATACTTTGAATAGCAGCCAACGAAAAATATAAAGAAGAAACTTCAAAAAAGTACGAAAAACACTTGTAAAGATTTGAGAAGCTGTTTATTGGTCTTTTATGACGTTGAAGTCTTTGGACGTGGATTATTAAAAGATAAGTCATCGTTACTACTGTAAAACGTCGAAACGAAACAGCGTGAGGGTCTGAATAGTTGGAAGCGTCAAACTGAAAGTCGTGGCGGAGAGAAAGTTTTTTTCAATCAAGATACCAAGCTCGAAATAGTATTTTTGGGTAAAAAAAGCTATTCGAGTCTACTGCTCATACTACCAAACAATCACCTCAATTGATACAACAAAGCGCCACTGGTAAATAACGCGGTATCAAATGCGTCGAAATACATGGAGCAACAGCAACTCGTTAAATTGTCACGCCACGTGAGTGCACGCGTGTATCCATTTCTATGCGAAATAGGGAGCGATCGAGAGAAAGCCGCGAAAATACCGTTTCAAATCCAGCACTACACCCTCAATGGACCGTGCAGCCAGCGTGTTGGTATATTTCTCTACGTGTGTGTGTGTATAATGAGCACAGAAGAGAGGCTATATCCAGCAAATCCTTGTTTTTAAACCGATCATTGTGCAGTGGCATTATTTCGGAGCTTCCACGAGATAGGCACAGTTCGGTTTCATGGGCCCAACTCATTGTCGCGTTGCGTGGGAGTTTGCTTCATCTCGGACTGATAATTGCCAAGGTACGTCTGCGTTTACGGAATTTGTACGGATTAATGGTAATCAATTCAGCAATTCTCTAATTAACATCGGGAGCTATTGTGATCATTGCTGACGGGTTGTGGAAGGCGAGGTATTGGTGGATTTTTACGTTTTTGCAGTACATGAACTTTTACGAAGAAATAATGCACGAGTGAATATTTTTATCAAATGAAATACTGTTTACGCGTCATGAACAACAAAAAGCAAGAGGAAATCGAGGAAGTATATGTATATTCATTGGTTCCCATGAATTTCGGGTGAATGTTATTTACGAGTTACCTGAACCGTCGACTGAAATGACTCGAGTGGTCATATTTCAAGCCTTAACTATGGGCGTGCGTGTATACATGAACACGTGCGATTGATACGTTGATTTGATGGAAGCGGCAGTACAACAGGGTGCGAGCAAATATTTGATTACATTCGCGATACCATGATAATATACCCGAACGTTTTATGGTTGGTGCATATGGTGGAGCGGTTCCCAATTTTCCAGCCAACATTTGTTATTTTTTCATCGAACTTGAAGAGCCAAATCCAATTTCCCCTTGCATTTCCACTTTGGTATGTATTTTCGCTCTTTTGGCGCTTTTGTGCAAGGCTTCTCAATCCACTGGGTAAATAGAAGAGCGAAATGATCAAATTTTTTTGTTTTCCAATCGAACAAAGTGAAATTCGTCATTGAGGTTTACGTCTCGCTTTCATCAATGGATCAGATGATTTTGATGGATTGGATTCCACTGAGCACTTGAAAACGAGCGGATCCAATAACTTCACAGTCAATATAATCGCATTGTCCTCGTGATACAGTATTTTTTATCGTTGAAAAGTCCATAGGTGGATGACTGGAAGATAAATTTGTGGGAATGCACCTTCTTATATATAACGGCCTGAAGCTTGCTTTTCCTCATCATATGAATACTCTGAAAATGGTAGATAAATCCAAGTAATGATATCTACCCACTACCAAAATTTCATCATGTAAGATATAAATTTTCAATTAGATCCTCAATGACATTCATGCATGATTGTTCATTGTTCTAGAACGTTTCTAACCTAGTACACAAGTGATAGTAACACTGTCCAGGAGCTCTTTATGGGCACACCTGGATAAAAATAATTGACGAATCCTGTACGGTTTGTGTAAGCTCTTACACAATTCTAGCGTGTCGTCGGTACTTTTATTGCCTGACTCTGTTTTATGCGACACTGCGAACAAGTTTTCCCGACCAAACAACGAAGGACTCGTCGTCCTTTGAAATATATTCATGGGAAGGTCTTTACGAGGTGTGTAAAACCGTCGTCCTCCGGAATTTGGATCCCCAAGGTGTGCTGAATCAATATATTATATACCCTGGCCGGGAATAAGAGGTATGTGGGTAAACGCTACATGGTGGTGTGCGTGGCTGTTAGCTGTTTAACGAGGCACGAAAATGAATTCGGCCTATAGGTGATATTGAACTCTGCTCTTCTTATTTTTTTTACTTCTTATTGTCTTGTTTTAGAGCTGCACCTGCACCACTCTATATTTTTATATTTTTTTTCTACTCACACAAACATGAAACAGGTATGATTTTATTATTCTTCATTTACGACCAATACAATACTTCCAACAATTATTTTCTAAATATTCACTCAAGTGATCGATATGATACAGATTGATTTTTACCTACTTTGAGAGCCATGCATTTTTAATTTGTAACTTAGTTCCTAAGGGTTACCAAAATATCATTTTGTTATCAACAAAATACGAAAAAACAAATACATATAGCAATGAAATTTATTTGAAAAATGGTTACACAACAAACAAAAGAATCAGTGAAATCGTCCGTACATGTTGGATGGTGGAGGCTCTGGTTTTAAATCCAAAGGTACAAGGTATCAATTTGTTGACCTCGTTGGTACAGGCTTGGACCCCACAAATATTCTAAAAATAAATAGATACATGTATTATGTAAAATTATGTGCCCAACCATACAAAGTAAAATTGAGCTACGGAAGATTTTTTTTAGATTTTATTTGTCTCTCTAATAACAATTACTTAATGGGATGAAGTACATTATCTAATGCAAATAAATTTGATTTTCCTCACTAACATTTTTCCTTAGTGTTGTTTTCCAAAATACAAGTTATCACTTGTCGATTGTCTGCTCAACTGATCCTCTTTGGATTTAGTTGATGTGTTAACCGATGTACTTTTGGACGCACAGCACCCGTTTTCGTCCTCTTTCTTAGTCCTCTTTGCCAGGGGCTCAGATTTTCCAGGTAAAGCAAACTTGTCCTTGCCTTCATCATTGATTGGAAGAGATTTTATGTCATGAGCATATAAACTGAAGAAATATCTTGCTTCCTGTTTTGACATTATTGAACAATCTTTGTTCCTAACTGGATATTTATTTGAGCGAAAAAAGTTAAAATCAAATACAAAGAAAAAAAAAACTGATGTAATGCTTTGCAACAGTACACTTCCCAGTTGTCGAGTTGCGTTGTGACTAAAAAAAGAAGACCAGTACTGCATTCTTTCGCAAGGGGAGTGGGAAGATGGATAAGTGTCGCTTGTTTGTGTTAGTGTCTCGGTAGTGGTAATGAAGATACTGATATGTAATCAAATGAGAAATGAGGTAAGTTCACAGTATAGTGAAAAATAGTGAAAATACTACTTTTTTTTTTTTTTTTGTAAAAAAGGATTTGGTAAAAAATTGTAAAACCTGTTGCATGTATGTATAATGTTAAACGTTATATTGAACAACTTGTTGAGAAGAATTGGTAACTAAAATAGAAAAAATGTGTAAAGCCTTAGCCAGTCACATTTATGATTAACTTAAGCGTCATTTTATAGTCATGACTCTGACTTAACAAAAAATTTTCTGGCTCATGGCCACTTAACCTGCAAGAGTAAAAAAAAAATACGTCATTGTGTAAGACCCACCGAGACCCACACTAGGGTCGACGTTTTTTATTTTTTTCACTTATGAAGTGAAATAAATATCATATTAGGATTTTTTTTTTATTACACCACCAGATGAGTCAAATAACCAATGTTTTTTTAAAACAATGATTAAATTCTACTACAAACGTAATGAACGATTTGCTAAAAAATATCTAGATTCATGGCTGGACTTAAAAAAATGTTTTGTTATGTTTCACGTAAAAACAAATAAGTACAGGAGAAGCGTTCACACTTCTTTTACTGAAAAAAATCGAGGAATGAAAAAACAAGCCTCGTAAAGGGCAACAGCAACAACATGGCTATTTAAGTTTGAAAAGACTTATTGCTATTTTAGCGAGCGCAAAACAAGCACAAAAAAGTGCAGGCAGGCGCATAGATACTGCACGTACCATCTCCACTTCTATCTTCTCCGACTAAACGAAGTTTTCCCTCCGTAAAATTGAGATACTGCGCTCTTGGCCGCAAGGCAGGCAAGGTTGCAATGCAAGGGAGCTCCTCTTCCCCGGAAAGGATGGAAGGGAGGGTATACGTGACATCGCGCAAAAGAGAAAGAAAGCGCGGAAATTGAATCTAGTGAGACGGTTCTCATAAATTTCTCTTGTCTCAAAGTACTTACCTCCCCCCCCCCCCCCCCATCCCTATTCTACACCACCAGAACATCACTGTTGAAAAGGAAAGGTGGATTTTCTAGATAAGAAAAAGGTAACAGCACGAACTCAAATTAATATAAGACGACTTTTACTTGCACAATTTTTTTTTTTCAAAAATCTCAAGTCGAGATGCACTTTTTATGTTGCCCTTGTATTCAAAGGAAATTTATACATAGAAGAACAAAGACGATGGCGAGCTCGCCCTTTTTAAGAGAGTTTAAGAAAAAAAAAATAGTTCCACTGGTTTGAATGAATTTAACAGTTTTATAATTATCAAATTAATTTGTTTACACTATGGAATAAATTTGGCTATTCAAATGAACGCTTTTTCAATTTTGATAGTTGGATTTTCAATTAATTTACTTCAACGGGTTTTTATTTAAAATCGCAGAATATTTCATTTAAGAGAAATTTATCTCAAAAATCTTTTTTACATTTTATAATATTCACCCCTACAGTAGTGGATCCTGACAATGTTATCTTTGTCATTATCACTTCATACATATTCTTGTTGTTCCGTAAACCTTCTCCTAATCACTTCTGCATTTTGCTGGGCAAAGTGTTCCCTCAATTTTCTAAATAACCCGACCATTCCCTTATTTTTAACACTGTATATATTTCTTCCTCCACTACTACCATCACCATCGCATATTTTTTTTTCCTTGCCATTCCATTTATTCCAGAGCCTCATTCGCAAAGTCTCTTCATGGCGTGAAATCTTGCGTCACGAGAATACCCCAAGCGGCGGGCGATAATATCACCAACGCCACGGAGAGACAAAAAATACCTACACACTCCCCAGGAGGGGTAAGTTAATACCTACGACGTATAGTGTGTCTTTCTTTTGGGTTTGGGGAAAAAGGGTATATATTTCAAGCGACTCTCCGAGAGCTATCCTTATTTTATTTCGCAGCCCTCGTAGTCATCGGACGTGAAATCGCACTCGCAAATGTAAGACGGTTTATGTGGGGTAACAGCGCAAGTATTCGTATGTGCTTAAGTATGACAAAGTGCAAGATAGGGGAAAAAGGATATTTAATATCTTACGTGTGCGATCGGAGCCAAGTTTATGTATTTCTTGTTCAAAATTATGGTGGTTCTTATTACGCTTTTTTACCTATGTTATTCTCTTGGGTGATAAGGGCATAATATTTTTTTTATTTGCTACAAAGTAAAAAAAAAATTTAATAAATAAAAAAAGCTTTACCAACTATTATTATACATGGCAGTATAAAAAGCCCCAGAGTTGAAAAGCTCCGCGTAAAAAGTTAAATGCATAGCAGTCGTACAACTGTTTCTGTAATTTCATTGTAAAAAATATTAAATCATTGAGCTTAATAATACAAGTTAAATTCCTATTCATGCGAGTTATTAAATTATTAAAAAAAGAGTATGTGTTCAGAAAGATACGTTTCACATATCAATTTATATTTCAATACATTTTATTTTACACAAATTTACAGCTGCATCAAAAAGTGCAGCATCTAAAGAGTTTTTCGAAAATATAATTAAGTATTATGCCATTTTGCCTCAAACATCGTATAATCGATCTCATGCTTATAAATGATGTGTATAAAATGTATAAAACGAAATTTTTGAAACATTAATGCAGCAAACGAGGCTTCAGAAGCGGAATAAAAGGAATATCCTTAGAGTATAGATAAAAGTCTCGACTGCAAAATGGTCTTCGATTTCGCTGTGATTCAACGCAGCAGAAGAAGACCCAAAAAATGGCAAAGAAAGCAAAGGTAAAAATATACAGTCAAAGGACGAGAGCAAGGAAGTAAAGCTCGGCGCGTTTTTAACGCAAAAGAAGGTTAAAATCGAGCATTAGGATTCCAGCGTGCGTCCGCACCTAATCCCTTTAAAGGATCAGGTCGACGGAAGAAGCAGTAAGAGAGGACGAGTAAAAAGAAAAGATCGAGACGAAGAAAAAGAGAAAAATCGGGTAGAGGGAAGGGAAAGCAAGAGGAAATCAGCCACCCTTGACTCTCTCTCTCTCTCTCTCTCTCTCTCTCTCTCTCTATCTCGTTCCTTCATGGGCGACGAACACGTTTTATCGAGCCGCCAAGACTTTTGGAGCAAGCAGCGGCAGCCGATCGTCCAAATACGCTTTCTTGTTTTCCTCCCATGAAAGGAAAGACAGAAGCTAGCTGTGTTAGAGAAGATAAAAAGAGGGAGGGAAAAAGAGATGGAGTGAATATCGTTCTGGGACAAAATGTATGTGTGTAGTCTGCGCACGTCTTATCGCCAATTTCGTTTTTCGTCGTCGTCGTCGTCGTCGTCGTCATAGTCGTTGTCGTCGTTTCTACTCCGGTTTCTATGCTCGCGAATGGCAAAGCCCAAATGTGCTTATGTATGAAAAAATAAAAATTGGATTTAAAGGCAAAAAGAGCACAACTGGGTAGAAAAAAATCATAACAAGATGAAAAATGAGCATGAGTTATGCTGCTCTTAAAATAAAGATATAGTTTGCAATCTACTTTTTTAACATGTGTAACATGTTTTCAAGTTAAAATATAATCAATTACTTGAAAAAAAAAAAAAAAAAATTGTTCAAGCTGCCTTATACATTTTCATCCCACAAACATAAATGGTGTATTTTTTTAGAATTAATTATTTTAAAGACTTCTTGAACTGTGTTTTGTACCAACTACGTGTTTGCTTTTGTCTTTTACGTTTTTACGTTTTTAATTACTTGATACTGTATATGTACTATTGATTTTGATATTTTCAGTACTTTGAATGCAAACTCATTGGTTATGTTACGCTGTATTTAATATTTTCGAATCAATATCTAGTAATAATTTAAATAAAAACTGCTGGAATTGAGTAAAATTTGTCAATGATTAACATCTAGAATGTTTTAACTTCATCAGCATAAAACAAAGCCATGAAAAATATTCATCCATGCCATTTTTTTACAGTAATTATTATATTTCAAGTACTGGAAAAGGATTTCTAATAATACAATAAAATTTGCTAGTTTATATAATTATAATACGTTTTTTGCTAAATTTGACACAACCATAAGTTATTTCTAATTTTTAAAAAATATTCATACCACAAGCTTTCAAGCCTTAGCCTTTCATACTTTTGTTGAAAACTAACAAGGTTTTCATTATAGAATTAAGAAAAAATGTTTTATTATTACATATGTTTTGTCAACTCATACACGCTAAAGAATGTAACGACTGCAAATTATGCTTGCACCAGAGGAAAATACTTTACGTAACTTTAGTTGGATCACAGACTACGTATCCACACTTTGCCGATACTAAAGTGACGTTTTTACACTTTACTAAATCATATCTTTGCTCTTCACACGAAGGCTCATATAAATGCAGATTATTGCATCCGTTACGTTAAATATGAGTTTTCGTTTAGATTTAATTTTAATTATTTTACTACTACGCACAATTGCTGTTTTTAAATGTGAGGTGAGTATTTACTGAATAACTAAAAAAAAAAAAGAAAAAAAAAATACGATAGATTACGTATACCTCGACTTATACAACCAAATAATTAGCAAATAAATCATTTTAGATTGCTCCTAGATCGACAGTTACTGGAATACCTGACTTATCGTCCATAGGCGGAGGCAGTACCCATGGGGGTCTAAGTTATGGTGGGCACAGTTCTAACGGTAGATCGTATCGATGGTCCTCTAGCCAAGGTGGAGGTCATAGCGGTTCGAGTTCTGGTGGATCATCGATGGGTTTCGGATCGGGAGGTCAAGGTGGGATGACTTCTAATGGGGGCTCCTATCGATGGTCCTCTAGCCAAGGTGGAGGTCATAGCGGTTCGAGTTCTGGTGGATCATCCATGGGTTTCGGATCGGGAGGTCAAGGTGGATTGAGTTCTAGTGGAGGCTCCTATCGATGGTCCTCTAGCCAAGGTGGAGGTCATAGCGGTTTGAGTTCTGGTGGAGCATCTATGGGTCTCGGATCGGGAGGTCTAAGTGGATTGAGTTCTAGTGGAGGCTCCTATCGATGGTCCTCTAGCCAAGGTGGAGGTCATAGCGGTTTGAGTTCTGGTGGAGCATCTATGGGTCTCGGATCGGGAGGTCAAAGTGGATTGAGTTCTAGTGGAGGCTCCTATCGATGGTCCTCTAGCCAAGGTGGAGGTCATAGCGGTTTGAGTTCTGGTGGAGCATCTATGGGTCTCGGATCGGGAGGTCAAAGTGGATTGAGTTCTAGTGGAGGCTCCTATCGATGGTCCTCTAGCCAAGGTGGAGGTCATAGCGGTTTGAGTTCTGGTGGAGCATCTATGGGTCTCGGATCGGGAGGTCAAAGTGGATTGAGTTCTAGTGGAGGCTCCTATCGATGGTCCTCTAGCCAAGGTGGAGGTCATAGCGGTTTGAGTTCTGGTGGAGCATCTATGGGTCTCGGATCGGGAGGTCAAAGTGGATTGAGTTCTAGTGGAGGCTCCTATCGATGGTCCTCTAGCCAAGGTGGAGGTCATAGCGGTTTGAGTTCTGGTGGAGCATCTATGGGTCTCGGATCGGGAGGTCTAGGTGGAATAAGCTCTAGTAGTGGTTCTTCTGGTATGACGATGAGCCATGGTGGCATGAATTCTGGTGGAACATCGGCAAGTCTCGGAGGAGGAGCTCGAGGTGGGATGAGCTCTAGAGGTGGTTCTTCTGGGATGTCGATGGGACACGGTGGACATGGTGGTGGGCATGGTGGCATGAGTTCTGGTGGAGCATCGGCAAGTCTCGGAGGAGGAGCTCGAGGTGGGATGAGCTCTAGAGGTGGTTCTTCTGGGATGTCGATGGGACACGGTGGACATGGTGGTGGGCATGGTGGCATGAGTTCTGGTGGAGCATCGGCAAGTCTCGGAGGAGGAGCTCGAGGTGGGATGAGCTCTAGTGGTGGTTCTTCTGGGATGTCGATGGGACATGGTGGACATGGTGGTGGACATGGTGGCATGAATTCTGGTGGAGCATCGATGGGTCTCGGAGGAGGAGCTCGAGGTGGTGTGAGCTCTAGTGGTGGTTCTTCTGGTATGTCGATGGGACATGGTGGGCATAGTGGTAGGCATGGTGGAATGAGTTCCGGTGGAGCATCGATGGGTCTCGGCGGAGGAGCTCGAGGTGGTGTGAGCTCTAGTGGTGGTTCTTCTGGTATGTCGATGGGACACGGTGGACATGGTGGTGGGCATGGTGGGATGAGTTCCGGTAGAGCATCCATGGGTCTTGGAGGAGGAGCTCAAGATGGTGTGAGCTCTAGTGGTGGTTCTTCTGGTATGTCTATGGGCCACAGTGGAAATTCTTATAGATGGTCTTCTAACCAAGGTGGTGGACATGGCAGTATGAGTTCTGGTGGAGCATCAACGGATCTTGGAAAAAGTGGTAAAGTTACCTATTTTTATGTACAATGTCAGAAAAATAAGTTTTGTTTAGAAAATAAAATTAGTAATAAAGTTATTACTATAGATACAGCGCGAATGGAAGTAGAAGATGTGCATGTCACGCATGTAAATGGACGTTATTTTGATAGAGAATCGCTTGATGTTTCTGTAAATCGCAGACCTTATGGGCGTAATACTATTAATAGCAGAGTTAGGGTGATCGAAGATTTACCACGTGATATGTCGGTAGGTTTACAGTCATTAAAATTTTTATTTTTTATGTAATGTTTATGATGAATCTTTTTTGTAGTTAAAAACAGATGTTTATGCTCATGTTTTTGGCAATACTTATGCACCAACCGGAGTATCGTATGACACACCTGTGTGTATGGATGCCTCAAATAACCGTGTATTTCAACAAGTAATGAATAGGATGGGAGTAAACTGTGGTTGTCCACCAAAAAGGGTACTCTTATTTTACAAAATATTAATTAATTCTTCTCAACTCAAACTTTACATTATGAATAATTAATAATATTATACTTTCTAAGATCCAATAACAATAATACAATTACCTAGATATAACAAATACCACTTAAAACGAGCTAACTTCTATTGTAGCCATAAAGAATTTTTTTTATTACAATTGAGAAAGAAATTTCGTACGCCATGCGACAACAATATTGTTTAAGACGAATTATTATGATATCAAATAATATTGTAATGACTTAAACCATAAGCCTTTAACTGAAATTTAATTGGTATCAAATTGTGAAATTTAAGTTCTATTTATTTATAGTTAGTAAGTGTACAGAATACTATGAAGAAAATGATTTTTTTTCAGGGTATGTACGAGAGTTTGGAAATGGAGCCAAATATCAGGGTTCCACCTTGTGCTACGAATCTCCCTCGTATGATGCTCAACAATGAATTGTATTCAAGAAGTGGAACGTTAATGAAAACAAGAACTTTTGTTAATTTTGTACCTCCAGAAAATATGAGATACTCGCGCCAATATCAAAAATTCAATCGACCTTGCACACAATGTAATCGTTGTCGTTCTTGGAATTTCAACTGAATAATGTAAACTTTATATAAAATATACTTTTAGTCCTAATGTATAAAATACAATTTCAAGTACCTAAATTCAACTAATAAATAATTTACTTTTAAATTTAGTTGTCCTTAAGTACATAAAATCATAACTCTTGCATAGCACAGTGAGTTATCAAAAGTTCTAAGTTATTTATCATACATTTTTTACACTTCAAGTGTAAAAACCAAAAAGTGGTATACGTAAAAGAGAAAAAAATTATTTCAGTACTAAAAATTATTCCCAGACATATGATGTACGAATGAGTACGAAAATTACGTTTTGGATAGTATTATAAACAAGGATAATAAAAACAAAAAGAATTTTTATATTTGTTATTGCAATAACAAATATGCGGGAATTCAAATATAAATTATTTTATTTTAATATATACAATGTATATTTTAACGTTCAAAAAAATTTTTCCTACTGCAATTATATTTGAGATAGTTATCATTATACGTCGTGTATTCATGTTGTATTGTAGATGTTACGAAACTTGAATGACAATAACATGACAAAGCATGTTATTTGCTTACTATATTATTCCGATTCCTTATTATATGAAAGCTTGAAACCTTCCTCATTGTAGAATTATTTTATTTTGACTGTGCCTGTGACAAGGCTCATTTATTCTTGTTTGTTTTAATGTAATTATGGAACTATTAGAAATGTTGATTAAAAATAATTTCAGGTCAGTTAAACTATTGTTTAAATTTGCTTATAGTTCAGAATCTAATCATTTATTTTTCAATTCATTTAGATCAATTTTTCTTTATTAAGTTTATTAATGGGAAGGGTTAGTGGTTGGCTGATTGTAATTATAATATTTTTATGTGGTGTCAAAGTTATTTCTTGTAGTGTAAGTTATTTTTTATTTACTATGATTTAACTTTTAACCAATATTTTAAAATTATTCATGCAATTACAGTACATTCGAGTTGAAGATATATCAGTCACGTACGTGAATTCAACGTATTTTGATGCAGCATTATTAAATGTTTCAGTAAATAGAAAATCCGACAATCGAAATATTATTAATCTCAAAGTGTCAATACTAGAAAACATACCACGGGACGTATGGGTAAGTTACTATTTATTACATATTAACTGTAGACATTCAAGTCAAAAATATAAATAATGACTTTATTTTTTAAGCTAAAAATACCAATATGTTCAATCTGTTACAACAAAATAACAATAAATACCAACGGGTTTGTCTTACAATACAACTATTTGTAACAATATTGTGAGTAGTAGGTACTGTTTATCGAGTAGTGACAAAAATAATGAAACTAAGAGCCAGATGTCCTCCCAATAAAGTACGTTATACTTGTTGTATTTTTTATGGATAAATTAATAATCATCTTATATCTGACACATTGTAGGGCATCTACGAACGTTCAAATTTTTATCCAAATATTGTTCCAATCCTCTTTCAGCTGCCTAGCCTCCCACAGCTTATGTTAAACAACAAAGTGTATACAAAAGATGAAAGACTACTGAATATTAAAATTTACTGTAGTTTTATCTCACATTAAATATATGTAAACGTTAGCTTATACCTACAATGAAACGGTAATAATAATAGATTTTTTTGTTTTGACAAATAGTGAATATTTTGGAGTAACAATTTTTCATTATAATTTGTACAGCAGATATGTATAAACTTTAAAACATGAATGTAGTATTTAATATTACATAAATGAAAAGAAGAGAATATTATTTAAAAAATGCTTGCATCTATTTATTTGACTTCAGAATCACATTTTTCAAAGGGTACCTTAAGATATTTTCCTAACACATTATTATTGAACTCATAACAACCTTTTTTTATCTTGTATTTTATAAATCAAATTATTTGTAGAGAAAACCAACATTTTTGTAAGACATTTGAACCGTCTCTCTTAAATTCCGCATTCCAAAAATTTATTACATGTACTTCAGTTAACTATACATTTCGAAATAACAAGACTATTTCAAAATCTATGAAGCCATTGTAAAACGACCTAGAATAAATCGTGTAAAAAGTAACAACAAACTTTGGGCGATTGCACGAAGACCATCAGAGTAACTTAAGTGGATAAAGAACGAAGTCCAATTAAAAATAGCAGAAGAGTATAGGGAAAAGAAAAAAGTAAAGGAATGAAAGAAGGAAGAAGAAAAAAAAAAAAACAATTCGATGTCGGGGAGCACGAGCGTATAGTTGTCTCTATCTCTATCTTGAACTCCGCAATCCGCCACACATGGAAGCGTCCCGGGACCGGTTCCGTACAGCAGCCACCTCTTCGGCTGATCTAGCGTACCCTAGCCGTACCTGCGCTCCCGTTCTCCTTCCCTGACCCCGGGCTCGTTCGGGACACGCACACTCTCTTTCCTCCGTATCCTTTTATTTCACCCGCATGGCAGCCGTGAAAAAGCGCAGTTTCGCCGTAAACGATGTTTAAACATAACGAGAGATAGCCGGCAGTTGAGTTGACCGACGCATGAGCTTGCTCGGGATAACAGTCGGCTTTTTGCGCCGGGACAGGCTCTTCTTTCTCTTTTACTGGGGCGTGTGGCTTGACGTTGTTGTCGTCTGGAACGAGCGGACAACCAACTTTCGAAGCTGTTCATTTTTCTCTTTTTTTTTTTTTTTTGTTTTTTTTTGTTCGTGGTGAAGAGGAGAGGTTTGCCGAGCTATACCGTGGGGAAAGTTACTTAACTGAGTTATGAGATCTCGTAATTCAATTACGGGTAAGATATTTAGCACTACATAATCAATTTTTTGTTTATTTGAACGTCTCATTTGACTAAAGGGTGATTTAGTGTTTTCTACATGAGTATAAACTTACGTTCGTATGGGTGGAGGTATTAACTATGATTATTATAATTATATTATATAGATATTTTTGCTCATAAATTCAAATGTATTTTTAAAAGAGAAAAAATCGTGTACTTGTAAGGACAAAATTAATGCAAAAAATAAATTAGTCACTAAATACGAAAAAATCAAACACCAGCGTCAACGGTATGCAAAATGGATAGTCACTTTAGCTCCAGTCCTCACCACCTCGTAGCTATTTCCGTACTACCGCGAAAAATTCTTGAAAGGAAGGTAAAAGAAAAGCTCATAAAATTATGATAAAAAGACGTTAATGGCGTACCTGGTTATATATTACAGGGACCGACATCAAAGAAAAGAACATTGCAAAAATAAAAGGATCAAAGCATGGGTCGATCGGACCTTGTATCGGGCTTTTATCGAACCTTTTCACGTCCATACACTATATTTCTAGAATATTTCGATTTCTCGCTGCAATTGCTTATTGTCCGTTCGTCAGTAGCAGATCGAACCGATCATATATATTTTTCATAGACTTATCAGCACTTGAAATATTGAAAAAGAAAAACTTGCAGCTATAAACGCTTGTCAAACCCGTACGGGATGCATAATACACCATCAGCTGTCTATCTTCTCTTTTTGTTTGGGCATACCATTACTTACGAAGCCGCCAACATCAGGCCACATCCTCGAGTCCATATCTCAAGCTTCGATGCGCTTCTCCGGCCTTGTACTGTATACCGTAAGTCTTCGATTCTTTCAAGCCACAGGCAAAAATCTATTAACCCACCGCGTGTAGACGACGCCGAGCAGAGGATGTAAAAGAAGAAGAGGAGGGGGCTTCTGAATCCACCAACGGCATGTACACACAGAAGGAGAAAGAGACGCGTTAGGGGTAAGGATATATCCTCGGGGGTGGTGAAAAGGAGTCGAGATCCTCTCTCCTTCTCGCGGGGGAACCTCGGCATACCGGTGTATATATACATGTATATGTACGTATATGCAGTACTCCATACAACTATTGCTACTGCTATATATTGACAAAGATGTTGCCGCGAGGGGAGAGTTGCTGCCGAGAAGGAGGAGGAGGCCTCTATACATATCCAGTCGCGTGAAAAGGAATAAAAAGACCCGCGCAGCTGAGGAATGGGCAAAAAAAAGGAAGGGGGAGGGGTGTCTCGTTTCTTTTTCCTTTTAAGCCGCCTCGAGTCTTCTTTCTCCCCGCGGTCTCTGTTTTCCTTTTTTTCTCTCGGGCCCCCCTCGTCTACGACCGGGGCAAATGAACTGTACTCACCGGGAGTGCTTAAATATTCACACCTAACAGATTGCGGGTATTCGTTTGCCCACCACTGTTGGACGTTTACGCGCGGTGGTCCCGCAAATTTATTCGTTTCTCGTTCAAAGAGGCGCGGGACGGGGGTTAAGGAGAGTTGCATAAGAAGTGGTCCGATGCGGTGGGCTGCTGATGCTTGAGTAACGCTATACGCTATCCTCTGATGGCGCGAGGGTAAGGGGAACGGAGGCGTCCTCTCGTTGTTATTCATTCGTAAATCGTTTGGGTCAAAGGCCAAGGATTTATGATGCTGGAATTTGAAAATTAATTGGACGAGCTTCTTATTAAGCAAAAGTGAATTTGTGTCTTCTATCATCACAACATGTTCTGAAAACAGATACAATCACACGTATAATGACGCAATCGTTAAACATCATCAGCACTTATGGATTCTTCTGTGTCTACATTACTGTTCTACTCTGTTTTGTAAAACTGAGTAGGTCTTTTGAATGAAGGACTATAGTGGAGAAAAACAAGACGATATGAATAAAAAAAAAGTAACGCTACACTTCACGAACCTATCATTGATACTCCGGTACCAAATAGTTATACCATCTCGCATAATCGATGGCCTTAATGAGCACCTTCCTTTCATCATGGCCCACCCCTCGGCAAATCAAAGTTTACGAATCGATAGCCGATGTATAATTTGATATTCCAATCAAATTCAGCTTCGGTTGGCAAAGGGTTCGTCAAGAGATGTAGAGAAGAGGGTACAAGGTATTACGCCGTAACGTCATATTCGACAGAAAGTTTTCGGGGAGGGTCTTACCGATGCTCGAGAGAGAAAGAGAGCGTCAGCAAACCACAGCCATCAGGAGCCCAGATCCGCAGCCATAAACAGCAGAAAGCAAGAGATGCTGCGCTTCAGACAAAGGCTGCTGCAAACAGCGCACGTGTCGCGCCAGGGTCTCTGGAACTTGAGCAAAGTTTCGGGAACTTAAGGGGCTTTCGCGGTATCTGGCTGCTGTACACGACTAGTTCATGAGCGGACATTAGAATTAAACGGGGTTACGAATACGCCATCAACGAAGATGTCATTTTTTTTTTTTTTTTGCAAAGTTTTTTAAAGTGGGATGTGTGAAGTTCGGCTGGAACGATCTGTCGTGATGATTATGCTCATCAAGAAAAATTTTTCATAATGCATCTATCAACGAGCGGTACGAGCTTTTTATGATCGTTTTTACGACGAGAGAGTTTTTTTTCCCGCGTCCAAAGTTCTCGTTTATTAGTGCGGGTCCACCGCAAAAATGCTCACTTTTCCGTTTGGGGCTTAATGAGCACCCCTTTAATGGGAAAAGATATGGTTTTGAGGAAAACTTGGATCGTTGACGCGTCGTTTTACGATCCCTCTCGCTAATCCTTTTGCGTCAAGCATAAACATCCCAGTTAACGAGCGGCACGGAAACACCGTTTGGGTTTTTTTAGAAATAGCATTTAACGGATTTGGAAATAATTCAAAGATTTGTGAGTTGATGTATCGAGAAGCAAAAGGAAGCCAGGGGATTGGCAATCCGTGTATCTATCCTAGTCTCAGTATTAATTGGTCAGCTATCCAGGGTGGCTTGCAGCAGTGAATCAACGGCACCTCGAAGCGGTTGTACTCTCTTGGAGTGCAGTGTCATCCGTTTTCCGATACGCAGAGCAATTAAACGGCAACACTTGGACCGGCGATTAAATCGAGCCGATCAAGCTTCGCATTGATCTTACCCCAGGTGCAGACTGAAGGAGCTGGCTTTAATGATGCGATCGAGTGGCTGGTATTAATGTAGTTTTGGTGTCTCGAGGCCTCTTCCTATTGGCTCTTGCTTCGGTAGAAACGAGGTGTAGACGCGAATTTTTTTCGTCAAGAGGAAAAGCTGATACTCGAGTGAGTAAAGAGCTTTTAGCCGAAATATCACCGATCCACACAAACCAAATTCTAGCAGTTGAAAAAACCTTGTAACTTCCCACCGTAGGATTCTATACTTGGTGGATTCAATTTCGATGAAAAAAAAAGTAAGATGGCCCTCTGAATCGAAATAGCTATCATTTCAGAGGTACCAAAACGGTTAGAGCGAGTTCCCAAATCTCACATAGTAGCGCACATCGTATCGCCTTTCTTCGTTATTGGCTGAAATAGAAGACCCTTAGCGACAAAGATCAGAAAGGAAAAGAAAAAGGTTCCCCACGGACGAAGCCACCTCCGCGAAATGCAATAGACCATATGTGTGGAGGAAAGCAAGAGGAAGAAAAAAAAATAAGAAGGAAACACGAGACCAGGAGAGGAAGGAAAAAAGGGGCAAAGAGGAAGGATGAGCTCCGGAGAACAGCAGAGTTTGGAGATAAGGCGATATTAAGGTCCTTCCCGCCCATTCCCCCCGGGTAATCTTGTTAGCGTTAACTTGGCGCGCGTTCGCTACCAAAAAGCCGAGTTGTTAAGGAGAGAGAAGGAAGGAAAGGTAATGTCGTGTGGGGTTGTAACGTACGCGAACGTATAGACTTCTCGGGGCAATTTGATACTTTTCGTACGAGCTCTCAGCTCGGGATCCCCCGTCAAGATCTTTTGGGAACGCCGAAGGTGGTGTACATAAGGTAATATTTTTATGGCGTTCTCTGGTACCAAAGTGCTTTTTGCACTTGATATACACGCGCGTGGATCAAGTCGCACGTTTTTAAGGTGGAATTTTATTGCGTTCTCCATGCCTTTTTGAGCTTATTTTTGCATAACAACTTTGCCCAATCATCGTCAACCGCGCCTTTTGACACGAAGCAAAACCAACTCGACTGTTGGTTCGTAATCAGCTCTACCACTGAAGGAGAAAAGAAAAGAGAAATCCTCAGCTCCGTTCAAATTTGTTTCCACAAATATATCGATAACGAGGTATTTCAGTAAACGACGCCACGCGACCCCTTGATGTCATAACAACGCCCTGTTTCTCTCCCTCAGCCCATGGCCCTGCTCTCAGTTTTCTTTTATTCCGCCTCCAAACGTTGGCGAATCGATGCTCCGGAAGCAGCTCTTATATCGGGGGACGAAGGCAGCGTCGTTAGTCACGTGACTGGCAAAATACACTTAGGTATGTACGTTATCGGCCGAGTACTTATTTTTCGATAAGCTCCTTTCGACGGCGCACGAATGATTATAAAGGTCGGGGCGCACGCAATTTTTCCCCGCGTTGTGTACACAACTATATTAGAGCCGATTATGCACGCACTCGCTGTTTGCCCTCTTCATTTTTTCCCCCCGCTCATTTATATGTGAATGCTACAACGAGCAGAACCTGATGAGAGGCACTTTTCGTGAAACCACAATGGAAACGTGTTCGCAAGTACTCCCGATGTCTCTGTTATTTTGATATATAAAGTGAGATACCTGGGGTGGCGCAAACGCTTGATTGTTTTTCGTGTGCAGACTTTGCGAGCACTTATAAGTCATGAACCATCTGGTCAAAGATATAAAGTATATTGTAGCGGCACATCGATTTTGAACTTTGGCACAGTCGAGGCGCCAATAACTGCGCTGGAGCCTGTTAGTTTTCAAGAGAGAGAGAGAGAGAGACACTGCCAGGTACACGTCTAGAAGGTATTTGTATATAGATGATGCCTGATATGGCTTATGTTGCGCGAGGGGCCGCGTTAACCGCTAATGCCAGCAAGAGACTGCGATCGTTATCCTCCTGGTGGTGTATCGATTTCGTATTAGGATAATACGTCAAAGTACAGAGGCCACATGCGACCTGTCCTCGTCTGCTGCAACTTGCACCAACTTTTTAAATTTTTAATATAGGTATAAAAATGTTGCATTGAAATTCACACGTGTATCCTCTCGAGATGCAAAAGAGGGCAAGGGGTGGGTTAGACAGTACCCCATTTTTTCTACATTATTGGGGTTTCATTCGATACTTGCATGGCGCTCTGTCTTTGAAACAATGGTAGGTACAGTTGTCGAAACAAAATGACCGCAAGCTCGACAATTGTACATACAAATAATGACAGGGAGTAAATCCACGGCTCTCGTTTGGCCATTAACTTTATTGCTCTTAACCACAAAATTACCCGACGAAAAGTACCACGCTCATCCTCATTGTCACTCTCGCACTTTAAACCCCCTCCAAGCGCTAAAGTCACAATGATTTCGAGAAGGAGCGCAAGAAGTCGCTGCGTCCCACCCGTTATCTCCATCGCGCCAAGGAAAGGACAGAGTTCAACTCGGTCGTCTCTCTCTGGGGCATCTTATTTCTACGAGACAACAATACACTCGAGGCCACTTTTCTCTTCAAGAAAGGGATGACGAAGCAGAGTAAATATAGGTCGTGCAACCATCGCGACACACACTGCGCGGCTCTCGAGTACACGTAGGGCAATAGCCACGACCAGTCTGTTTTATAAATATATACGCATTCGAGATCACATCGCGATGTCTACCACAATACCCTCCACTCTCGATTCTATGTTATACGTAAGTACACTTCCCACAACGCAAGGAGATTATAACAAGCGGGTATACATATATACGGATGTCTAATCGAATGGAGCGTCGTACAGTTGTTGAATTATAGTTGGGGGTTTATACATATATATGTGTGTGTATGGTCTCTCTGTCCGTCTCTGTAGGCTATTTTATCCGTTACAGGCCTTCAGGACCGAGATAGAGATCGCTTTGGAGATACATGTGCACGTGGCTTGGTGCGCTAGGTACCTATATGTATCGCGTGGATCTCAGCGAACGCTCGTGCTTTTCTCCATCTTCGGATTGCAGATCTTCGATTCCGATACGGTGAGCCACGGATTCTCGGACGACCGTTTCTTATCTCGCTCAAGTTTCGCAATGCCGATTGTCCTTTCGTTCGCGGAAATTTTCAGTGAGTATATTTATTTCCAGTGTGCTCCAAAAAAAATCAATCGAAATGGTTATGCTGACCCTTGGTTGATAATGATAACGAAAAATGTTCATCCTATATTTACCTGAGAGATTTTTTGTGTTTGTGTTCCGCTGAAGGGCTGTTCATTTAATGACCTACGACCGTAGATTTGGTGATTTAGTAAGTGTAACAATCGATTTAAACCACTTTTTGCACTCCCCAAAATAATAGATGAATAAGGTTGTTGTAAAGTTTCATAATTTTATCACGATTTTTGTAAAAGCAACGACAAATTCGAACATTAATTTTCCACTACGAAAAATCAAAGCTGATTGTAGGGGCGCGCGTAATGTGCACAATGTGTTTTGATAAAACCAACAATGTTCGCGCTGAGGTGGTGTACTCGGTGAAATCACAAAGAAATACTTTGGATACAATATATAAATATTTTTCCAAAAGCATGTAAACAGACAGCTCGATCGATTGGAAATACGAAAAACAAGAACTATTAAACGTAAGCCGTCAATCGGTAACTGTATTTACATTTTTTCAACCAAATAATCAATTAAAAATTTACACTAGTCACCACCCCCTTCAACCGTGCCCATTTTTTTTTTTTTCGCAAAATCACGAACGTTAATACTCCATGTCTCCAGAAAAGAGAAAAAAAAAAAGCTCAGAAAATATTCAACGCCAGCAGATACGCACACACACGATCCCAGACTGTATAGGTGTATACTTACACAGGAGCACTGCTCCTTTTATCTGCATTGTCTGTTCATGTCGAGCCATACGGCATAGGGAATGACAAATGAAATCTTCCGGCCGATCACCCCCGCGGTATGACAACCAGCCGGGCGCGATACCACAATGAGTCCGAGGAAGTTACGATGACCGTCGCGCGTTTGAATGAATCGCAATTTCAGCGAATATACAAGTATCCGCCCCTTCTCCTATAAGCCCCTTGACACTTGTATCATGTAATATACGTTCCACTCCCCATACATGATTGCGTGAACCAAAGACTTGTTCGTGGGGCGTGTATAAACAGGGTCGGATTAAGCCATTGGCCATTTACAGGTACGACCAAAACAAATCGTCCATGAGGTTTGAAACATCCAGAAGCTACTCTATTTCACCTTCGACAGACCAGCACAAAAATCATCCCACAATGACTGGATATGCAAATAAACTCATTTTCTATGCGTCGGGCAAGTGCCATATCCACCATAACTCACACTTATCTTCCTTACGGATAATATTGCGACGGTCTTGAGAAAAAAAAAAAAAAAAAAAAAAGTACCAGTACAGAGTCATAAATCCCTATTCGACGTGATAATATAACCTGGCATCCCTAATGTAGAAAGTAACGACGACTTGGTAAAAAAAACCACCCTTCGGAACGACCTTCCGCGAAAAAGAGAGGGAGGAAGGGGGGGGTGTTGCACATGTACAGACACACACTGGGCTAAATGGATATTTCGCGGGACCCGCGGATCCGCAGATGCCGGCGTGGTCGTCGTTGCCACGGATAAGGAATACGGAGGAGAGAAAAAAAAAAGCGCGCATAAATGAAGCGAGGGGGGAAGTCGAGGTGTACAAGGAATAGCTCCCAAGGCACCAATGACGCACTTACGTGCGCGACGTTAAGGAGAATTTTTTTTTTTTTTCCACCTCTCATACACGCGAGCGAGCGGCCGTCGTTGTCGCGCGGTTGGAAGGGATCCTCCAGGGAGAGGAGAGAACATCATAGCCTCGGTACATATGAATAATCAAATCCCGGGGCTTCGATAGCGTTTGTTATGCGCGTCGCGATGGCACGCGGGTGCGCGAGGATTGCGAAAAATCACGGGGACTCCGACGTTAATGGCGGAATATTTCATTGATCTTGTATCTGGGCGGGGGACATTATATGGCATTATCAGGATGGATGCGTTTGGAAAATACCACTCGGCCGATTTTGCGAGCAAGAGGTGGGTGTGTATATACGTGCGAGAACTTGCAAGTGCCTCGAATGGTATAGTGGCTCTACTTGGAAATTTATGGGATTTTGATACGCGGGTGTTTCGTATTTTTATTCAGCAGAACCCAATTTTTACATCCATCATTTTTCGAAATTTTTGGATCGTCTTGAATGCATCATTTTCGCGCACAGTTGGATTTTTTTATTTTCCAAAGATCCGACTAGATGTACGTTCAATCCGAGTACGATTAGCTTACTCCCCGTGTCGCAGCAGTATACAGACAAACGTCAATTATTAGCGGTGACAAACTAATTAAAATAAACGAAACAAGCAAATAGCGCCCAACGCTACAAACTCATCCTCCCACATCACACAAAGTTCAAATTCATTATCTTAACAACGGCAGCAGCAACAGCATCTCGACTCTCTCGACTGGAGGTCCAACGCAAACGGGGAAGATGCTCCCAGATATATATATACATATACATATATCCGCCCGAAGGGAAACAAGTGCCCGATGCGCGCGTTATAACGACGCCCGAGCAAAACGAGTTAACTCCTCTTCCTTTCCTCCTCCTCCTTTGTCCGCCTCTGGTGCCCTCGCGCGAGCAATTTTATTTTTCCCTTCTCTCCCCCTTCCCACTTACACTTACCGCCTTTTGTCGCCTCTCTCCGACCGATAACGTTGCTGCGCCGCCGTGACGATCGAACAATGTAATTTTGCTTATCATTGCCAACATCGAAACTAACATAACGCGGGTATATGTCGTGTACATAAGTATGGGTGTCATCGAGAAGAAGAATTAATACTCTTGACGGCCCAAGTGTTTCATTGCGCGTTATTCCTACGAAGATGGATATCCCTAAAGGTGACATCATCCATAGCTGTGCGAGCGTCGATTTAGCTCCGTTGGGTAAAAAGTCTTATTGCGAACTGATAGGGAAAAGTCGTTTTCTCGAGCCAAAGCGAGGGGATGCATGAGCGCGCACATACCAGCAGTCAGTTATCGTTTATGGACATCTTCGGGGAGATCAGACGGGCACGCCGATAACTTTTCCTCGTCGAGCTCCCTCTCTTTCCTTTTCCCGTTTGCCCCGTAACTTCATTCCAATTTATTATACAAATATATATATTGGTCTTTTGCCGCTGTGGTATAGAAAAAGAAAAAAGAAAGTTTTATCCTCCCTCGCCACTTTTGTCCGTCGTATCTACCCGACATAATTAACATCCATTCAACACAAAAATGCCGGCACACGTAAGAGAGAAAGAGGGGGAAGCTGCACGCGCTCTTTCTCAGACTAATAATATCTGCGTCTCTCCGCGCGAGGAGGAGAAGCGCAACAGCGACAGTAGCCCGTGTACGTGGTGTACCATGTACCCCGTGAGGTATCCATGGTAACGCGTTAACCTGGACTGTTTTGCTGTTGCGCGTGTGTATACACGAGTCTTTCCGCGCAAAACGTCTCGAGCTTATGATTCGAGAATGAATCGGGACTTGGATTTCTGTGTATGTCTTTCCATGATTTTATTTGGCTTGATAATATCAACGGGCAACCCGTTGTATCCCTTGGAGAGTCGATGGGACGCGTGATGGTACCGCTATCAAAAAAAAAAAAAAAATAAATATATCAGAGGCTGATCGGAAAATAATTATAGATGTACGAGAATATGTTGTTGCTAATTTGTTGCGCAAAAACGAGATTTCTTGCTAAATAACATATAAGGTTCGCTAACTTGATACATCGCGTGTGTCGACTTTGGAAGGGGCTGCAGCAAATCAGCAAAATCACCGTTAAAAAGCTTAAGTGAAAAAAATGATTTTCATTAAAGATTTATTGTAAAATCAATTCTTCTTCCAAGACAATCCAAAAATATATATTTTCATGCAACTTTTAAAATAATGCCCATGTACCTCATTATCCCGTAGCACTTTAAACCGAATGGAATCAGTTTGAAAGCATATTTTTTCGTGGAATCACTCGTATACTTTCACTTTCAGGCTGTTTTTAATCCTTTACTTTTCTTTCCTTCTCTACATGTACATATATAATATGTACTTCCGAAACTTATGTCCTTTTTTTTCAGAAAAAGAAGGAAACAAAGAGAGAACCAGAATCGTATAAAAATGTTACCGCTGTGTGCAACAGGTGGTTGTCGTAATTTGTAGTTTAATTAAACATTTTTCTTAGCTGCGAACTAATTTATTGGGTACCTTTTATTTCTTCATTAATTTCCATTTGAACAGTTGTTTCTGTTGTGTGAATACCAAAAATTGAATTGGCGTTCGTCACCATAGCGAAACCATGCATTACTTTTTTTGTAGTTTTTGTTAAAACAACTGCGCAGTTTTTTTTTTTTTTTATCAATGTCCTAATCATTTTGTAAATAACTACAAGATCAACCCTTTGAAATCCACATTCGATGACAATGATCCATCGCATCGAAAAAACACCCAAAGGCCCAAATGAAGACCACGCCAAGACGAAAAAAAAACCCTTTCTTCATCCCCGATAAAATTGAGGCCCTACAGTTCCCCACTTACAATGTAATCCAGTCTCACCTACCCCCAACGTCTCTATCGCTTAGCACCGGTGCTCAGTTTGGCTCACTCCCTCCTCCGCGACAGGAGAACCTTGCGCCTATCTCCCCCCCCCCCCACTGCTCTTTCACCTCCGGGTCTGACGCGCGAATTTAATATCGAAAATGAGCGAGAGGCAGAGACCCAAGTTTACAATCACGCCGAGAAAATGCGCTTTCAACGCTAAGCCTGTGTACGAACGATGAATAATGTCGTCCATGGCCCATTCGCACTTGCACACGCGACCCCTTTGAACTTCTCGAGTCAAGTGCAGGGAGGTAAATATACATATATAAGTTAGCGCATCGCTGCCATTAGCAAAGTTTTACTTTTGCGCGTCTCTCGTTCGTTTTTCTTATAATTACACCTACACACATCAGCTCGCAAGGACGAGGTTCAAGGTTTTGGCGTTTACTTTAGCGAAAAGAAGGAAAGTGTTTCCAGAGTCGGTGGGGGAAAAAGCACGAGCCGGGGGGTTAATAAATTATCAAGGGATGCTTTTTCAATAAAGCCGAGCGTCTGTTGCAGGTGTCGAGCGCACCGGCTATGGGGTCGTTCTTTATATTTATATTACAATTGCGACGACACCCCCCCAGAGGTATTGCGCCTTTCCTTTCCTTTTTTTGTTCTTATTCGCTTTGACGAGGGTTCGTTAAATTAATACTCAAGATGTGACTGCTTTTCGCTGCTGTTGGAGGATTTATGACTTTTTGGAGGTGCCCAGATGGGACGATGCATCTATCAACATCGAGACCTAAAGCAGTTACGGCAGCTGAGAATTCTACGAATCATCTCGAGATTTTTGTGATAGACTTGTCAACAAGAATGGAGACATTTACGAATCTGGTAATTGTTTTTGGGATGAAACAAGATATCTCCATATGGCGAAGATCCGAATGATGCGGATAAACCTCGTGTATGTATACTTGTAGGGCTTCGTCCCCCCCAAACTCCTGGTGGGCATTTCGAGATTATTAACAGGACTTTATCTCATTTTAAGTGTAGTCAGAGTCCGAGATTTTTATACCTGTACGTTGAAGGCAGTGTCGGCGATTCGGAGTAGAAAACAATCATTCAACGACTGTCGGTCACCACTTGTTTATTCAATAGACTTTGATTAACTCCTGATGACTATATGAGTTCTTTAGGTGATAATGTTGTTTCAAATGAGCCATCCACGATTTCAAAGGACGTCTTTCATCACAGACTTTTACGAGTCACGGAATAGATATAAATCAAACAAATGAATTCAACGACTGTATCGTTAAATTTTCCACATATTCAGATAAGAACAACTCGCGTACTCTGGGCTTGAAAAGCTCGTGTAATTTATTTTTAAAAAATCAGACACTCCGCATTGCAACAACCGTTTTGAAAATTTCCGAGTTTCTTGCGCATCAACGTCAACGTGGAGTAAAACTTTAAAGAATACGTAAAAACTTTCATAAATAAGAAGGGCTCGTCTTCGCAGCAACATCCATCTATACATATGTATACGTATCTTGCCACTCGAGGAAAAACTCGGGTTGAGGGGCGCGCGAAGTTTCGACCGATACGTCTTGCTGTACTTATGTATATACACGCGCACTTGACGAGACGATAGAAATAAAGGTGGGGGTACGGCGCCAAACTTGTAAGTTGATCCGTTGTGCAAGAGCGCGCTGATTGGGAGTGCGAATAATGACGTCACTTCTCGGTACCCCCAGAAAACGAGAGGCAGAGAAAGAGCGGGAAAAGTTACGGGACCGAAAAAAAGGAGAAAAGAGGGAATCAGAAGAGAAGCCTCTCCCACGCGTCAAAAGAACACAATTGGGCACTTTAATTTTAAACTCGCTCTTTTTTTTTTTTTTCTTTTTTTTTCATCGCGCTTCCCTTTCGCGCGCTTTCAAAGACCGCGGTGGACGGGGGAGGATTTGCAAATTGCACCCTGTACATCTGGTGGTATATATATATGGTTGCGGCGCGAGTGAAACGAGCGGCTTTAGAAAAGCGCGAAAGAGCCGGAAGGGAATTTGGGATATTCTTCTTCTTCGGCTGCCTCGCGACCACCGCGAGGATTTTGCGCAATTAAAATCAGGGATGCCTCTAACCTTGCCTTTGAGTTCGAGTGTAACTTTTATCTGTTTGGCGTCCATGTGGTCGTTACATGTCGGAACTAGTATGAAAATTGGGGGGACGGAAGGTCATTGTGTATTATTTTCAAATGCTAAATCTTCATACGTGAAACACTTATATACGAGAGTATCGAGTAAAGTTTATAGAACTTATACATGGCGAACTAATTAATATGCAATAACGACGCATGAAACGTTCATTAGCAAATGAATAATCCCTCTAAGCTTAAAAATATGATATATATGTATACACCACCATGGCTGATGTTCTGATCGGATTAAACGCTCGTGCGTATAATCTGGTTCGCTATGATAAGGAGGCACACGGTATCGCGGGGATATACGTAAGTTTTGAGAGCCAAATTATTATTTTGATGTACCCACTCTCAATTGGTATTGGGAAAACGGTCATATAAATTGCACAACTTTGATGGTTAAATGCGCAAATAAAGTGATTAATCATGAATATAATATACTTACAAAATCGATGCTAGGATTAAAAATTATAAATTCAAAAAAATTAATATCAATACTTTCAGACGAAAAACCAGTATCGAAAGTTTTGGACATTGGAAACCAAGATTTTACAAGCTCTTGCGACAAACCGTTTCTTGGAAATGTTTCAATAATTATCATACTGTACAGCGAAGTTTTTTGTTCCAACGAAGAACATTTTGTAAAACTTCTTTGTCGTCAAAAAATACTACACACGAAAATTTTAACGTTGAAAAAATTTCCATGGGCAACGATGGTCTTAAAGAAATATACAAAGTGCAACGTTTAGCGGTGGTGGAATTTGTCATCCGAGATTCGGAACGCAGTGTCTCTTTTGCAGATAAACAAACAACAAACATCAAACTCCGAGGGTGGAAGGGCGTGCAGCAATCACAAGTCGAAAGAGCACGTACAAATAGGAACAATTGCAGTGTTTCCCAGCCAAAAGCCAGCAGACATCGCGATAACTCGAAGCAAACACAGAGAGGGAGTGGGGGGGGGGTCAGCTAACAAACCACACGCGCGTGCCGCGCTTCCGGGTTCCGCGAAAAGGCAAAATTATATTAAGTACTCGCGGCGCGATGGGCAAAGTATGAGCAAAAAGTCCAATATACGTACGAGGCGTGCACGCGTGGCTGTGCGAGTGTATACAACAGCTCTGTTCTCGACAGAATGGCAGAAACACTCGCGAAACGGCCCCTCAAAAATGACCCCGCTGTACCATCAAATTAGAGACCCGCTTGCTCATGGCGACTCCACGTGGGTGTAGCGTCGAAAGTCACTAGCTCCTGCTTCTGACAATGAATGACACTTTAATCAGTCGGCAGGCAGGCTACATAATCGTCGCTTTCTCCCTCTCTCTCTCTCTCTCTCTCTCCCTCGTTGAAGTCAAATGTATATTATAGAGGTGTACTTGTATCATATTGTAGAACTGCAAGTTAAATTGTAGCTTTCCCCCGATAACAAAACTACCAACGGATGGCTGTTTTATTTATTATCATGATGATTTTTTGTGGGGGTACTGAATTTTATGCCAAAATGCAAAAAAAAAGAGATCTGCTAAGATGAAAATATCAGGTGCGTACAGAAATTTCTAGTAGGTTATTGGCAACGCAAAAATTTGATTCAACTCTTTGTAAGTAGAAACTGAATCGTTTTGTAAATGCGGCGTAATTATTTTAATGGATTTGATCATCTTATGAGTCAAGGGTGAATGTATAGAAGGTATATATATACCTCATACAAATTTTAGATGCTTCTTAGAAATTCTCATTTTTACGTTCAGTTGCTTCCATTTTTTATTTTTGTTTATCATTATCTTCTTTCGTACCATTCTAAATATTGTAGGTAAGGAAAAAAAATTGAAAGCCAAGACGAGTCATGTTTGGAACATCTTATCTTAATCTCTCATTAACAATAATTTGGTGTCAAGCAAAATGTCGAGAGAAGAAGGAAAAGTACTATCTGCGTGACAAGACAGTAGATGCTCACTGCACCTTTTTTCACTTAACTCGCCAGGAAAAACCCCCCGCCAGTGCACAAATTGACGTGAAAATAAAAAATAAAAAAAACTCTTCACATCCTTTGACGCAACCGTGCCGTGTACCCTCCAAAATTTAATACCATTAGGCCCACCATACAGCTGCCACTGCTAATTTCCCTTTCGTAATCAGTCAGGTATTTTACCGCCCGACTTGATCATCCACACGCACGTAGCCACCCGCGCATTCACCGACCGACACGTATCATACCGTACATATACGTACGACACTCGATCATATGAACTCCGCGCACAGAGGAGAGACGCGACAAAGACCAAGCTGCATTCAGACGGCACAAACCAACCCCAACGTTGGCACGATGCAAAGAGCCCCACTATACGTACGCTCGCTCGATTGCAATTCATTTCGGCACACGCTGTTTCACGTATATTTAGGTATACATGTATAATATTATGTGCTGCAGCGGCTACCGAACCAAACGCCCGCCGCTGCGTAAAATGGGCCCCTCATCAGGCGCCAATGCACGCGTGCCTCTATGCGCACGTCTCCCTTTATGGGCTGATTGCGAATTCGCGATCGAGTGCGGCCGTGATCGAATATAATGGGGAAAAAAAAAAAAAAAAAACCAATAACTTCTAGGTAACATATATACACGTACTTCCCACTATTCCTGATGTTATAGAAAGCTGGNGATCACATACCTGTATCAACCCACCTCTGATGTTTCTGCAGTAGGCAGGATCGCAGCTGAGAGAGAAGGGAGGATCCCGTCGTCACCAGCCAGGGATATATATATATATATATATATATATATATATATATATATACACACACACACACTTTTAAATGCTTGATTTAATCCACGTTTCGTCGCTGCGCGTTGCCAGGAATTTTGATACCATGTAAATGGGAGTAGATGGAAGGTACGTATATGCATGTATATATGGGGTGAGCTTTGGGCGCTGATCTGCATGCTGAAAACACACTCGAGTGGCCAGTCCATAAAATATACACAAATCTCCGCGCATCTCTCCGTTTCCGAGGCCCATCCATGTATACTCTCACACGCCGTGGGTGTGTATTTTGCACAATTCGGCCAGTGGCTTTCGGCAAAAGTATATACGATTGCGCGTGTTCGGTGTACGGTAATGTGAGCGTATATTGTACACATATAGGCCCGTTATTTTGCGTGACGTGTGGTGTGGGTGCGTATAGTTTCCGACTCTCTTTTCTCTTTCGGCTCCGAATCCGGACGAGTCACGCGCATCTATAAACGCACAATTCGACGCGACCTGGGATCGAGTTACTCCCCCACCCCCTTACCTACCCCGAGGGGCTTTGCGCGCCACAGGGCTGAGATTAATTTATTTTTACGTATTCGTGGAACGAGCAGGGCGTCGCGCGACACACATTTAAAGAACCCCTTTTTTTTCACCCATTGCTGGTGGAGGACACGCGCGAAAAAATCCATATGTGATCGATAATTAAATATCGGGGAGGCTTATCCGGAGCGTATGCGTATTTAGGGAGGAGGAGGGAGGGAATTATCCATATGGTCAAGTGTGAAAAGGGAAAACGTGGGGATTACACGGAGACTCCAGAATATGATTTACGTTAGATGGTATATTGTCTCATAAAAATCAACCTTTGAAAACGTAAACAAAGTAGTAACCCTATGCTCAAATTGCCGTTGCAAGACTTTTTTTTTTTTTTTTTTTCGTGAAATTAAAAGAAAAAAAGAAACAACAATTTACAAAAAACGTACGCACAATCCATGGAATAGATCCAAAATAAAAAAAGCCCCAACTGATATGCATTGAAGCTCTTTAAAGCCTAATTGAGAAGCTTATAGGGGCGGAAGTAGAGAGAGAGAGAACAGGGGGTAAGGGAGCGTTCACGTCACCCTTCGCTCGAACGGCAAAAAAAAAAAAATTATACCCACTTCAACAGTGACACATCCGTACTCTTCTATATATTATACACCAAGCTCTTCCGTCCACCTCCACATGCGTACACGCGCTATTGCTCGCTAAACACCCCTTTTCTATTGTTGACTGCGTACGTGTACACATAGGTGTATGGATATCAAACCCCCAAATTTATCTTTTCCAAGCGACAAGAAGCATCAACAGCACACACCGCATCCCTTTATAAACACACGAAAATCACACACACACGCCTTCGCAGCGGGGTGACAAGTGAGACAGCCAAGAGAGGAGTACCCCCCGTGCGATTAATTATGGTTAAAAGGACTCGATCGGCTGGTTTTCCGGGAAAACGGAGGGCTTTTTCTCCTCGCCGAGCGCGTAACGCTAGATTTATTTTGATGAACATTGATTCTCCGTCCCCTCGACAGCTATACCACCGTGTGGGTGACAAGGAGCCTAAGCTGGCTTGATCTCGGGCTCAGCCGGTGCAACGGCGAAACCGGTCGCTCACATGTGTATGCTTATATATAGATAGTTGCCGTCGGATAAAGGTGATACTGTACCCTATTCTCTCCCTCTTTTCATCTCTTAATTTTTATCCACGGGAATTCTTGGTTATATTGGATCGAAGTATAATAAGGATACTGTAGTGGCAATAATTACTATTTTTCAACTTTGCCAAATAACTGACCAACGTGTGAGCACGAGCTTACTTATACATACAAGACTTTTTTTTGTGCCGAACTCTCCAAGTTCTTTTTTTGAACGATCTAGTTTTATTGGTATCGGCTTGTTTCAATTGACACAAGTTTAGCGATCTCAGTGTTGATGTAGTTTTGTGCCCAAAAACGCTGAAATCCCTTTCTTTTCGTCATCATCGATCGCAAGCTCCGATAAGCCCTTCCATTGTGTTGATCAGAATTACCACCGATAATGAGAGCAACCAGCGAAACAACAAGAAAATCTTGAAATCTTCCCACCCACCCAGGCAGTAACACGCGAAACTTTATAATTATTGCCAAGGCCGAGGTATAAATAAATGTTCGCAGTTGTAACAACCCCGCACTCGCTCCGCCAAGTGGCTCGTGCATAATAGACCTGAATCAAGAGGCCTAAGCGCCGCCTGGCTTTCCGAGCTTGTTTGCGAATGTTTGAACTTGCGGTACATTGTACGCACATATAATACACAATATATACGGTGCAGGGTCAAGCCGAGCGTTATTAATTATCGGCGCGACCTATACCACTCCCACTTGTTGGGTATATATATAAACGTGCAGCGCTGCACTTGCGCCCAGGCAAAGCCGCCCATTAAATTGCATCCGATGCAACAGCGGCTTTTGTGTATTAATGGGCGCCACTGTGGTTCAAGCCGCGTCCGTCCCTTGGGCGTAAGGGTTATCTCAACCCTCCCCCCCCACCTCTCTTTTTTCCCCCAAATCGAGAGCGTTTACGCGGAGGCGTTCGTTACCGGACAGTTTGTTTGGCGACTCGACGCGTGCATGCATACATATTTGTACGCCACAAAGAGATCGCGCCCACACATGTGGACTCATGATGAGGACGGCCACCTGTACTTATATATTGTGTGTGTACGCGTGCGTCGATAATGTCCCCTGATCGGTTTTACTGCTCATGGGGCCATAGCGCCCGTCGTGCATAGCTTTGCGTGGGATTCGTTGGGCCGATGTGCTTTGCAATTGCCGGATGTGGCGAGTTTAAAATATACGTTATTACTTGATTCGTGGAGAGGGGGGCGAATGTATCGCGAAAGGACGAGTATACGCTGTATAGGATGGTTCGAAATTCATCCTGATCTTTCTACGAGTTCTGTGGGGGGTTGTCGCCATGGCAATCACTTGGATTCCTCTGATTCCATAGTTTAACAGGGAATTGAAGCTATACGTACAGGACTATAATATATTATGTAGTAACTTGCAATCCCTACAAAACCCTGGGGTCTATAGCGACCGGAAATAATTTCAACCACCACCAAACAAACATCATGGGCAAAAGGTATCCTGGCTGGTGCGAAAGGATCACATACCTGTATCAACCCACCTCTGATGTTTCTGCAGTAGGCAGGATCGCAGCTGAGAGAGAAGGGAGGATCCCGTCGTCACCAGCCAGGGTTTCCCGGCTCTCGTACACGTAACGCTAATTGGGATTAATTCGTGCTAATTAATTGAATCATGGGATGCCCGATATGTCTGGGCTGACTGTGTATAGGCCTGCCACGCGCAAGAACCTCATGCGCCACGTGCGCGCAACGATGCGGGTACTCCATCTTTGACTACTGCTGTGTTGCGATGACATATTATACGTATACCTATATTATTATACGTAACAGCACTTGCAGAGCGCCTCGAACATAATTTATATAGGGTGTGTGGATGTATATAGTCGTGGTCAGACGTGGACGACATAGGTTTCACTTGATTGGAGCACACGACACAAGTCACCGAAGAAGGTTGGTTCACTTATTTACCTTCACTAATGTGGAAGCGATTAGTCGACTCGAAGCAGTAAAGAGAATATAGATCGCAATAAAAGGCTGAACTCTCGAGGTAACACTTTTTAAACAAACAAATTTTTAAGAATAATACGTATAACAGATACATCGAAACCTATTCACCCTACCAAGGTACGAATCGTAAGTTTTGCAACATTTATGGGGTACGACAGGACATGATGATAAACTGGTGTTGTTGTTTGGTTAACCTTAGGAACAATTAATTTGAAACGAAAGATATACGTTAGCGCGTATATACTTATGGGCATTCCAAAAGAGTTGCGATCCATCGTTCTGAATTAACATGAGAATCGCATCGCTTGGAAGTTACCCCAATTCCCGCGAAGCGCAACAACCGCCTCGAACTCCCTCGACGTAAGCGGAAAACATGAAAGTGCCGTACATGGAAACGAAGAGAAAGCAGAGGAAAATGAGGGTATAGCCGCACGCGCATCTATATATATATATATATAGAGTGAGAGAGGAGGATGAGTTAAAAGCGGCTATATATGGACGAGGCATAACTCGCATTGATGCCCTTTACCCTCTCTTGGAAGATCAAGGCACCCACAGTTAGAAAAGTGGTCGTGGATGAGTGTACATCAATTTATGGGCAATGCTCGCATTCGGGGTTATATCCAAGAAAGGTCCGAGTTTCTCGTTGTCACAATGAAATCAACATAGACGGGATCCCTTGAAAAAAAAAGTGAGAAACAATTCCTTCTTGTTGTACTTGCACGCAGAAATTTTAATTCCATCGGATGAATTTGATGGGCACACTCAACGGCATTGTATACTTCATTGCAAAATTAACGATTCGCCCCATCATCCCGCACCTCGTTCGCAAGAAAAATCGTGAAGACATCCAAGCTATGTGAAAAACTTGCGGAATTGCATTTCTCGCGGTCTCATTGAGCTCTCTGTGTGCACACGTTGTTCAACGTGTGAGACTCTTAAGTTGTTGTACACACCGAGTAATTTTATGGGAAAAAAAAGTAATTTATAAGGACTACATGGTAAATTGATATCCCCGTAAGCAAGAAAATAGCATGCAGCTTCTCTCTGAACTCTTTGACATTTGAATAACATGTATGTGGCAACACGTTTACTTACAAATGATGACTGTTCCTCCTCCTCCCTCAAGAGCTGAACGATACACCTGTACTGGCGATACATACACTGGCACACGAGATCGCAAACGGGACATTAACATCAGAGCCACGCCAAACAGACGTATCATCCAACATAACAATATGCTCGATGTAACGTGAGTATTACACATCCCGTATCATCCCGTGTGGTATAATATAGGTATACGAGGATGGATACAGACTGTACAGAGTCAAGCGCGCTCGTTATTGCATTTCCGGCGTTTTAAGCTCGCACACTCGTACGCACATATTGTTACATGTGTATAGATGTATTATTGTATATGTCAGAATCTCTTTAAAAAAAAAGAAACGAGAGATAAAGAGGAAATTGAAATTGTAATTACGATTAAGGTTTTTGTATGGCACATGATGTGACAAACTCAAATAAAAGGGTGTCTAGTTGTTCTCGGCTTGCAAGTCTGGCCGATACGAATTCACTACCTAACAAATAACATAAAAATCTATCGAATCAACCAGTGACAATTGTGAATTTTCTCTTTTCGTTATCACTTAACTTAGGATAGAGGCACAGAGTCCACATGAAAGACGATTAAAAGTAAACGAAATGATATGTATGCTTGAATTTAAGATTTGGTGGAATTGAAAATCTTGTTCAAGTCAAAAATTTCATCAATTATTTGAGTAAAAAAGTTTTTTCCCGTCTGATGTGTGTCAAGAATGTTTTCACTTCTTGAGATGGAGAATCCATGTATCAGAGTTAGATATTTTTGGGTAATCGCTCATTCACTGAACAAAAAATCAAAGTCGCGTGGTTAAAAGATCCCAAATAGTAAATTTTACACTTCAACTTTCGGTCGGAGTTCTGAGACGCCCGTGTACCGCACGCGCGCGATAATTCAAGCTAATGTAATCAGCTAATTAACTCGACTCTTCCGCGAGTCAAAATTTCCGCCCGCGGAGATGTTGTGTATATATGTACCACCATCGTCGTCGTCATTACCGCGCGCTGTTAAACTTTTCTCTCCTTCTTCGTCTCTGCACACTCGTTTACTCTTATTTTTTTTTTCTTTCCTGCCAATTTGTATGAAAACAAAATGCGTTCGCAGAGCGAATTATTGTAATTAGACCACCTACATACAGTATCATCGATGTAAACAGTTCGAGTTGTAGTATACATACACGTGCGACTATAGTTGACGAACGAAACCGGTTTCTCGTCTTGCCACGTTGGCTTTTTTTTTTATTAGTCTACAAGCTTGATGCATCGTCTTAGGTAAACGTACGCGTGTCATCGGACGCAAAATCATTAACCACTGCAAATAAAAATATGCAAGTTACGGGTAGAAACTCTATGGGTGCCCAGTATACTTCATCACTCAATGAGTTTCCAGAATCACGTATTGACAGTCCTGTACATTTAAAAACAAAAATAAATATTAAATTTTTCATGGACATTATAAAGATAAGTAAAGTTAAATTATTTTAAAATTAAGATTAGAACTTTTGTACTTGAACAAGAAAAAAATCGTTTAATGACAACCGTTATGAAGTATGAAACTTTTTGTATTTTATACATGTAATGTTAAATTTTGTTGAACGTATGTTTATTTATATGTATGGTTTCTTCAACATTTCCGATTTCCATTAGGGTCGCAACGTGCTATTTAAACGATTGGTAAATAAATATACGCTGCTGATCTTAAACGCAGCTGCAAAACACTTTGGTTGTTATAATGAAAAAAAAAAAAAAAAAAAAAAAAAAAAAAATTGATCATTTTTGGTAGACCATAAAATGAAGCAATTGACTGGGACAGCTGAGACCTAAAATATATAAAAAGACAGTTTAATTGGCATTGTCCATGAGAGTGGGTGCCAGCCACATTGTTGACCAAAAAAACAAAAAAAAACGTATTGAGTATAAGAGTCGAAAGGTTACTTTGAGCTGTCCGAGAGAAATGAAGAGGATTTTTTTCCGTGCATCACGTGACAATGGACGATGGATGGACCCACTACCACTACACCCCGTATTGTAGAGTGGGACAAAAAAAAGACCAAAAATAGAGCTGGGAAGGGTATACCTACAGTGACAGGGTATACACCAATGCATCTAGATATATCGAATATCAGCCAACTAGCCCGGAGTAGCGTGTCTCCAGGCGAGGATGTACATACGTATATGCCATCCATCCATTCGTCGTCGCTGGCCTGCGCGCGATAATTGGACTTGTCGGAGGGCGCGTACATATACATATATGCGCATCAGCATCGGCAAAGGGGTGTCCCTCCGATAATTAAGCCTATACACGGAGAGTCGGGCCGGATGTATACCACAGGCTGCCGGATTCGCTCTATCAGCGCTCGCGCTTGGGGTGGGCAAGGGCTATCTCTCTCTCGGTAGAGGGAAATCATTCAGCCGGTTTTGCGGTGCTTTGTATAATAGACGAGGAGGAGGTGGTGGTGGGGTGCGTGCAAGTGTACAACGCAGATGGTGTACCGCCGCAGTCGCAAGAAACTGCCGAGGACGAGACGCAGGAGCGCCTTGCTTTACGGCCCAAGAGAGAGACGGTCTAAATTTAAGACGACGCTCCGTGTGTGTGAGGCTAAGCGGGTACCGGACGTTGACTCTCGCGTGATTGGTGCCGCGCGTAAGTATATACGTTTCGTATGGGTTACAAAAGCAACTGTCAGTAAAGGGTTGGAAAAAAAAAAAAAAAAAAAAAAAATAGAATGAGAAAGCTTTTTCGACAGTTTTTTAGCTGTATCGTCGTTTTGCTTTGTTTGACATATAGGGAACAAAAAAGTGGATCTTAGGTTCTTGTTGGGAATTGGTTTGTAGAAAGCATTTATTGTAGTTATTCAATTGAGGCCCACCAATTTTTTTTAAGTGGCTGTAAAAGTTGTTTTGATAAAAAAAAAAAAAAAAAAAAAAAATACCAAACCTCGAAGGGTGTGGCTCTCTCTAAAAAGCTGCAATTTATGTATTTTTATACAGGCTGCACCTAACAAGATTTTTTGGTAAAAATATATCTGCTCGAAAGTATACGCGCACGAGCGAGATGTACCGGGATGGAATATAGAATACATAAAAGCGCGCTGCGGAGGAAGAAGAGGTGGAAACGAGGGGGAGAAAAAGTGAAGGAGGTATGGTTATGTACAGGAGCGCCGGGGCAAGGGAAGAAACGCTGATTGATTCCCATAGTGTTTGGTATACTCGGAGCGCTGGGGATTCCATAGCAGTTTGTGCGTTTGACAGAGATTTGTATTCCGCTTCCTCGCGATGAGCGGAGATCAAAATCTGCGTGAATATCAGTTTTTGCGATATTGTTATCGATACGCCCTTATTTGTTTCAGTATTGGTGAAAAGAATAAACAAATTTTTACTTTTTGTACCAATGAAGCGATCGATCCGAAGTTTTCAATAAAAAAACACATCATCAAGGCTCTCCATTTTTTTTTTTTTTTTTTTTAAATACACAAAAAAAGGAACAAGATACATCGTGACAAAATTTAGGGAGGCTGAGGGTGTAATATGACGTTGCAAAAAGGCTTTGAATTCAATAAATTTGCAACGTCATACGTTAGTTTGTGCGTTACATTGACGCGCACTTTGACTCCACTCGTCAGTTTCTGTTTATGTGAAAAAACAAATAAAATATTTGCCAAACAATTTTTCATAGTCAAACCAACGGACCGAAAAATATTTGAGAGAGACCCGATTCACGGGACGAGAAACAGAGTCTGATGTGCGAAATTACTGTACACCCAACAACGACAAAATTAGTAAGTCCCTCGAATCTCATACACCAAAAATATGCAATGTTTGGTTTCAAATTTTGATAACCTGGAATATAAAAAGCCCATCGACTAATTATGAAATAAAGGTGCAGTTGTTCAAAATTACGGCGTCAAAAGCACGCGCGAGAGCTCCATTTCGCTTAAAACGATAATACATCATCTTTTCACGAGACAGGAATTACTTGTACCTACAACGCCAAGGAACGCCGGGAGAAAAAGAACAGATAACCGTCGAGCGGAACGAAAAGGAAAAAAAAACCCACTAGACACTAGAAGAGGAAATACTCGTGATGATCGTGTTCGTGTCAAACCTGACTCGCAAGAGCACGTGTTCTTTCTGACGAATAAAGTAGTTTCTCTCGTGCACATGATACAGGCGCAGTGGTTAACTAATAGTTGAGATCACTCCTGCTCTCAGAAATTTGTCAATGATACTTTTTGCCACGCTAACTCCATATGAATCAAAATTGATAAGCTGCCACAGTGACAAAAAGAGTTTCAGTATAGTATGTCGAGGTTTGAAAAAACAATCATCACGAGATCAAAGCACATGTATGGAAAAGAAAGAGAAGCGCAAGAGACCCCCCATACACGTAACACCTTAGGTATTCACCACCACCACCATCGTGTCAATTAAGGGATTTAAAGAAGCTCCCAACAGTCGTGGGCACCTCGTTTTCAGCAAGGATTCACCGAGTGGCAAATAAACACTTGAAAGAAAAAAAAAAAAAAAAAAATGAAGCAAAACAAGTATGCGTATCAACACGCCTTTGGCTCAAGTATAGCTACTCCAAAGAAATGAGATGCACAGGTATGCGCAGGGATCGGCCTGTCGTTTTAATCTTTCACCAAGGCCGCAATCTTGTATGTGCATTTTTAAATACGTGCTCGACATTTCGAGGTGTTGTTGGCTTGCACGCGTCATCGGAGCTACTTGGATGACTCGCGATCAACAACCCACATTCAAAAGCGTCAACTCAATCAAGTCAATATGAATATATACCAACTGAACGAATTGTAAGAACATTAATCCCCAACGAGATGGTAAGCCGCTCGTGCCATGTTGTATAGGTATTCCGAGGGGCTATTCAAAATAAATATCGTGCCAACTCCAAGCGTCCCTAAGAGATAGAAAACGTTCAGGGTGACAATGGCAACAAAATGCGCTTGGAAGATAAAACAAGCTATCATTTATCGACCATGGCACTTTTCACGCACGTCCTCGAGTGCAGCATCGATCGACAAACGGTGCACGGTGCGATGGTCGCGTGTTGAAGTTCAAGCGGTCGGCAATAATAATGACGCAAGCCCAGCACCGTAAATTGATCGTTTATCTCACGTCCATACGTACACACATATTATATACATATTCATGCACACGTCTCTATATACTCGAGATAGCGCGTACGTGCAGTCTATACGAAACGCATACTATATAATGATTATATACTCGTATACAATGCCACAGCTGTTGATTGATTGTGTATTTACCTGCAAAGGCGAGCAGCAATTTACTTTCCACGGACCGATTAAGTAGCACATTCGATATGAAAAAAGACCGGCGCGCCATTCATCGCTCGTATACTTGAGTTTTTGGTCGAGTTCCTACAAATATAAAACGGCTTTTCAACCGCATGCGTGCCCGCAGCGCATAAAGTATACTCATGAAAGCCGTAAAAACTGGCTTTCGTGTGATCACGCGGTGATTGAAGCACAAACGACCGAAAAAGGACAAAAAAAAAAAAAAAAAATCACTGTCCAAATAAGTATATGAAAAAAGAAGTGCAACTCGATGCGCGAACAGCGATATTCAATCCGTTTGGAGCCAACAAGGCGCGATTCCGATCGAATCCGGCAGTGGGAGCGTGATGTCAAAAGAAAAAGGAGCACCATCATCAACGAGCACAACCCATCATCAAGCTAACAACGTTCGCGCCAAAGAAGACGAAAATAAAAGAAAGAAAAAAAAAAATGACAAAAAGAGCACACACAGCGCTCTCGTTTCTCTTGTGTTCCAACGTCCCACACTCGTTCTCTCTCCCAAGCCCGGACACATATACGTAAAAAAACGAGTGGGGTGTGATAAACGACTCTCTGACACACATCCATCGCTGGGCGTGTGTATAGTAGCCCGACGATGGACATCGTTCCTTTCCCTCCTCCTCCGACTCCTCGATCTGCTCTATAATAGCGAGAGACAGACAGAGAGAGAGAGAGAGGGGTCACCACCACCTGATCCTAAAACTTTAATCCCAGCTATACGTCGGACGTCCCGACGCTGTCACTCCGCTGCTGGCCATTTTATCTTTCTCTCCTCTTTGAATATAAAAGGGACACTTGAGTGATACGTGTGTGTACATACATACCTATACACCCACTTCGTGTGATGGTACGAAAGCGCGTATAATATATAATGTCCGTTATTTACAAGCCCACCTCCCTCCTATTTCGTTAGCTCTTTTTCGATGGGCAAGAGCTTCGACGTGTGTTATTATCAAGTACTTTCTACCCCACTTTTCATAGATGCACATTAAAAACGAAAAATATACGAGGGCTAACTTGAGAAAACAATACAGGCTACGTGGCAGCGAGAATTTTTATTTATTGTTTGCTGGTGTCTGTGTGCGTGCGTTTATGTGCGAAGCAAAATGATGACAATTGAGTATTGGACACGCGTGCGAGTGCATTAACCACTAGTCGTTTGTTAAAAAAAAAAAAAAATGGCTGATTTATGGTATTGTCGAGGTATTGTTTACTGACCTGGCATGCCAGCTTTGAGTATTTATGTCGTATGTGTATTTTATACCAGGAGCGATATTTTTATTTTTCATTCCCCGGGAATACATGCGTCAATATATTGTATACGATACTCTTTGACGCGGTTGGTGGTGCGATGGGAACAAAAGCTATTTTTAATCCCATCCACACTGGCTTTGTGAAGCGATTTTGACGTAATGCGCAATGGAACTCTGATTTCGAAAATGATTCACTTTTGGTGACGATTTCCCATAAGGAATAGTGCCATTTTTGGTTTGCATTGCATACGATACAAGTGGGAGCATAGGTTGCCCTCTGGTAGAAACAAAGAAATTTACGGGCATAAAGCCATTAACAATGACAAGCTCAGCCCTCGTGATTCCAATGACCTTTTATTCGAAAAATGTTTTTCTACGAATCACCACGTGGCTACAGATCTCGGCAATAGATATACATACATCCAGATTAAAAACCAAAAAAATCAGTCCCGCACCGGCATTAACAATCTTGATGCCGGGACCCGAGAGATACGAGAGAGCCAATCGAACGGAGCGTATAATTTCTCTAGATCAGTCTTCAACCACACCTCGCCCCGTTGTTCTCCTTGGCCCGCATGGCCCCCCGAGACTAGCTGCAGCAGAGAGACGGAGGGACCGGCAGCTCGAAAAACTTTATCGAAAGTGCCTCTCTCCTTAACCCTTACCCAGCCCTGCAGTCCAGCCGTCATAAATTACAACCTCCTCCGCCGCGAGGCCGGAAACAAAAGTAATAATTGAGAAAACCCACCGGCCCACGACACCCCGTCGCCACCCCCTCTTTTTTTTTTTTTTTTTTTTTTTCCTCTTGCCGATCGACGACATAAATCAAAAGTTTTAACTGCACCCCAGATATGAATGTAATTCCTCGATCCAACGCTTCGCGAGGAGAAAGGCTGTGCCTTAATTTTTCACCCACCCGACGAGGAGGGAGAAGGAGAAAAAAAAAAGGCGCATTACTCCACGTCAAGTCGAACTCTCTCGGCGTTATAAGTGTCAACTCGACCTAGCGCCCGCACCATAGGTGTACGTGTGCTCCTCTCTCTCTCTCTCTCTGCCCGTCATCGTTTCCTTCGGCGATTTATCACGCTAAATCAACAATTTCAATAGTCGCTCTCTCTCTCTCTCTCTCTGCAAAATCCGATCGAGTTCATTTTTCCTCCCCCATACCGGTGTTGTATGAAATATGTCGTCCACCGCTTGGGTGAATTATTATTGTGACCCAGGGAGTGTATTGTACCCGTAAACATTGCTATGTTGTTTGGGCCCTATCTTTTTTTTTCTTTATTTTTTTTTTTTTTTTTTTTCCACTAATCCTCGAGTTTTCTTTTTTACGAGCCCTGCAGGGTTGGCTGTGTAACATGAGTTTACCAAAAAATTTATTCGGCTCCTTTGACTATTATTTAAATAACGATTTGTTTACTTTTCATGAATACGGGCATAATTAACTTTATTGATCTTTATAATTATGGGTTACACTAAGTGATGGGGGTTCAGTTCATCTATTTCATAATATGGACTGCCCAAAAATTGGGATTACGTAACATTTAGTTCCAAATTTAAATTTATCGCGTGGGAAGATATTTATTTCTCTTTCTAATGTTGATCTTTAAATGTACTTTTTGTTTTTAGTTTAATAAAGTTTAATAATAAAGTAACTTGAAACAATTTTAACACATGAAGTGTAAGTTATTACAAAATCTCATAACTCCTCGATTAGGTATACTTTTTTTATTTTATAGCACTACGCTGTTAAGCAATTGATATACTTACACGTACATTTAGTTATGACAATTCACAAATACACGTAGATACCAAATAATTATTGATACTTATACAAGTACCACAGTAATTTCCTTACCTTTTTGAAAATGACATTCTCAATGAGAAACTCGTTGAAAAACAAACGCGTACACTGAAAAAAATCTTACTCATAAACACTTTCAAAAGAATGCATCTCCAAGTACTTTCACACTTGTAAAATATTAGGTTAACACAGAGAAATTCCTGCTGAACGTATCAATTTTCACAAATGTACACAAACACCTGGCAAATCTTTCCATCTGCCCCCCTATACCCTCCTCTCGCTCCTTTACCACTTGACACATTTACCATAAACGAACAAACTCTCAGCCGAGCGATCGTGACACAAAGTGTCAGCGCGCCAGTTTGCGCCGTAACGAGAAATTTGACGGGTATTACCAGGGAAAGAAGAAGAATAAAAAAAAAAGAGAGAAACTCGCTAAAGAAAGAAGCTCCAAGAGAGCAGAGAACAATAAATGTCACTTGGTACATGGCACGTGAGCTCGGAGACGCTCGGCTTATTATTATGCTCTTCTATACTACTTCACTCGTGGCGTTGCTGATGGGAATCCTCGCGTATACCTACGTACCATATAGGAAATATATGAATTCAATGGTCTAACTATTATTACCTTGTGACTGACACGTTTTCTTTCTCAATGCTTGGAGTTGCTAAAGTCATGAGGAAAACAAGTCCCTGGTTAGCCGTCACCTTATCGAATTCAATGTTTCAGATAATGTAAAAATCCTCGCTTTGACCTGGTTGATGTTAAATCGTAGATCACATTCATTTTTTTCGAAAACAAATATATTTCTTCATTATAAGAAATTTACGAAGGCAGTGGAGATGGGATTCTTTGCTGTGATTCAACATGTCATAAATTTTTATACCACAGAACGGTATACCTATTACGCCCATCAATTCCAAGACCATAAAGAACTTTCATGCAGCGTCGAGCCCAGAAAATTGCGTACTTAAAAAATCGCCATGTGATTATTTACAAGCACATTCGTAAGTGTGTAATGGGGTGCGTCATGAAACTGTAAGTTATACGAATATAGTTTTGCAAACTGCTCGTAAGTTCTACATGATTTAAAGCACTTTTAAGTTCTCGTTTCGAGCAGCAATTGGTTTTCGTTGTTACTTCAATTTTGTAAGCGTGGCAAAGTATTTCTATAAAATTAATAAGGAATGAACGTTTTAATACGCAAAGTTTTTTGATTTATTTAAAATGGAACGAGTAATCAATTTCAAATTGCTGGCTATTGATACGAAGGTGCTGACAAGCAGAAAAACATTCAAAGCAAATTGTCACAGTAAGTTTTGTGACAAACTGTTACGAAATTTTTAATCTCAGTATCAATATATTGTGTGAATGAAATGTTTGATGTACCGATCATTGATTAAATGATGCCTTTGCAAATCTCAGTTGCCCATATTCATGAAAACCTCAATAACAAGTGATTAATTCCCAACACGCTGAAAATCACGGTCTCCCGTCAAACAGAGTCCAAACATTACTGCACCAGCTCCCACATCCATTATACGCATAAACGAGCATGTCAAAACACACAAGCCCATAACCGTACTGCTTCTTCTCTTTCAAGTACAAAAAAAAAGCTACGACATTTAAGCATAAATAAGCTGACGCATGAAAAAACGAACCTTTAGAAACGACGAGCGCTGGCAGAAGAGCGACGCAGCCCACGGCGACAAGGAGGAGCAGAAGGACGTCGAGGCGCGCCCGGCGACGTCTTCCGGGAAGCATCTCGCCGACAGCTGTTGTATCTCCGAGAGAGAGAGGGATCCCCGAGACGAGGCAAAAAACAAAACAAAACAAAGAAGGGAATATCCCAGCACAGAGCTCCTTCTGATGCTGATCCCTTGCTTTTCCGTCTGCTCGTTTATTTTTTTCACCCTCTGATGGCTGGCACACCACCACACTATGTATACGGATATATATTATCGACACACGCGAGCACTGAATATATCGGTAAAACACACAAACACGAGGCAACGCAGACGGCGATACTTAATATGCAGCTATGGTAGAATATACATGAAAGGTAGACTGTCAGGAATAGTGGCCGATTGATAGTGATACAGCGATCGGGTTGGCGGTTGGTAGCATTGCTTTTCGAACGAACTGCAACGGTTGCACTTTAAAACACTTTTAAATCGAAACTACAGTCACAGACACGTACAGTTTGCTTGTCTGGCAAAAAAACACTTTTATAGCACGAACAACTCGCTGTACACCTGTAATCACTCGATTGCAGTCAAGGGAATAAAGACAGTTTAAAGATCCTCTCGTGTCGGAGTAGGTATAATTACATATACGAAAAGCGTTCGATTCAACGAGCGAGCGCGCGCGTGAAAAAATCGAGGGGGAAAACACCTGTTCGGCCGAAATAACCGGCCGGCGTTCCGTAGCAGTCACGTGTGAAACAAAAATTGATTTTGATTTTCACTCGCGTATCGATGACTGCGGTACATATATAGGATTCGCACTTGTTTACACTCCAAAGTAGTTTTTGGCCTGTGACAAATTTTCAAACCTGTTCCAAAACGACGAACGTCTACATTCAGAGATACACAAGATTTTAGTGCAAAACACTTGAAAATCTATAAATATATAGATGAGATATCGACAGTAACACAAAGACCCCTGACAGTTCAGCGAACTTCGTAACTACTTATACGAACATGTACAAAACGATGCAATCAATAGCGCTTACGGCGAGAACACGCGAACCAACGGTATTACAAAATACTAGAGACTATTGAAAAGAACGATGAATATAATACACAGCTTACGAACGAGAAGGATAACATGTATTTATGCAAAGATGTATATATAAAAAAAGAGTACACGAAGCATCGGCACATCACTCAAAGGATTGGCATAGTTGCAACAAGTTACGTGACCCAAGACGCATGTGCATTCGGCACGACGTTTCGCGCAACACTGACGGACCGGTGTGGCGCGCCGCGAGAGCCGGCAGCAGTATTCTATATAGCCGGCACGGGAGCAGTGCTCCCCCAAACAGATTTTGCGCCACGCGCTCTTTCTTTCTCTCTCTCTCCCTCGCCCTTGAATATATACGTGTATACTTGTACAGTGCCAGAGCACCTGGGGGGCTGCTTTGGAGGATGCAAGAGATGGCAAAAGGCTGGAGGAGAGAGAGAGAGAGAGAAGGGTCTCTCGCGGGTATACCGTGTGTGTATATATATGTAAGTAAGGTCTGCTCGCGTGCAAGTTTGTATTTATGTAAGTATACCTGTATATTATAGGTTTATTAGAAAGATCAATTTTCTTAAATTAATAATATATGTGTACTAAAATACCACATCAAGTTTATATACATACTTTTTTTTACACTATGGTACTTTTCTAGTACGAGAAAAATAAAAGTTATTCAAAAAGAGTTAACATACGTTGGTTGTTGAGACTTTTTTCAATAAACATGTCTCTAAAGAAAAAATTGATTCATTTATAAGAATAAACTTGACGAAAAATTAAAAACCGAGCTTTTTGCCCCATTTACAATGAAGAAGGTCTCTCTTGTCGATAGTCCCACCTTTTTAATTTTTTAATGCATTGCAAGAAGCTTGTTTTTTATTCGAAACAAGGTAAAGAATTGTAAAAGTTTTTTTTTTTCTTTGTTAAAAAAAACCCTGCTATTATTTACCCTCCCCTTTATATGAGTTGACTCTGAAACATGTACAAATGTAAACTAGTCCACGATTGATCATCACTTAAATGCAAACAATGAAACATGTGAGGGGAAAAAAAAAGAAAAATTCTACTAGATGTACCTGGTGTAAATGCTACAGAAGAGGCGTGGAAAGGAGTAAGGATCTATGTAGGAGGAAGATAGACGAGTGCAATGGTAGAAACAGTCATCTTCAACCCGGTGGTCCTTTTGCAACAAGTTGCAGGTTGAGTTGGGCAACTTGCAGGGTTCTCAGTAGTCTTTGTGCAAGCTATATATATACCTGTATGCGAGGGTGGAGCTTTGGACTTTTTTTCTGGAGCGGATTGTATACATGTACATGAGTGAGGCTCGGATGGGACAGATTTAGAATTTTCGTCGAGGGAGGACTGCGAGAGAAGGGAGGGGCCGAGCAGAAGGAGGAGCGAATAATACATAAAAGGTCATTAACATTGAACAAAAGGTATAGGATATTTCAGAGGATGATCAGGTCGTGTTAGTTCCTTAAACTTTGTATACCCTGCGGAGATGACTGATCCTTTGGATGTAATGACCGTGGCTTTTCAACGTGTATTACTTCAACACGTTTTTCATTTAAAACGATGATTTTTTACCATGAGTTAAAAAAAATAAAATCCTTTCAGCCATCAATCAAGCTCTCTTTTTTAATTTACAAGCTAAAAATTAACAAAGTAATCTCTCAACCTTATGCAAAGTACATTTATTACGCTTACAAATATATACTTACTTTATAAATACCTCTATAAAATATTTACAAATCTCCACGCTCGATATTGTATAGTATTAAAATTAAAATTAAAAACCCTCCTGCCTGCGGAAGTTGTACATCGTCACTTGTATCTACACACATCATCAAATTATTCCGTTTGTCATTTTAACTTGACAAATATGCTACCTGTACGAGCTGTCCTCTGAATTGGTGCTCGACATGTCCGAACTGTAGTGAAATTGCTGAAACAAAAACAACAACGAATATTCAAACAAACGGGCGGCTTCGTCTCGCCAAACTTATACTTACTTTGTTTTCGTAGTACGCGCACCGGGAGCTACTACACGGAGATCCGGAAAGAGACGCAGATCTGCGGCTCTTTTTTCGTTTCCTACGACACACCCCAGAAATCGTTCATTCGTACATTAAATCAAAAAATCCTATCATCTCATAGTCCACGATTGTCGTATACTTACTTGTAAACCCGTCTACCCACGGGCCTGTGGACGGACTTTTTGCCCTTGCACAAATCGGCAGCCGAGTGGTGTTCCCTCCTTTGGCCGCATCCGTCAGAAAATGTGAATTTTTTGTTCCACCATTCCTTCACTTTGTGACCCACGCTTTCGCGATTCAAACGTGGGCAGTTGTCCAGGGCACAATAGCCAACATCGTCGCCCGGCGATGCTCTGCAGCTGTGAGAATAATCAAACGATCAATCGTAATTAGATAGGTATATGTTACGCTCGAAAGTGAGCTTACTTAGAACTCGGGGATTCACAGGGGGAGGGCGCGTCGCACGAGTGCCTCTGGCGGTATTTGAAACAAGCCAAGGTTAATCCTACGAGTAGCCACACGAGCGCTGCTGTCGAAACTGTGATGAGAATCAGCTGCCAAGTGCTCAAGGAGTCTATATAATACATTGAGGAAAAAAAAAGTATAAATTTTTGTTTTACAAACACCTTTTTTTATCTAAGTAAGTACCGTCTGTTGGCTTTGAAGCATGTTTTTTACCCGTGGTTATCCTGTTCTCGTCGTCTTTGATCGAACGGATACAATATTCATTTCAAATCAATCTTTTTTAAAAATATTTTCACAAATATCGCACAGTTTGTTTCGACAATACCTCTCAGAGACGCGATTATCTTCAACACCCCGCCGAAAGCCGGGTACCATTTTTCATCGCTTAAACGAGGGTAAACCTAAGTGCCAATTGTTACCACATTATATTTCAAGTTACACGCAATCTAGTACGCAACGAAATTTTACCACTTGTTGTAGCCAGTCGCGGAAATCTCCTTTGAAATCCGCGAGAGTCCTCTTGTGGTCTTCCCTCGATAGTATGCACTGTAGACATGTTTCGTAGTATTTAGACAGTATGGCTACTGACTCTTCGTCGAACAATGACCACAAGTTGTTATCCTTGAACGGCAAAGCTATGCTGAAATGATGAAAGTTGAAAATTGATCGATCCATGTACGCGATCGCACGAGAATCTACGACGAATCTTTCAACCTGTTGGGTTCCAAATCGTTGTCGAAGTACGGTAAAAACACAAACGAGGCTGCCTGACGATTGCGACGACTGTCTACTCGCATACGCAAAAGCAAAGTGAACTGTTTTTTTTTTTTTTTTTTTTTAAATAGACTAGGGATTATTTTAGATTTAAAAAAAAGTTACAAACGTCAACCTTTGACGTTGAATCCCGTTGATGATCGTTTTTTCAAACCCCTGCGTCGTCGCTGTTTACTCCTGCTCGCAGCAGTACCTGTCGACCGGCAATTCACATTCTCACGGACTCGTCGAAAAAGCAAATCACCTTAAACTCTCGTAATGACAAATTTTTACTTGCAGGATCGAGTATTAATTTGTCACAGGCCGACGCGTCCTTGGCCGGTGCAACGATAGCCGTGACGTTGATGAACATCTCCACCTCGACGGGCTTGGCCCAGCCGGCACCATTTGTGTACAAAAAGTCCTTAAGCTCGGCAATAAGTTCGAATATCCGTTTGACGTTGCAGTACTTTATGTTACCGGCGTAAAACGCCACCTTTGTTATCGGACCCACGTACGAATTGAGGTAACCACCCATGGTGTCGGCAAAGGATTTCACGACCAGATGCTTGGTTTTTCCAACCGACATCTTGCATATGCACTCCAGACAAGTGTTGAAGAACTTCAGTAGGTTGGCCACGTACTGGTCGTCTTGCATGTTCGACATGTCAATCTGTAAAGTGCAGTGGTATTTGGCAAAAAGTGTCTTTTGCGAGGAACGTTTTTACAAATGATTGTTGGATTGAATTTACTTCGGGTAAAAGGTCCTGAAACACCTTGCGGCTGCTAATGATGACGAGCTCCTCCCTGGTCCAGCAATGGTTGCACGTCGTGCTCGCGTCGAACAAAACCGTTCCCAGGTTCTTTTCGTTTTTCGGTACTTTTGCGCTGCAACCACTTGGGAAAGATATATATCGTACGAGGTTATATTTATCGCGCGTCTGATGAATATTTCAAGCGCTAACCGTTAAATTACCTGTGTTTATCGAAATTTGAAAATGCGATACCAAAAATCAGTAAAAAGTACACGGGCCATTGGCCCATGCTCTAGAAAAAAGCAGCTCGGATTTTATTTTTGCTTTTTTATCATGTCGACGCGAAAACTTGCGCGCAAACATGTTTCGTTGTTTCGTTGGAAGAAAAGGCGCAAAAGGTCTCTCTGAAGTTGACAACGGACGAATTACGATTTTCGTGCTTTTTGAACCATCGCACCTTCGTCGGACTAATGATTCAACTGAACTGATTGTTTTTAGACGCAGTTGAAAAGATTTGTTTGGAAGTTTAAAATCGTCGCGCAAGCTCTGTGATCGTGCTTGTGCTGCCACCTGCGGCATTCCAATTGTACTTTAAGTACAGTACTTAGGACTTGGAAATAACAAGGTAAACCGCTACACGTTTTTATCTTTTCACAAATTTGTCAATGTTTATATGTATACTTTTGATACTTTTTAAATTACCAATTTATTGATTTTTAAATCAGAGCACAAATTTATCATGAAAATAAAAATAAAAATACCAGCAGCGCCTCCAGTTAGTCCAGATACGAACCTGCACCCGCGGCACTTTCAAACACATACCGTCAGCCGGCATCGCAAGTTGCAAACTTGCAAGTCCCAATTCAAAGACTATCAACGAAAAGATAGCTGTCTCGGTTGATCCGTTCTGGTTGCGAGCTGATGATTGATGGGAGTCAGTCTACTGGTACGAGAACAACACGCTTTTATCAGCACACATACATACATGTATACCAACAGAGCACCAAACGCTCTCGATGACGGACACAAAGAGAATCAAAAAGAGCGGAGAAAGCGAAAGACGCGAGATCGAGAGAGAAGCTCACTCGCCAACTATACTCCCCAGCTGATCACGCACACATTGGCGCGCGTGACGTCACGGGAAACAAAGCTCTCCCCGTAGCCGCCGGACGTGCGCGCGCCGCGATCACACTCCGACTCCGAAACTCCGCAGGGGGAGACGAGCCAACCAGCGCTGCAGTGCACTTTGGCAACAGACTCCGTTTCCGTCCGTCCGCTCGTTGTATCCTATACGTATATTAGGTGCAATTACCTATACATATATACATTCACCCACCACCTACAACAGACGATCGCACAGATCGTACTCCAGAACACGGTGTGCCAGCGGCATCCTCGTCGTTGTTCTTGTTTTTTGACAGTTCGAGTGTCGTACACCTGCGACCAGTGTCTCCTCCTCGTCCTCATCGTGGCCGTCGTAGTAGTCGTTTCCTTAGCACTAAGGACACAGGAACTGTCAGTCGGTGTATACATCGCGACAAAGAGACTACCCTCGGGCTTCCGCGCTATCCCCAGAGTTGCGCACGTACCTAGATCTCGCTCGCCAGTAGTTGTTCCCTGCAACAAGCCTCGGGACCCTATCTGCACATGCCCGCGGATGCTGGTGCAGCTCTTCTCCAGGAATTAAAAAGCTCCTTCGTGCTCTCTTTCGCTTTGTGTACATAGGTATATACTTGCGAGACAATTTATATAGATATATATCGTCGGGTGTCCGCGCACGCGCGCTGCTGTGAGAGTGTTTGTTGTTGTTGTTGATCGTGCGTTGACATATTATTCATCGTTTGATCAAAAATTTGGTAAGGATATAATAATATATAGAGACCGTACGGACAGGTGTCTGTCGGGAGGATGCCGTTCATATCAAAGGACTGGAGGAGCCCGGGCGAGGAGTGGGTGAAAACTGTCGAAGGCTGGGAGAAGAAGAAGATCCTGGAGTGCGCCAACAACAAAACGCTCTCGCTGTTGCTACGGTGAGTGCACTTAAAAACTATACTTTTTTTTTTTTTTTTTTTCTGGTGTCGGGGATATATTTTCCTCTTCCTTTATTTATCCATTGGGTATATATGTACCTACTGTGTGCATTCGCAACGCGTACAAGTATGTAGATCGTTTTGCTTTTTGCGCTTCGCACCCGCGAGAGAGAGAGAGAGAAACCGGATGACAGCCGCTGATGCTGTTTCTTTGTGCTTTTGCCATGCACACTTGTATCTCCGTGTGCGATCTACTGCGTGCTTTCGGAGGAGCTTTTTATGACAGCCCGCGGGTTAATTCATACTTTTCGCTTCATATTTTGTGACCGTTAGCGGAAAAATGATTTTTGCCGAAAAAAAGCTCTCCGTGACCTGTGATCGGTACGTTTTGGAGTTGCGCAAAATGACATTCGCCTGAGTCACTGTACGTGCTTATTTCTGCGGAAATGTAGACTATATATAAAACAAAGAATCGTCGGACAGGCAAAACCATCATTTTTCGAAAAAATTAATACATAGTGAATTGTATTAAAAAACACGTATGTTGTACTACCGTACGTATATACCGTATAAGAGATTCGAAAACAATAAAAACTGTACAGGCCGCGTTGAGTCGCAAGTGCGTGGTAAAGGGAGAGAAAGAGCGAGAGTGAGAAAGACCTGCGAATAATGTATCCGCGATTTCATACACAACTACTTACAATTAGACGCGCACGTAACAAAGGTGCGGAGCCAGAGGGAGAAGGTGCTTATTACACATTTACCCAATGTTGTACACGCTAAATAAGTATTACACTTTCAGCAAGACAAAGAGATAATATACTTATGCGCGCATACGCAAAAATACACTTTTTACCAATGCATATAAAACTGTACTTGTAACCCTGATTTGTATATTAATTCACAAGTGTTTCTATATGGAACATCGTGTTGAAAGTTATTGCCTCTTCCATCGGTTGGCCACAGCTGTCATCCCCTCATGCTTCAGCTATCCTTCGTAGCGAATGGCTTTTAAATTTAATTTTTGTTCATTCGGATACATAAAAAATATTTTATGTATCCATTTTTTCAAGCGACAAAAATAAGCCAATCGATTATTCAATCAGATCAATATACGATGCGATTGAAGAAAGTATTATGTGTTTATATAATACAAGTTTGCTGATACACAGTATACACCGTCAGGTGCAGCGTACAACATATACATCATAATATATACTCATGTGTGATTTCAATATATAGGTTTACAAAAGCACAGGTACACGCACGCGCTTTCGCAACCTACGCCAGCTGGGCACAGCTGTTACTTCTCGCAGGATGGCATATATTTTATCGTTTGTCTGTGATGCAGCACATCAGCTCAAAGGAAACGCTTTCGTGTACTTATATGCTCGCCTCTTCCTTCGAGCTTTTTTTGTTTTAAATTCTCGCGGGTCGTGGTGCAGTCGAGCGCGGCAGAGAGCTTCATTTTTCTCATTGATCCTTTTATTGTGACTGACACCAGCAGCATAATTTAAGAAATGTGCTTTTCCTTCCCGTCCTCAACTTTGAAGTACAGCGCTCCCATCGGGAAACTTGGAAACTTTTGGTCTTGTTTTACTGTATGATATCAGAACATCTTTATTTTAGGTAATATTAGTGACGGTTGAATGGAATACAGGTATACTTATCCTGATTTCATGCCGATGCCAAAATCATTGCACGCGAGGCTAATAGGGCCCCTCCACATTACACTTTATGGGCACGGCCAAATGTTCATTCTCATGGGAAAGAAAATTAGTTTAAGCGGCGCCCACCGTCATTAAAGTGATTTCTTCTACAAGATGTATTGCATGATCGAATCGTAATGGCCCTGGCTGTCACGTGCACGGGATCTATAAATTGGATTTTTATGGTATCAAAATGAGTACACAAATTTTCAATGCGGCTATCGGAGCAAGTACTGCGGGTACATTCGGTCATATATCTGCGTATCAAGTCAAGAATACCACTTTCGATTCCCAAGTACATGTCAGTTTTAAATACTTTGGTTGTCCATCGGTGTACGTACGCACGATTTATTATATATTTCAACACCATTATGAGTACCTATAAATTAAAAAAGAAGAAAAAAAAATTGAAACAGATTCGCCTTTGAAGTTACCTGTTACTCCACTAGGAATCGAGTCTTAAATTTTATATGGCAACAACTTCTATAACGGATAATATTTTTTTTCTATATATATATGTGGACCGTTTGAGAGGTAAACGCGTTAGAGATAGAAAGTCGATTTCACCCAGTGTCATAATTTATTTGGAGCAAGTTATGAATTAAGGCGTGGTTGATATATATTTTGACGGTTGGTGTATGCGTGAAATATTATATTTAAGGTTTCATTCACAATTTTCAGATTACAGTCAATAATATTTTCAACTTCGAGAGTATTATTTTAATATTTGGTTACATCGTGAACTCACCTCAAAGCTAATTATTATACCAGTGATATTCGGTAAGGCTTTATTTATCTTGTTTTACAAAAGAATTGTTTATCATCGTTGATTGATAAGTTATTTTGAGATTTATTTCAGTAATTCTTTTAATTAGTAGAGACAACATTAACACAATTTTTTTTCCAAAAAAAAATTTGTTAATATTAACACAAAAAATAAAACGTATTATCAAACAATAAAAATTGTTTCTCATGTCATATCATTGATGAAAGTTTTTTGAAAACACACGTGTCATTTGTTAATTTTCAGCACTGGTATATAGCTCATAAATTGCTCACCATTTTAATCTAGAAGAGCATCAAGAGCCACTTTCGATGACATGAAATATTCATGAAATCGTAGCACAATAGTCATTCATACCCGCATTTCTCAAATTTAAACCAAACAAATATCTATGCGCGTCTAAAGTTTTGAATCGCGCTCACCGAAGCGCGTCAAAACACAAATCATCGCAACGACGCTCATTTCCAACCACTGAAAATCCGTCCTCCGCACAATCCTTGGATCTTTTACAACGTGCATATGCTTATATATGTATTCGCTGTGGGCACAACTCTGAAATAGCGCCCCTATCGTTAATTTTTCAAATCTTTGGTTGGTCTCAACGTTGTATCGGTACATTTGTATTCGCCAAAAATATTATACCCGTGATTGAGGACATATAAATACATACCGATATGCTTAGGCTAACCAAAATTTGGCAACGTTCGTTATGGGGAACTTGAGTATAAAATATAATTTTTTAGACTCGAAACATCATCCCGGGCCATCTCGAAAACACATACCGAACGTATTCCGATTCTTCTCTCGACAAACACCATTGAAATACATTACACTCGAGTAAAAATCGGACATTATCAATCAAAGAAGGTGTTTCGCAATGCGCAAACCTCGAGCCAATCGTCTGCGAACATCATAGTTTCAGTAGACCGACCATAAATCCCGAACCATCAGCCGAGGAGAACCTTTTTCCAATAATTATACCAGCAGAGAGAGAAAAACCTCACAAATCACGCATCACACACACATGTGCGCAATCTAAAACCCTCTAGCCAAGGTGATCCGTGGACGAAAAAACCGCAAGTCTTTTCGTCAAGGCTTCGAAGAAGAGAGATAAAAATCAGCTTTGGCGCAAAGTAGGCGCACTGTTATTGCGTAAAAACACGCTGTCGTGGCTTTTCAATGTTACACAAAGTACATGTACGTATGTGTATATATATACACGCGTAAGCCTGTCTCTGTGTACATAAACACATACGTGAGTCGGTCGCACGTTGCCAGGCGAGCTCTGTCGTATATATACACGTAAGTACAGCAATCGCATCGCGGAGAAGCCCCACTGTTTGAAAATTAGCCCTGGCGTCGCCACACACGCGACCAGAGAACAAAGGACGCCTCGTCGCCGTCGTCCCGAGCCAAACGAGAAGAGCCGAAAATCTTGAAGACTTTTCGTCAGTCTGAACTTTGGCGCGGCACTGGTGCTTTTTTGCCAATGACAATATATATACTTCTATACGTGCAGTGGTAATAATAATTACATTCGAGCGCGAATAAATTATCATATAAGTACCTATATAATTGTATAAGGAGTTGTTGCAAAGAATTTAGGATACCTGCAAGCGTTTTTTACATCACCACCATCACTTTGTAGCCTAATGGCGATGCACATTAATTTGTCGCACGCCCTCCCATTCGGTTGAGTAACAGAACCGCAATTCCGATAGTTTTGACGTTAGTCCCCAAAACGTTTTTTTTGTTTGTTCCTTTTAATGAAGAAGAACATCGCTACACATGCATTCAAGCGTCCGTACTCTTTTTTTTTTTTTTTTTCTTAGACAAAAGAACATAATATTAACTAGAAAAGTTTCGGGTAAACAATTTGTTGAACGAGTGATGGGCTCAGAGTTGGCTGGGCACATCTCGAAAAACGGAGCATAATGCATCCGAAGTAAATCAGGGGTAAAAGATAGTACAGAGCCGTATGTACTTTCGACAGTGGAGTGTAACAACAAACACGAGGCACGCTCCCGGGGCATGAAATTTATACTTTGGTGGATATAACAAATGAGCAGATTATAGAGCTCCAGTGACAATAATCGCCACAGCTCATCCGGGCCCTTTAAACTTTCCGTACAATTTGTATTATGCCACACGCGGAAGTTTTTTAGGGGCTCTTCTTATCTTCTTTATTGGGGTATTGTCAACAATGCATTTTATTTATTAGTGCGGGTTAAAATTACTTCCATCATTTAGGCCACAAGTGTATAGGTATGTTATTTTTTTTTTTGTACGTTTGCTTGAAGTGTTGCTTCGATGAACATAAATACACCACGAAAATCGACACTTTGAACACTTATCGCTATTACCAAAGAAACTTCAATACCCAAATAACAGTGGGAACGTCGTCACGCGACCTGCACTCGGGATATATACGCTTACGTTTCGTTGTAACGATCTCGAAGCAAAAGTTATACACACAAACGGGCCATTTCCTCTCAAAACAATCGATCCGTAGATAATTTTTGCTCCGCACGCGAGTCTTACATATTATGTACTGGAGCAGTCAATCTGGGCACCCTATACTTACCATCATAAAACGAAACAATGCGCGCAAGCTACCCAAAACCACGTATCTCGATATATCGATCCATAAAGCATATATCCTCTTCGCATTACGGCGGTTCATTCAACCTGTTGTTGTTTTGCCACTTTTGCATCAGTCTCGATCGAACAGTTTTCCCACAAAAATAGAACAGTTGTTTTTCAAGCTCTTCCACGTATAGGCAATCATAGTTTGGATATCAAACTCAGCGAGAACCGTCAGACTAACGACGTTAAAAGTCATATAGACAAGTAGGCAACGCTCGCGCGAGCGCGTATATGTAATTTAGTACACGCGAGTGCACGCTTTCACTCGTGGAAGCGGAAAAAGCTTGATTGCGGACACACACACACACATCGGTCTCGAAAGTCCATCCGACTGCGTTGCTAATGAAATCTTACATATATATCTGGCGCTCGGGATCTTTCTCATCGCGAATCCCGTAATGAGTGTATAACAACGTGTATGTATATATATATATATACATCGCGAGGTGCGTTAGCGCGTTACGTGAGGCGAAAAATTACCTAAACATCGAATTATATTTCGCGCTGTATACATATTATACGCTTTCACCTCGTTCGGTTTGATGGTTACACGCGTGCACCGCTTGGGTTATTTATGACGGTTTTTTTGAAAGTGCTCTTCTTGTGTGTATAAACAGCATGTATACCTATATACCTATATAATCGAACGCGTTGCGTGCGTCGTTACTGTTTTTTTTCCCCCGGCCTCCCTTGTGTGTAAAAAAGAAAATCACTCCATCGCTCGGAGAGTTTGGTAATTACGTTCGGTGCCGATAAATTCGCGAGATCAGCCGATGAGTCTCCGCGTGTGTGTATTTGAAAACCGATTAACGATTTCACTCGTTAATTGTGGAGTGGAGTTTCTCCTTCGTGAGGATGGTCAGTTTGTTTACTCTTTCTCGCAGAGAGGAAAGATCATTTTTTTTCCTCGAAATCCCGTATTTTACAACTCCAATCTCCAAGTGGTTGTATATGTCTTGCCATATACCAAATTCCACACCTTGTCTACTCGAAACTAAAAGCAGTATCTATAACCCTTTGGTTTACTGCAATGTGGTACAATTCAGGTAACATACTATTTGTCAAATCACCACTACAAATGCAGCCGCTGGATCAATGTTCGTATGGACTCTTCACCATCGACAGACTCGAGGAAATGTGTCGCGCATCAAAGTTTCGGAGGATTTGTAATACAATTTTCGGCGCTCGAATTAGACACTATTGATCCATCACTCCCCGAAACGTGTGTCCCATGACCCTGGCCCAGTTACGTGCTCAACTGTACGAAATTCGTTCGCCACTGCAACGCGCTTATTTGCAGCTTAGAGCTAGCTCCAATCGTATAACATTCGAGTTCCTCATCTCTGATGCTTTGCGTGTGTCTCCACTTGTCGCGCCGCTTCGAATGGACCCTCCTCCTTGCCTTCCTTAATCGCCGATGGTTTTTGCGTGAGTAACATTTTAAAAATAATTTGATGAAAAAAAAAAAAAAAAAAAAAAAAGGGTTGCACGGTATCTGCGTTTACTAACACGTGTGTAGGCGCGGAAAGAGGGAAAAAAGGGATACCCCGGCTAACAGTGCACGTACAGCGCAGAGGTTGACCTGAAACGACCGGCGCGAAAAGTAGGTCGCGACCCAGTAAGCGGCCTCTCCTCTTTTTCCTCCCTTATATACTTGTACTTGCACTGTGTTATAGTATACTCGCACGCGCGCGGCAAAGCTATACGCGAGAGGTAAGGTATAGGTCGAACTCTTGGGAAGCTCGCTACCTCGTCGATGTCTGCGTTCCCTCTACGGCCCATTTTTTGTGCCTTCCAATATATATCTTAGCAACTTCCCCGTTCGATGTGTGGTACTTTTTATTTTATTTTTTTCCTTTTGCTTATAACATCGTGGCTATCCGCGAAGCTTGCGGTGTTGCTGGTGACTGCACAATATGCATACCAAAGTTATATCGTCGTTGGTTCGTTTTTTTTTTTTTTTTTTTTTTTTTTAAGAAAACCAGAGCAGAGCTTCTTTTTTCCCCCCACTATTGGCAGCAGATTTTAGCAAGTCGAGTGGAATGGAAAAAAAAAGGTTTTCAGTCTTGTTTTTCGCGATATTTATACAATTTTACTAACGAGCGTATAGTTAGAAAGTAATTTTATTGTGGTTCGAATGGCTCAACAACTGGATGAAACACAAACGACAAGGCAATTCGAAAGCTAGGACTTTTTTCAGTGGCTGTTTCGGATCCTTCGATTTTTCATTTGACGTTTGTAGGTCGCTGCTGTTTTTATTGCTTATTGGCAGTATAAGGGGAGAATAACGGAGAAGGACTAAAGTATTGTATTGTAACGATGCGTAAAACATACTTGAAGTATATTTATTATTATTATTATTACAATAGTAAGAAAAAAATTTTGTTTTTTAACAAGTAGTATTGGTTTCACTGAATTTGACGTAAGTTTTTGTTTTCGAAGAAAAAACGTTTAGCCATTAAAAATTGAGAAATCTTCGATGTCTAGCAAAAACAGTCCAATTTCTCAAAGGTAATTGGAAAACAAAATATTGGCGTTGAGTTTCATAGCAACGTTTACGTACTCGATTAAGGGAATAAGGGATATTGAAATTGAATGAAGACAAATTACCCTACGTGGAAGCAGGGCAGCTTACATCAATTGCTTGTACGTAAAAAAATAAGGAATGACCCATTTAACGAATTTATCGATGCGTATTTTGTGTCTGCACTAACAAACATATATGTACTTTCTATAGTTTTCATGTACCAAAAATCAATTACAAGTCTTATAAAAGTTACACAAAAGTGAGGATGATGAACATTTTTCAACTTTAAAGAAATTTTGTTATTTTTAGAAAAAGACAAGAAAATTGTTTTACTACGGTTAGCATGATGAACATTTTTTTCGTTATAAAATGTGGATAATATTTTCCGCATTGCTTTTAGCATAGAAAAATTAATTTTTTGCCCTTTTGCGATTAACTGGCATTCGTTTCCATCAACCCCAGCTACTCGTTCTAGTCTATCACTACACGCGCGGAAAATGAGCAAATGACTATTTTAAAACTTCTTTTTTTGCACAAAATTTCTTGAATTTGAAAGAAAATTCATACCACGAGCTTTGGTTGGTTTAATGGCTCGATTGCAGCGATTTTCGCGTGTAGCGCTACAAAACCGACGAAACGTCCTTGACGGCTTGCCGACTTTTTCTATTTTCACAGCAGCTCCTCGCGCCGTTGCGACGTCCTGCGACGTGCACAATACTTAAAATCTATGTATCTGCATGTGTAATGTATTAATTTACACTGTGCTAGTTTTTTTTTTTTTTTTTTTTTTTTCAACAAGTGTTAATTTGTTATTGTTCTGAGTATTTGAATTGTACTTTTTACTTGCTTCATGTCATTTAAATTGACAAATTTTACGAGGAGTTAAAATTTTCAGTTGCACGAGGTCATATATTATTAAAACCAAGATGTTCCAAGTACGCATTTTCGACCGCATTTTTTGGATTTTTCATTAAAATTCATAGTCTTTTTGATGCAGTAACCCACTTTTTCTAAATATAATTAACCACGAAATCGATTGATGCATATTATATTTACTCCTGTAAAAAAGTTTCGATTTCGATTGCAGTATGCATAAATAACCTTAATTGACAATTGTCTCCTTCATTCTCATTCATACACACTGAGATCACTTTGTTAGATTTGCAAAACGCTGCATCTAACCAATTTACCCAAAACTTCATGGATCCAATATTATTTTTCCGATGTCAAAACTACACCTAACCATCGATCCACCCTCGAAAATCACGAATTACCGATAGCAACCAAGAGACTCTGCAATCCTCTGCAGTTAGCATAATGGCACTCCCCTTCTATGCTCGCAGTGCTTCATTTCATGAACAAATTATCGGCCTCATCGACTCACGTATTAATATACGCGTGAGGCGAGGTATGTATTATTTATTAGTGGAGATTGTGGCGACGCAATGCAGCTATAGCTCTCCGTTTTTTTTCCCTCCGTCCCTCTTTGTCCCTCATTTTCGAGTGCGCGCTCGCGCGTATTAATTTGCGTGCGCGCGAAACGGATGTAATACTCGCGGGAGAGAGAGAGAGAGGTGGTGCAAGGTCTTCCTCGTTGATGCCGGGGATCGGAAGAGCAGTGCGGCAGATCCAATTGCGCCACGCGTCGAGCGTCGCCCACACGCTCGTGTTATTGCTGTACCTTATATGCATCCGTGCACGTGACGCTTTGGTGCTCTGGCAACTTTTGTTTCCCCTTTGTTTTTCTACTTTTTATGAAATATGTACGTGCCTCGTAATGACAATCGAGATAGCAATTGGTTTCTTTTTTTTTTTCTTTTTTTTTTACTTTGATTAGCGAATGAGTTCAGAAAAATTTGTAGAAAAACTGCCGTGGTTACTGTTTTTTAAATTCAAGAGGCTCATATTTGCACATGATATGAGTGCCGTTCCAGCGCAGTAATTTTTATAATTCTTTTCTTATTATCTCGTCGAGAGACATACACAAGTATTTCGATAACTGATTGTTTTTTTTGGCAAACATAAAATTGTTTTTATTTTTTTTTTTTTTGTTAAGGTGTGATTAAGTATAATTTTATACTAGTTATAGAAAAAGCGTTATACAAAAGTATGCTAGTTATACAAAAATTAATCAACATCTGGCATATCGTCGAAAAAAAAATCGGTAATACGTATCAATTTTTTTTTGTTCATTTTTATTCGTCGACATTTTTTTCCATTCTTCGAGTGGGTGTTAATTGATCTATTGAGAACCGGTTTTTCTCGCATAAACCAATCGCACTGATAATATAGTTACGGTATCTGTTTTTTATTATAAAAAAAATATAAGCCTTTCGTTTTTTCTTAAGACAGCGTTTTTTAACTTTGCCTAAAAGTAAAATAAAATTTACTGCTGTTAATATTCAGAAACGATACAAAATAAATTTTCGTTTCACGCTAATCAATTTTTGGCCTGATTTACAAGATGAAGTAATTAAAAACATCTTTTCTTCTATATCGAAATAAGAAAATTCAATTAAATTCTTTATGACCAATTGTAGTTAATTTTTTAACATCAGTCAACAAATTTTGCATTAAATTTATTAAATAACAGTGTACAAACATTGTTGGGTCACGAATGTACTCCTTTTGTTATCAAACAGCGTTTAGTAGTAATTTTTTTGTTCTTTATTTCCATTCATAGATCAACCGAACCTGCAGCTCCCGAATACAAGAAACTTCTAACTTTAGATTGAACTTTGGCTAAAGTCGTTGAACTAATACATGTCTATTAATAATTTTGGTTGTCACACAACATCCTCTCTAAAGATAGAGCTATGAAAAAATATCCAAGTCTCTCGTCAGCGTCAATCAAAGGCTTTTTTTTTAAACAATACATCAGTGGAAAACTAATGCTCCCTCATTTAAAAAAAAATTAAAACAAAAAAAAGGTTTTTCTGCTGCTTTAATAATTCATTTTTCCTTCAATTTGGCAAACAAATTAAAATGGCCAAAGAAACAAACCGATCATCAATTATCAGCGGAAACGATTATTTTAATAGTGAAGTCCACATGGCACGGAAAATCAAAGTGCAGTGTACACACACGTATTGCCAAACGAAACGTGGAAGAAGTAATTCCCAACCATTACTCTATAATGCCTACAATATAATGGCACGCTCATAGCCGCTGCCATCAAGGACTTACAATCCATCGAACAAAAACTAAATGGGCGCTCCGCCGCCGCCAACCCATTTAATGTCTTACACGTATACAAGGTAGTCGAAGGTACATGCACGTACACACGAACTCTTTGACCGAACACGCGTTATTTCTACAGAAATCTCTCTCTCGAGGTGTCGGCCAATCATCCGCGGTCGTATATACACATGTATATATATAATATGCAAGAGCGACGAAGCCACGCGCTCGTCCGCCCACACGCCTGCTTGACTGGTTGTTGTTGTTATTTATTATTGCCGTAAGTTTTTTTTTTTTTTTTTTTTTTTTTATGCACTTCCTTTCACACGAACCCTCGAGTCGAGATGATGACTCAGACGAGATCGGGGCCATTTTCCTCGAGGCTTTCTTCGATTCGCTCTGCAAAGCTGCATCCGACAGTGAGAAATTTTTACGCTTTTTTTATAGCGTGGAAAAAAGATAGGTCAGCGATTAAACTGTATAGGTTTATTGGTTATGGTTGTCGCCAATAGAGAGTTTCACTCGTGAAAAACAATCAAAGAGTAGATTGGCGTTTAGAAAACCACGGGTAATCCGACCTATGATCAGGTCTCCCATGCACTGACGCTTGACATTTTGCAACCACATCGTTGTAAGTATAGATACACTCGATTGAGCAAACCGATTCATCTTGCCATATGACGTACCGTACGTTTGTCGTCTAAATTTACATTTCGTGGAATGAAGTAAGAATAATTGTGGCTGTCCCTCTTCTTTTTCTCGCTTCTATTATTGTAACGAGGAAGGAAGTCGCGCAGACGATGCGTCTTAAATTCGAAGCTCCAGAGTGTACAGCGAGTCCACACCAGCGGTGCACGTGATACAAATCTAAATTCGGAAATAATGGGCTTGAAAATTGTCTTGCTGCTGCTGCTGCTGCTGCTGCTACTGTATGTTTCTCGACGGTGGAGCTCTTGTTTTTTTTTTTTTTTTTTTTTTTTTTTTTTTCATTCAAGTGTACATTTCCCATGAGTATCGCATTGGAACTTTAGTTTCCAGCAAAAAAACGATGGATACTTTTTTTGGCAGCAATTAAATGTTTACCACAAAATTTAATCTTTTTCTATGATACGATTGTATTTTATATCGCTTAAATAAACTGAAAAGAAAACAAAAATTTGGTATAGTAAAGAAAACATCTCTTTTCGACGCTTGCAGTGCACGACGAGCACGTGAAATAAAGCAAAAAACAATCGAAGAATCAACGATCTCGTGAGTACGTGATATAAAATATATTTAGATACTACATCGTAGCCAAAAATACATGGGCATACTCGAGCGAGAGTCACAAAACGGAACTATATAAAAAGGAGCCGCAGGTGATCTCTGTACGCGCGCGTTACACAAGTTACACGAGTTTAATCGATTTCTTATAAATTGAAAAGGAGGCTTTCACTTGTTACATTTTAAATATTTGGACCGGGCCGAGACAAAAGCCAATAGCGGTTGCAGCAACGGCTGCCGCTGTAAGTAATGCAGTAGGCCAATCGATAGAAAACCCACTGAGAAAGAGAGAGAAAATCGGGAAAAGTGGCACTTCCCCTCGATTGCTCAGTGTATAATATGTATGTACCTACAAGTTCTGGTGCACTAAAAGTTAGAGCTGAAAGATAAAATTATTTATTATTGTTTTTTTTTTTTTTTTTTTCCTATCAATTTTGATGTATAAAATTATATGTTCCAAGTGTCATACGATACAGACAGTGATGAAAACAAATGTGTGAATTTGTGTAAAAATCTACTATCATTTGCCTCGTGATGTACGATGTTATATGATCAGGCGTACATGAATACTGAGGTAAAACTCCACATAAAAAATTATTTTTACAATTGAAGCCTTTGATTTGAAAGTTATGTAAGTTAAGGTAAATCACGCATACCTTCGATTTTCGTTGAAATTGCCATATTTTTATTCATCGGGATAGCTTAGAAAATTCCTAGAATTTTAATTTATTCTAAATAAAATGAAAATAGTATACATTTAATAACCAACATCTTCGTAAAAATTATAATTTAATGCCCAATAAAATTAAAACTTTTTTTTTTAATGTATAATTCTTAAAAATGTTTATCATCGTTATCTTTAAGGAACTGTATCTAGCTAGAAATTTCTATCGCCTTTAACACACCTAGAAACATGTTAAATTTGTGACAAAGCAGTATAAGCATTCGATAGTACTGTATAAATATTCAATAATAGAGTAATTAATTCAGCTATCTACCAAACGATTGTCATTGTTATGGCTATTTTCTCATAGAGTAGAATTTTGTGCAACACGTTTGATGTTCCCGTACACTTGATTTCACTTTCACTGTTACTTTTCACCAATATGGAATAGAAATCCATTCCTCTCGTATACACAATACCAAAGTTACGATCAAACTCCTCTTCCGCGCTCGTGTGCACGAATTCAAGACTGTACGCACACGTAAGAGCAAGTATAAGGTCAATAACCGTGCGATTGCACGCGACTCTTCGCATACAATAATAAGAACGTCTTAAAATGCCTCCCTCCGCCTTTCTTTGCTGTCCCACTTGCGTAAGTGAGTTAGCGAGTGAGTGAGTGCACGAGGAACATAAGGCACATAAGCTAACTCGATCTTTTTTATGAACGATGATTTATTTCTCCTTGTGTATTATTTGACGATGTGTATTGCCGACATGAAAATGCGTTGAAGGCTCTCCATAATCGCTGCCGATGGTGATGACTGTCTTAAATAAATGCGACTTTCGTTTGGTTATATATTTCGGAAAATTAGTTTTTACTACCGTAACGATACATTGAGTTAATCGGTTACTATATTTTTTAAGAAATTTTTTGTAAATTATACAACTGTTTCCATCAAATCGTTGCATTCTTTTTTTTCATGTTGAATGGATTTTAAATTATGTAAAAAATTTGGGTGTAATAATAACGAATGTGTTACGATCAAAAAAGATAATCAAAGATCAACGTTTGTTGCATTTTTTTTTTTTTTTCAAGCTTAAACAAATAATATTTCTTCAAATAGTACTGAAATGAAGTTGATCGTTATTTTTTATGCAGACTAAACGTCTGCGAGAGTTATTACTCCACGTGGTAGAGTGACGACTGTTTTCTGCGTATTTGTTACTGACTCACTCGCCAACTTCTTTGTTGTGCGCTTGACTGCGCAATAATAAACTAGAATATTCAACAATATAAATTATTGTAATGTTTGAGCGATGTCGGAAATTAACAAAAAGCTTCTGAAAACTTTTATCGCTTTTTTAAAAATTTTATATTAATATTTTTCGAATTAATAGGCATTTTTTTTTATTTATTGATGGTGTTGTCATTCACTTGTATACAAATTTTCACTGATTGTATACTATTTTTATGATACTTTGTAATTTAGTACGTCATAAAGCAGTTAAATTGTTATTGATCAAAATAAAGTTTTATTCTCACGGGAAGTTTTGAAAAAATAAATTTTTAATGATACGTACGTGCGTGACAACAAATTTTTGAAAAATGAAAATTTTTGTATGCTTTCAGGTCAGAAAGTAATATTGACAAAAGGGATAAAGATAAGGACAAAGACAAAGACAAGAAAAAAGGTATTTAAATAAATAAGTTCAAGATTCTCATAGACCTTTTCTCAAACGATTTTACTAAATCCATACATTCCATTAGATCCCAAATTGAAAATGAATCCAAAAATTTGTCTACCAGCTCCATCGAAACGTTTCAAAAATAAAAACTATGTTTATTACACTAAATAGAAACAAAAATTTTGTTTCTAAATTACTATTGCCAAAAATATTTATTTTCTTTCGAACGTAAAAATAAAATTAGAAAAAATTACTTCTGTACCGATGCGACCGAATCTCCGACCGTTTCAAGAATATTCTTAAACCTTATTCAGAGAAGATACAAATATAAGTACATGTAGATTTACACTCACGAAAATCAAAAATAGTTCCGAATCGAGAGAATAATATATGACTATGTTATTTTTTTTTCCTTTTTCCTCGAATTCAGAAGATGCCGTCCAGCCGCACTGTCACATCACGCTGAAGTGCACTCGAGAGGTAAGTGAAACTTTGGAATTTGTTGTACTTTTCTCACTCAACCCTTATTTTCACATCTTGCAAACAGCAAAATTAAAAAAAAAAAAATTAAAGGAACATTATTCTTAGCGTATTAATGCTCCCGATGAATTAATTTTTCGGCAACATTTTATCGGGATGAAAGTTTAACATCAACACGAATAAACTGCATGTAACTAAAATTTTTAGAATATTGGTGATAATAATAATCGAACATTAATAACGTTGACAGAAAAATCGTAGAAAATAAATGTATTATTTGGAAACAATTGACATGTAGATTTTGGGCAAAAAAAAATAGAAAGGAGTAGTTTGTTAACTTCTTAAGAGTAAAAAAAATGCTAGTGATTCTTTTTTGTTGTCGCCCGGGTTTGAAAACAATACGTAATATCTGTACCAAAATAGGATTTGGCACGGATGTAATGTTGTTCGAGAACAGTATAAATGTACTTGAGCAAACAAACAAAAAAAATCACCATGTTTTTGCTCAATAGATCGCCGGTTTCAACGGCTTGAGCGACGCACTAAAGAGGCTCGACTTTTTGTCGGCAGTGCACGACTGCCGGCGCTTCAATTACATAGTGCGCCTACTCGATCTCTTGGTGAGCCACCGCATGGGAGGACTGAGCGGTTGCGCTCAGCGCGTCCTCTTCAACATGCTCGAGGAGGTCGCGTTAGAAGGTAAGCTGCTCATCGATCGTCCCCGGCGATTATTTGACCCGAGTTAGGTATATTTTATTTTATCCCCTTTTTCTCAACTCAACGCGCTCTCCCGCATCGTTATTGGGGCTAGGTATTGAACTTTCGGTGAAAAATTTATTCAAAATGCTTTTACATTCTTGTTGTGTCTCGTTGAAAAATTTTTTTGTCTTTTTCTACAATAAACATTTCTTTCAACGATATTTTATCATTTTACAACTCCAGCTTTCCAAATACAATGTAAAAAAAAAAGACTAAATATTTACTGATAATATTTTTTACTTTTTTGTTATAATTAGTACTGTTCGTAAAAACTGAGATGGTTTGATGCTCGATTTGTACTAGGCATTTTATTTATATTGGACGAAATTCGTAAGATTGAAAAAAAAATAGTTCAATTTTACCCTAGATTTTATCTATAAAAATAAAAAATGAAACTAGGAGTTAAATAAAATACTAGAAAAATTCGCTCACGAAATTTTTTTTTCGACGACTCATTCAAAAAGGCTCAACAGCTAAGGCCGAAGTTACTAAAAAAAAAAAAATATTGTGTACACAGCTAATTACTTTTCGTTGTAGTGTCCTTATCGCAGCAGCAGACCGGCCGACTGCGTCGACTTATCGAAAGGGTCCGAGCTTTCAGCGCTGGTTGCTGCTGGGGTGGCAGACCTCTCGGCTCAGTCATTCTCTGGGAGAAACACAAAGCCGCTCTTGACCGAATACTCCAGATCGCATCTTCCATTACGATAACTCAGGTGCGGATAAACTAGTTTTTCTTGTAACTGCCGGAAAATAAAAATTTCATTTGGGATTGGGAATTTTTTTATTCCAATGAATTTATTTATTTTAGTAATTATTTTTGCTTATTTAGGATAAATAATGTTTTAATTTTATAATACAATACTAAATACTAGTTTCATTCAATGAGGTTTGAGAGATACCTGTCATACGAGAAATNCACTATTCACTAAATTTTCGCATTCATTCACACAACATTTTCCTCACATTTTCACTCAATTAAACTTTGGATTTTTTCAAGACACTAATTTTATTATTCATAGGTACAAAGTGTAAACCATACAAACAAATGTGATTTCACATAAAAAAAGCAGGTTATATTTACATGTGCCAACTCTTGCTATATATGTGAATAGAACGATTATAACTATTTTTTTAAAATTATTTTAGAAAAATTTAATAACGTTTAAAACAGACATCAAGTACTTCAAAATTTTATAGAGTAGTTTCAACTACGTGAACCAATAAACTCTTTGAAAAAAAAAATTAAAAAAATTGTTAAAAAAATGAATATTTGTACCAAGCTGCAAGGTAATCTTCATCTTTTTGCAATATTCCTAGTCAAACAAATCGTGCAAAAAAAAGGCTTTAATTTCGTTCAGTTAATTATTTGCAATGTGAAACAAAAGCTATTAAATAAATTCTAAATTATAGGTGTAGAGTATACATATGGGGAGATTAAATAAGTAAATTGACAAATGAAAAAGTAAAATATTGAACTTTCTCTATCTTAAAGAGTTGCACAAGAACCATACAATGTTGTATAATATTTCCAGTACAATCTTAAACCAAGTATAGTTATACATGTGTTAGGATTCTCGAAAAAAATGAAAGATGTATTATCGAGTCTATAATATACAACATTATTGAGCATCAGAAAATATTTTAAGAAAACAAATGAAATTTAAATTCTTTTGCGTTAATCGTATGTATTTTCACTAATTAAACTTTTGTAAAATACATTCTCTTGTATTTTAATCTATCAATAGTTGTCAATATCAGAATAGAAAAATAAAAATTAAAAAAAAATTTTTTTTACATCGTAATAAATGAGGTTTGAGAGATACCAAACAGGATGGAAATTGAGTTTACAAATATTTGAGTACTAAGAAAATAAATAATCACACGATGTTTATTACTGAAAAATATAACACATTATATTTTGCACTTTTTTACATAAGGAAAAAATTGGTAAAACATTGCAGCTGACATGTCATAAACTCGGAAAAAAAATTTAATTAAAGGAGGATTTTATCTTAACTTTAAACTTGCTGGTCACAACTTATTTAAAAAATTTATATTTATATTTCGTGCTGAGATTTCAGTCCTGTTTGGAAAAAATCTCGTCAAGTATAAAAATGTAAAATAGTTTTATTTATAAGAAATGATAATTCCAAACAATGTTAATTGATCTATTAACGAATAGAAGCTCAAACTTTTTCAAACGTTAAAATGTAAATTTTAATTCAATGACGAAAAAATAATTTTTCATTTTACATTATTGATTAATAAATTTTTAATGTTTACTTTTAAAAAGTTGAAGTTACTTAGTAGATAAGTACTAGATATTAATTTATAAATGGTTATACGAGGAATTTCGTACGTGCTTACGCAATCCGCTCTCTATGTGCCACTGCGGAATTATTACCAATCTAATTGATTAATCTCTCGTTTCAATTGGTAACAAGATGAAAGCAAGAAGTAAAAAAAAAAAAAAGAAAAAATTCTCAACCCCCCGAACGACAAAACTTACAGCCAGACGAAAAGCAGCAGCCACAGTGGTCAGACCTGCCAGCCGAGTGTAGGCGTGAGGTGCTGCTGCGGCTGAGCGATCCGCGTGATATCGAAGCCTCGTCCGAGGCATGCGAGCACCTAGCTGTCTTGGCCCAGGAGCAGAGGATCTGGCGTGAACTCGCCCAATACCACTTCACGCCCCAGCAGATCGCCACTGCCCGACTAAACAATCCTGACAAAGACTGGAAAACTATATTCACTATAGCCCGAAGGTTCGTGATCTCCGTTTATTTATTATTATTATTATTACAATAGTAAGAAAAAAATTTTGTTTTTTAACAAGTAGTATTGGTTTCACTGAATTTGACGTAAGTTTTTGTTTTCGAAGAAAAAACGTTTAGCCATTAAAAATTGAGAAATCTTCGATGTCTAGCAAAAACAGTCCAATTTCTCAAAGGTAATTGGAAAACAAAATATTGGCGTTGAGTTTCATAGCAACGTTTACGTACTCGATTAAGGGAATAAGGGATATTGAAATTGAATGAAGACAAATTACCCTACGTGGAAGCAGGGCAGCTTACATCAATTGCTTGTACGTAAAAAAATAAGGAATGACCCATTTAACGAATTTATCGATGCGTATTTTGTGTCTGCACTAACAAACATATATGTACTTTCTATAGTTTTCATGTACCAAAAATCAATTACAAGTCTTATAAAAGTTACACAAAAGTGAGGATGATGAACATTTTTCAACTTTAAAGAAATTTTGTTATTTTTAGAAAAAGACAAGAAAATTGTTTTACTACGGTTAGCATGATGAACATTTTTTTCGTTATAAAATGTGGATAATATTTTCCGCATTGCTTTTAGCATAGAAAAATTAATTTTTTGCCCTTTTGCGATTAACTGGCATTCGTTTCCATCAACCCCAGCTACTCGTTCTAGTCTATCACTACACGCGCGGAAAATGAGCAAATGACTATTTTAAAACTTCTTTTTTTGCACAAAATTTCTTGAATTTGAAAGAAAATTCATACCACGAGCTTTGGTTGGTTTAATGGCTCGATTGCAGCGATTTTCGCGTGTAGCGCTACAAAACCGACGAAACGTCCTTGACGGCTTGCCGACTTTTTCTATTTTCACAGCAGCTCCTCGCGCCGTTGCGACGTCCTGCGACGTGCACAATACTTAAAATCTATGTATCTGCATGTGTAATGTATTAATTTACACTGTGCTAGTTTTTTTTTTTTTTTTTTTTTTTTTTTTTTTTTTTTTTTTTTTTTTTTTTTTTTTTT
>NW_019379495.1:13998-60573 GCF_000648655.2 Copidosoma floridanum
CGCAAGGAAATATTAATTTATTTAATTTATAAAATATTGATCTTTTTCCATATAAAATAGTTTTTTTGTTTTGTTTTTTTTTTCAAATAATAAGTACGGCTTTGGCCAAGTCTGGTTGAACGACACTTTTATCTTAGTAACTTTTATCTTTATAATTCCCAAATCCAAGAAAAATGATATTTTTATAATTACAGACATGAAAGGTGACAATTTGGTGAATCTAATAGGTACTTTTTACGCTGGCTTCGAAACAGGTTCTAACTGCGTTTCTTTTGCGCTTATGAAGCTGGCATCTCACCCTGAGTATCAAGACAAGGCACGTGAGGACATAGAACGTGCAATCAAGGAGCACGGCTTGACCTACAGTGGATTTAACGACATGAAATACTTAGATCAGTGTATATACGAAACTATAAGAATATATCCACCTGTGCCAACTGTTGATCGCCGAACCAAAGAAGACTACAAGGTTAGAGCTCCTTTTGTATAATAAATATTTAAAAAATTTGTTGGGAATCCATAATAATTAAACATGAGACAGAAGTTCAAAACAAAATGTTTTACATGCAATAGAAATGATAATAGCCAACAATTATAGCATCATAAAGTAATAAAAAAAATCTATCCTTTAATGACAAAATAATTTCTATTCTTTGTAACATGCATTTATATTTACACTTTTATTTTTACTTCAACCATTTGTTATCTCATAAAATCACACAGCCCTATTTGAGTGGCTGAGAATTTAGATACTCCCTACATCTGCTTCGGATCGAAATTTCTCTTAAAGTCAGGGAATATCGTATGTCTTTTTGTATTCAAGAGAAAAGTCTTAGAATAAGTGAAAAAAGTGTATATGTATATAGTATTTTCTATAAGAGTGCGTAATCCACCATTACAATGGATACAGTGAGTGAGTATGATGCTTTTGCAAATCCATTTCCAAACGCTATTTATATTTGCAGATTCCTGGTACTGGTGTTACCATACAAAAAGGAACTCCGATTTTCGTCTCACTCTATGGCATGCATTTGGATCCACGATTCTTTAAGCAACCGGAGATTTACGATCCAAGCAGATTCGCTGGTGGCCAAACAGTATCTGATGCTTTCCTTCCATTTGGATTAGGTCCCAGAATGTGTCCCGGTACGTATAAACTTATATGTGATTGGTTTTAAATGAGCATGATTGGTCGATGTCAAATGTCAGCTGCACGAGAAATAACATACTTATCTGTATCGAATTGGAGCTGAGTGATTATCTTTTCTTAAAATCAGCTTCAAATGGGGTCTTGGCAGTTATCTGTGTCGAATTGGGGCTGATTCACTATGGTGGTTTCTAACTTACTGTCAAATTCGACTTGTCCAATATTTTTCTGTCACACTTTATCGACGCTTCAGATTGGCAAATTTATTTTTATATTAACATGTTTCAAAAAAATTTCAAATTGTCATTATTAATGATAAATTTCAGCGTCACAAATGAAAAACTTAACGCTGCACTTTGTTGCACAAGTAACTAACATTAAACTCAATTGTAGTAAAATAAATATTGTGGAACAAACGGTACATGTCTGTTTGGAGTCTGGGTAACTTGATGACTGAGCAATAAATGCTCATCGATTGTAGGAAAGTCATGATGTAGTTATAGATATATTATTATAGGTCATTGGCCGAGTGAATACTTCACAGCTTATCAAGTGTTTACTCTTTCGAGTTACGATCCAAAGGATACATATAGGCAAGCAAATTAATATTAAGATTAATAAAATAAACGTAATGTACAACCTGCATTTTTTCTAAGATAACTTTCCAAGTCAGTGTATAAGCATGTGATCATATAGTTGGATGACATTTGATTCTGTTTGGAATAAAATTTTCACTCAGTTTTGAAATGTTTCGAATGTCTTTTTGTTGTAAAGTAGCTTATTACTAGGGTAATATTTTTTAGTATAAATTAGGATGGAAAAGCTATAGACGAGTGATGACTGTGATGGTTGATTTGAACGGTTTTTTTGTTGTTTAAGGACCTTCTATAGGTAATAGGTTTAATATTGAAGGATCGAAAAACAAACTCAAGGACATTGCAACTGAATCATTATAAAACTATAATTGAATTTTGGTAATGCTTCATTGCGAGAGAGTTGATAAACTAATATTTATATTTTATCAAGTTTCTGCCAACCTACCGTGTAACCTTATGATTATGTGTAACCAAACTAGAGATCTCTGCGATGATTTTAACAGCAGGGGTGGAATGCGATTAAAGTAAGAGTAGTGCTGGATTTCTAAAATTTTAAATAATCAAGTAACTGTGCTGTATAAATATTTTAAAAACTTATTACTTAATTAAAAATCAATTTAAAAAATACGGCACTACTCCAACCTAAATTTTTATGATATCGAAACCAACCTGTTGTCAGTGCTTATAGATGTATTATATTCATAAATTAATTATATTCATAACCATTAATTATATTCATAAGGTATTTTTGAAATATTATTCAGTGATTATTATTTTTTCTTGCAGGTGTGAAGCTAGGCATGCTTTACTCCAAAGTAATTTTGGCAATGATTTTACGAGAATACATCGTCACACAGAATCCAGGACAAAAAGTAGTCTTAGATTCTCGATCTACACTGACAGTGGCAGCAGGATCAATAACTCTGCAATTCAAAAAAATTTATTAAGACTACTTGATTCAATCTACTCAAGTGCTGTAGATTAAACACAAATTGTACCAGAAGTAGATAATATTTCCGTTAAATAGAACTTTGTTTTTAATTTAATGTCAATATCTAAAGAAACTTGATCAAGTGTCTTCCCCGTGCAGGCACACTCCAAAGTCACATAAATACTATGTAATAATGTATTCAAAATAATTTCTTTCAACTTGGATAAAATTTTGACGTATAAAACATAATGATAAATAAATTATCATGAAAAAATGCTTTTGATATAATTATCTGCTAGATGGTTGGAATCTGAACTAAAAAAATTTACACATATTTACATGTTTTTTGTCATTTTCAAATTTACACGTTTGATTTTATCATGTATTGTGTTTTGCCACGAAAACATATTTACGTTGTTATTTGTTAGTAAAAAATTATTTGTAAACTCATGCAACTGTGCTTCTATATTTTCAGTGTAGAGATTGTGAAGAAATAGTCTCTTGTTTTATGGAAAAATAAATTAGAAAAAAGCTATTCATTACATAAATATTTGAGAGAAAGATTGAAACAAAGGATCGTCTTCGTTGTCTGTGATAGGCTTAGTGCAACTTGCCGCAGATGGCCGTGGAAATAAGTGAGTCTGCATATATCGTCTCGGAAGCTTGGCTAATTTGTTTAACCGTTGACTGATGGTTGGGTGGGAGATCATTGCAGGGAGTAACTTTGTCGAGCGTGGATGTGGTAGTTGAGCTATGGATGGTATCGGGAACGTGAACGCGGAAGTATTTAGGCAAAGTATGGTAAGCCTGGTATTACTATTCCCTTTGAAGTTACGATTTTTCTGAACACACAATCAGAAGTTTTCAATGTTTGAATTTTATGAATATTTTTATTTTGCATCTTAAATTTTTTCTAATAATTTTTAATGAGGTTTTTTCTATCAATGTTTCGATAACTTATTAATCCTTTTGTTTTTCGATCCCACTGTTTTAATTTGGCATACAATTGTATTAATCTACATATAATATTTCTTTTCTATTAAAATTTTTTAGATTTAATGTAATGATTGTAATAATTTTAATCATGTATTTATCATTTTTTTCAATGTTGTAAAGCCTAGCTACGAGCCTTATATTAGAAATTTCTGTTGTTTAAATAAATTCAAGTTTTATGATTATTCAAAAGAACTTATTTTTCAACAACCATTTAAGGATAAATACTTATTAATGAAACTCCCAAATTAAGTCTTATTTAATTCTTAGTTTTTTATATGCATAATTTTTTTTCGTACTATAAATTTACATGTAATTAGGTGTCTAAATTTTCGCAAACTAAAAGAAAAAAAAAAATNAGATGAATTTATTATTTCATATCAATTGAAAAAAAATTCTTACAATGGCTTGGACATGTATTGCTTCTATTCCGCTCCCAAAAGGAATGACCACTCACAGAACTTTCGTGCCAAATACCAATGCACTGAACTTTGAGGTTACCATACGTATTGGCACGAAGTTTGCATGTACTAACAAGGTATACACTGAAAAATACGGCACATGAAAGCAGAAACTTCAAGCTTACGCACATGGTAAGCCAAATCCATCAAAGGTGGCACTTTATTTGACGGTGCAAATATTTTTTCGTGTACAATAAAAACAGGTTTTTGAATGTGTTTGTAAGCAAAGTACGGGTACACATGATAAATTTCCTTATCCTTTAAATAAAACAATGTATCCCTACAATATTTTTTACTTTTATTGGCTTATAAAAATAGATCAACTTTTTTTGTGACATTTAAAAAAAAAATTTAACAACTTGCTAATTCTCATTTCATTTTTTATTTTCAAAGCACACTAAGGAAGGTGGAGAAAATATTTTTCTACACAAATTGTTTTTTTTAACTAACAAAATTAGAAAATAATAGAGGTGAAGGTATGTATAAAAACAGAAAAGTTACATGAAAGTAAAAATAAGCGTAGCTGAAGCTGCCTAAAAAATTTTAGATTATTATATTTAAAACTGCACATCTCAATCTGTTTTCTATGAGCTGTTGCCACTTATTAATTATTTTTTACCAATACCTAATAGTTTACCAAAAATAAAATGTTTTTAACAAAAACTAATTGATTCTGTGCAACGACGAATAAAAAAATTTTCATGTAACATCGCATCCGTGAAAACTGCAGCAAGTATTGAGAATCATAAAGTAATACCTCCAAAATGAGGAAATTTTTAAAATTTGAAAATGCACAAATTTATGGACTCTTTATTGAAAACAATGTAGAGTCATCAATAAAAAACACCTTTGAATCCAGAGGCTTAAAAAATTATTGTAACGTACGACATGCAACGCAAATCATACTGACTCTCCCTATTAACAGCGAGGCTACTTTAACAAGAAGGCATCGACAGGTAGGGAACAAGGTAATATAAGGCCCAGCGAGCCTCAAATCGCGACGTTCGGGCATTCGCGCATTCAGGAATTGATTCGCGCTTTCGGCCTTCGGCAGTTGATCGCTATCAAGAGGGTCGGGCGTTACCAAGGGACTCGAGCGTTACCAAATCAATACACCGAGCAATAACTACAGAAGGACTCAAGGAGCCTAGAACGGAACCACATGCGTGACTTTGCCTTATAGATGAGTATTTCGAATAAAAGTGTTTAAGAAAATATATATACTGATCATTCTCGCGAAGCACCTCCTTACCAATATCTTCCCTACGTAACAGTTTTGGTGCTAAGCGTGGGGTCTGGTAAGAGTTAAAATTTTTTTTTCTTTCATTGTACGCGTTTAAAAAAAAATTCCGCAGAGAAGTTAGACAAATGTGTATAATTTCTCAAATGGGTACAGTACATAGTTACTCGGTAAGTATTGAAAATATTAGCTGCAAGTTTTCATGGTGCAAAGATAAGGAAATATCATATAATTTTTTTCCTAGAAACCCAAGTAAAGACATTAAGATTAATTAATTTACATTTTGTGTTTAACTCCATCTGGAAAGTTCAAAAATTTTTAAGTATCTTTTTTACCCTCGAGCTCTTTTAAGTTTTCCGTCATATAATTTGATTAAATTTGTGGATAATTTGTACAACTGTGCAAAGAGAAAGATCACAAAATTTGTTCGATGTTTAATCAACTTAGTCTACATGTGATAAAAATTTTTATTGAATATTAAACAACACAACCAAAGTGTACTGTTGATGTATCTACTAATGCTATCGTACATAACAATAGTTAACTTTCAATCTGAACAGAAAGTCATTTTAAAAATACGATACTAAAAAATTATTTGAAACGACCGAGAGTTTTAAAATACTTTAAAAAAATTATAAAGACAAATGAAGAAGATACATTCATTGTATGTATAATGAGTTACGGATCGTATGATAATGAGTATCCAGATAATGATTATTTTAGATACCTAATTTGCATCCACTTATTTAAATTAAATGATCAGCAAAGATGTAACAAATTAGTAACATCATGTTGTTATACACGTCACTTATTATAAAAAATTATTACGTTTTCTGTGAATGAAAATAATCTTGAATAAGTAACTATTTTTTGAGCTAAATTCACCTTGCCTGCAAGACAATATTAAAAAAAGTTTATTATAATAAACCAAGTTGAATACTTGAGTGTATAAGACTTTGTACTTCAAAATGTCAATACAAATATGTACATTGAAATGATTTTGAAATGTTTTGGAAAGTTTAGAGGACTTTAGATAATTGTAATGAACTAAATGTGTGGACTTGTTTGAAAACATGAACCTACTGTTGTGAGAACAATGCTTTTTTGTCTCATCCATTTTATTTCTAGGTAAAGTCGTAAGATTAATGATGAATTTTTTATTTACTGTCTGCAAATTAAGCCATTTTACTACAGTAAAAGTCTCGAACGCAATCATAAAACCGCGAAACCTTCATTTAGACTACGAATATATTATGCTTGATTCAATACGTTATTATGTTTACCACATCACTATTCTTACATCAATCACTGTCTTTAGCCTTCTTCAATGGATGTGAGTATTGTCTCAATAAGTTTTATGAAATAATTCATGAATGAAATTGTTGCATATCAATATTAAAATGAAGCCGGTTTCTTACAACACAATTTCCTTTTATTGTATTAATTTTTGTAAATATTTCATATACCTTCATAATTTTTTTTCCACATGACTGCAGTAAGCGAACGTTGACGTCATTTCACCGCACATCACGCATTCATCAGTTTTGTTTGTTATTCAGCAGATGATAACTTGCACAAGCATTTTTTTGTCATTGAAAATTATTGAAAGAAAAAAAAGACATAACAAATAAAACTGTACGAAAATTAAAAAAAACCATTATTGCAATTTTCAGAATCTTTGGAATACAATGAGAGTTTACAGCTGCAACTGAATCATACAAAGACGTATCGAAGCTCGAGCGCAAGGAAATAATTAGTTAATAACCTTCACTTCGCCCAGCGCAAAAAAGTAAGTTAATATTAAATTAATTCTTTTAAACACGTTCAGCGATGGATTGCCAAAAAATTTTTTCCTTTTACTTATTGATTTTTTCGTTGTGATTGATTTGTTTATAATATTTTGACAAGTTAGAAATACTCCATTTCATTAATTAAGTGACATTTCGTGCGTATAAAAATTTATTTTGGATTCATTATACTAGTGAAGGATTCACAATATTTGTTCATCAATTCATATTTTATATAATAATTCAATGGAGTGCCTAAATATATGCAGGTTTCCCAAAGTAGCTAACAGATGGCATCAGGTTTCCAGAATAACTTGAATATTTAAATAATATTTCCATAACAGAGAAACTCATTAATTATAAAAAAGCATTATCTTCTTAATTAAAACGCAATTTCCTAAGAATAATTAATTAACCTCCATAAAGATCATGTATCAAAAATATTTAAGGCTCATTTTCAGCCAAAAATAGTTAGAGATCATGGAAAATATAAACTTAAATAAGTCACTATTTTAATGAACAAATGTAAAGATTGTTGAAATCATTTAAAACTGTCAAATAAATTAGCTATATCAACGACTTTTAAGTTATACATATTTGGCCTATTGTACGATTCAGAAAGGTTGCAGAAGTACAACTTTTTACAAAAAATTTTTTTATTGAGGACATAAATTGAAAGGTTTGGACGACAAAAATGTTGTGAAGCAGAAAAAATTTTTTTTACTCATGCTAGTGTAACGTACGATATGCAAGGCATATCATACTGACTCTCCCTAGTAACAGCGAGGCTACTTTATCAAGAAGGCATCGACAGGTGAGGAACAAGGTAAGATAAGGCCCAGCGAGCCTCAAATCGCGACAGTCGGGCATTCGCGCATTTGGCAATTGATTCGCGCTCTCGGCCTTCGGTAGACGATCACTATCAAGAGGGTCGGGCGTTACCAAGGGACTCGAGCGTTACGGAATGAAGACGTCGAGGAATAACTACAGAAGGACACAATGAGCCTAGAACGGAACCACTCGCGCGACTTTGCCTTATAGATGGGTATTTCGAATAAAAGTGTTTAAGAAAATATATATACTGATCATTCTCGCGAAGCACCTCCTTACCAATATCTTCCCTACGTAACAGTTTTGGTGCTAAGCGTGGGGTCTGGTAAGAGTTAAAATTTTTTTTTCTTTCATNAAAAGACATACTTTTGAAACATACAACTTTCGGAATATTAATTTTTTTATAAAAATCAACTTATTGTAATCGAAGTTATGAGTATAATAATTACCATCCGCATACTGTGCAGTTTAAATGACGTTACCGGTATAATAATATTCACATGTACTTTCGTATGTGTATACGCTGCTATGTAAGTACCTTGCAATTCGGAAAAATACTAATCATCGTATCAAATTGTATTACATAGTCAAACGTAAAAAATTTTTTTCTACCGTATTAAAATTCATGGTTGTAATTTTAATGAGCTTTTTAAAGCTCTTTTTTTTAAATAATACAGTCAACAAACGGCTAACATTAAATTCAATAAGAAACAAACGTGTACTACTGTATTGAAAAAATATTTCCAGTGCACAAGTTATTATAGTATATGTGTTACAAAAATATTAATATATTCTATATTTCTATATCTTATTGGGTAAATGGTGACATATTAAATATAAATAATTAAATAATTATATTGTCTACAATGGAATGAGTTCAAAAAAAATTTATTTATATGTTTTTAGAATACTTCGAACGGAACACAAAAATTTTTTCCCAATTTTGCTCTTCAGTTTGATTGGTAAAAAGGCTAAATTACTTGAAAATTCCAATTGTTTGGAACATAAGAATTTTTACATCTTAAAACTTATAGATGATGAACTTTATACACTTTGCACTTGAATCCAAACGCTGAGATCGGAGAACAGTGTTTCATGGTTGCGACCAACTTCGGGTTTTAATTTTTTTTCTTAATTTTTATGTTCATACCGTTGTACAGGGCAGTCTGGAGTTAGATGTTTCAGTTATTAACAAGCTAAAAAATTAAACGTAGGAGAAGGGGCTGTACCCCTTTATTAGACGATTGGAAGGCTCAGCCCTTTTTGTCTTACCACCAATTCCAAGGCTCTTGCTAATGTTCATAAACACATCATTGTTTAAATAGTTAGATCGTAGTGAAGACACCTTTTTTCTACTTATCACAAGCAAACAAATGAAAAAAGAGAAAAGAGACGAGTGGCTTGCACCAAAAACTTCCTAATCGTAGCGACTATCAACCCTCCTTAATATTTCCACGTTTTACTTCTTCTTAATGAGACTTTCCTCGCCCTTCGTTTCCAACTAACTATAATCGAGACGGGTATTACAGGCTGTGGCTTCTTTTGGGCTTCTTATTCCTTGTTCTTCTTAGCAGCAACTCTTGAACTCACCAGTAACGCGATCTCGCCACAGGTTGGGAGAAGCCCCAAGATTTATTATGAAAGTTTAAGAGGAGCTTCGAAGACGAAGGGAGGGAGAACCACCTTAATGGTGAACGGAATACGGCTTCAAAAGAAGACAGGATAGGAGATTTCACGTAATGCAACTTTTCTTTCGTAGGTACGCGTCGGGTGTTTTTCTCGCTCTCCTCGGGGTGGAAAGTCAATGTATAGGCAACAGAGAAAGAGAGAGAAGTCGGCTGCTGCCTAGGCCCCTCGTTAATATTAAGCTTCAAACTTTGACGTCCGCTACTACCTTCTCTCTTGCGCTCTGTTTTATAGCTGTTTTTTTTTTTTTTTTTTTTTTTTCATCCCTTTTATTCTCGGCTCGTATAACAACATCCCACAATGATCGCAAGCTCGCTCGCGGGAAACGAGACATTTGAAAGATTATGCCAATCCACGAGACGACGCGCCGGAGTTTACAGCTAAAAGATATAAAAGGTGAGAGAAAAGAGGATGGTTAGTTTGATGGATGTACGCCGCAGGTGAAAGGGAGGAGGGTGCAGATGGTACGGTTGAGAAAGGCAACGATGATAATGAATGAGCATGAGAATAAAAGGTTGCTACGTGCGTGCGTGTGCGAGTGAGAGGTGTCCTACAACGTAAATGGGAAAATGGAGAGGCAGGAAAGGGGAAAACGGGAGTTTTGCAATTTTTGCTGGTTAATAATTGTTTTTCAATGTTCTACAGAATAACAAACCAAAGAGGTATACTGTTAGCTAGCCAAAGAGATTAGATTTAAAAATGGTTGAATGACTTTGAGATTATCAGTTCAAATAAGTAGTTGTAGATTATTAGAAATGATTAGCCGTGAGAAGCATTGTGAGTGATAAAAATCAAATAAAAATGTTATCAGTCTAACAGTACTTTGATTATAATAAAAGGTGCTGGCAGACATAATAATTTGCTTGTATATAGCGAGTAAAATTTTAAGCTTAATAAGGAAGATCAGTAATAAATCTGAATTAAAAGCCACAAATGCAACCACATGGCTATCTCATGAGCTTTTTGCATTTCTTTTTATCTTCTTAGAAAGACTACTGGTAACTTTTCATAGAAGCCGTTCTTAAAAAATTTATTTTGAATTTCTTGTGTTGGTGTGTACGTATTTTGACTTTCTATACAATATTTTCGGGTTCATACCATTCTCAAAAACTACATACCTACCTTGCACTCTAGTAATATAATACTATTCTATATTCTATGAGTATTAAACATAAAATATTATGCAAATTATACTAAAAGTGAGATTTTAAAACTACAATAATCACATGCAATGAAAATCACAAGGAATCTCAAACTATGATTTTAATGAGGAGTTTCTGGAGAGAAATTATGTAAGCTCATAATATAATCACTTTCATTGAGTACTGGTAAAAAGAGGATTGTGAAATAATGGTGATCGACTATTTTTTGGGTCTTTTATTCCACTAGTCAAATTTTTTTACGTATAATCGGTATTCAGAGTGATATTATTTAGCTATGAGTATTACAGCCGTCAATATCTTTTATTTTATATTTATGTCAAGTTAATTGCAATATACAAGGTGAGACAAAGAGATTGGATTTTAAAGTGGTTAAATGATCTTGGGACTATCATTACAAATAAGTACTTGTAGATAATTGGAGATAATTAGTCGTGCGAAACATTGTGATCAGTAAAAATAAAATAAAAATGTTATGAATCTAATGCTAGTCCAGTCATGATATAAGGTGTCTGTTGGCATAATGATTTGCTTGGATATGACGAGAGAAATTTTAGACTCAATAAGGAAGATCAGTAACAAATTCGCAGTCAAAGCCCGCGGCTACAACCACAAATAATTTTCAACTTGTATGCACTCCAAGTTGTTTTGAAGGCTTTATACATAAGGTTTGGACACTTTTCTAAAGAATCTTTGTTAGTTCCAAGAAATAAAAAAGTGTTTTTATCCATTCAGTGATAAACATAGCCCTTAAATTCACGAAGCACAACAGTTTTTATCGAAAAAAATCACTTCAAAGTTTTTATAGTATAAAATTACTAAGCGTTTACTATTCTTCTAGTAAATAGTAGTTTTCCTACGAGATTGAAAAGTCTTTGTTTGCGAACCGAGAGGTTTGCGGCCCGAGCCGAAGGCGAGGGTCGTAACGAGGTTCGTAAAGGAGACTTTTCGAACGAGTTCTGGAAAACTGCTTTTTCGCCCGAGGAAGTACCAGCCTCCCAAAACCACCCGAGTGCGGAAAATTCTATTACGTAATAGGTATTTAAAGTGACATTATTTAGCTGTGAATATTTTACTCATCAAATTCTTTTACTTGATATTTATGTCAAGTAAATTGTAAGAAACAAAAACGTGTGCTTGTGAATACAAAAAAAAAATTGAAATAATAATTAACAAAAAAATTAGTTATGAGACTTGAGTGAGTCACTGCGCATTACGAAATCATAATAAAAATTCTGATATTTTCAAAACATTTTCAATGACTTGAAATATTCCCTCGTGACTTTTAATGATTCCGAATGATTTTGATTTTTCAAAACTTGGAGTATATGTTTGCTTGTACAGTAAAAGCTCTATAGTAAGATTGACTCAAATTGTTAACTGTGACAAACTTTTTTTCACATTAAAAATTTTTTTTTTCATAAGTAGTCTTCTTTCTGCAACGGACTACCTGAACTATCAAATCTGCTTCCACGCTGTTTGCTTACTCATTTTATTTATTAATTCATTTTTTGACGATTAAAGCCCCTTTTTCATTAAGCACGTAACAAAGGTTCCTTAATTTTTTTTTTTTTTCATGTATGCACATGACTCTCAAGCCACATGAAATTAATAAACGCACACGCACACATTACACGTATAAAACTGCACGCTTCCGTCATTTCCGGCTGGGAATAATTCATCAAGCTTACAGGACATTCGTGAAAAAGTCGCGGGCACGTCAGCAGAAAAGCACCAGGGTTATAACTTTAGACTCGGTGGAGAAGAAAAGAGGTGGAATGAAAGCAGAAAAGTGAGTAAAAAAGAGAGCCTAAGGGGGCTAGGGCGGGGCTTTAGCCTCCTTGTACCTTACATTTTTTAGAAGTAATCGCTGGTACTCGGGTTTTACGCCTCGTCGCGTTAATGCACATTGGTCTGGTACGAAGCAGAAGAAGGGAGGAGGGAGGGAGGCGAGAGGAGAGAGAGGCCCGCCAATTCGTTAGGGATATTTCTGTGATAAAGCTGCTTGAATTACTTTAGAAGTCATTTTTTCCGTGTCTCTCCCTCTCGTTATCTCTCTCTTTCTCCGCTGCTATTTTTTTCTGAGCATTAATTTGTAAAAAAAAATTAGAAAAAAAATTTTTTTTAATGACTTGAAACTTGGAACGATAAACTTGGAATATGAATGATCCTATTTTACAAGAAACAGCAAAAGGTGTGCGCGAGGCCAAACGTGAGTTTTAGATTTATGATTCTTAAAGAGACGAAGAACAGTTAAAAATTTTTTTTTCGACAATTAAAAATACGTTAAATATACTTGCCTCAATCGTCGTAACCAGGCTATTTTATTTTGTTTTGTAAAGAAATTTTTTAAATAATTTAATAATTGTACATTCAACCATGATAAAAAATACGATTTACATGATTAGTACCAAGGAGAAAAAAAATGTTACGGTTGACCTTAGGTAGGAGTAGGTACAATACGTAGACTTATTTTTTATGTACTGTAAAAATAAACAAATATGAACTCTCAAAGTATTAAATCACTTCAAATAAACATTATTATTATTTTTATTATTACTATTAAAATTGTTGTTTTTATTATTCTTGTTGCTNTGTTTATCGAGATAAAAAAAAATAATAATAGAATCTTATATTTTCATAGCTTTTTCTCATATTTTTCTTATTATTATGACTGTTGTGGTTCTTGTTGTTGTTGTTGTTGTTGTTTTTGTATGGAAATGACTATTTTTACTCATCACTTAATCTAAAAATCTTTTTTTTATTTGAGAAATCAGGGTCAAGTGATAAGCTATCTAAATCATCATGGATGTTATTGTTATCATCCTAATTATGATGTCACACGTTTTCTTTGAATCCAAAGCATTATCTTCGATATCATGTTCCCTACTTCGTCTCCCAAATTTACTCTCACTCCCTCCATCTCGAGAGTCTGTCAAAACCTGCTCATCATCGCCCCAAAATTCAGTGACACTCGCCATCAAAATGTTTAATCCATACACTCGTTGCTCGCATTTCTCTTCTAAATGAAGCACCACGGCATCAGTCACGTGCAAGCAGGCCCCACATAATGAAAGTCTATTACGCGGCACAAGTCACGCCGCTCTGTTTCGGAAATTGGCACAATCTGTCGAACGCCTGCACTACGACCGATTCACCCCGACCCTGCATTTCTGGGAGATACCAATAGCTGCTTCTCTGTGACACGAACACTGTCAGTCCAACGACCACGGTGACGGCGACGTTATCACATTATCTAGCTTGTGCGCGCGTGATCCAATTATAGGAGATATTGGGTATAAAAAGAGAGAGAGAGAGAGAGCGAATGGAGCACTGCGGAGCAGCGATTATTGGCTCTATTCGTTGACAGCCGCGTATCTGGCTCGATACATATACTTGCTCTTCGTGGAGCAATGCTAGCCTGGGAAGCGGAAATTATATTTCCCTCCATGTCCCTGCAGAATGGCGTAGTCCTTTTTTTTTTTTTTTTTTTTTTTTCTTTGCTAGAGAAACTTTAGGGATTTCTGTTTGATAATTCGTCTCTTTTAAAGAAATGGAAGTCACGATTCCTTGGAGTTGATTCTTTTAAAGTTTTTGTACGGATATTAACTTTTGTATTATCACAGTCGAGGCAAGGAAATATAAAGCTTAGATTCATACAATAAACAAGTATCCCTGGTACGAAGCACCCACGTCGTTAGACTGAATATTTGTTTTAATATCGAAATAACTAAAAATAGAAAAATATGGTACGACTACGTTTAATTGCTTTTTTTATTTTTTAGTTTTTCATAGCTATGAAGCATACGACTGCTCTGTAGTAAGTAATAATAAGATTGGTTGAAAAAACAAAATTTTCCTAAGATTTATTGACTGGAAAAAAATGGTTTTACTTGCTTTCACAAGTGATATCTGAGAAACTTATTTTTAATACATTTTTTATATGACTGTTTTACCTTATTATTTTAACGTCAGAAACGTTTTTATAATTTATATCCCATAACTACGTAGTATGAGATTGACTTTCACATGGTAACGCTTTATATTCTAGATTTGACAACCTTGCTATTGTAATATTACATCACTTCAAACAAAAATATTGTATTTTAACGTTAAAAAATGTAAAAGCAGCAATTTATACTTCAAAAAGACTTAATGATATAATAATTATTCTAGAAAGACTAAAAAAAAAGATTGAATTTAAAAAAAAAAAATTGTTTATTTTGTACTTTGAAAACTGAATGAACTCATTTTTGAATGATAAAAAAATAAAGTTAATCACATTATGATTTTAAAAATACAGCGATAACAAATTTAATTTCTCAAAAGCATAATATCACTGTTTTATAATCATGAAAATAATAAAGAAAATGAATTTAATTATTTCAAACACAAAATGAATTTGATATCTTTTGTAATCTATTCTAAATCTTGGATTAAAAAATTTTGATACACTTTTATATAAGGAATTATCACACAAAACTAAGTAGACATGTATCGCAGAAAATTCGAGAATAATATTTAAGAATAGAAGGTAACTTAGTTGTTTATTCTTAGAAGGCTATTCATATCAAACACTCAATGATTTGTAGATTAGTTAGTGCGTAACCTTTTAATAACTGTAGATCAAAGTGATAGATAAAGTTTAAAATTCTTTACTGATAACTAAAGCTATTTCCTCTAAAGCAGTTGAACTTTTTCATCGTCAACATAATGATAACATAATTAAATACTTTTGTTTAAGCCTGTCATCTGGATAACAATGTTTCTCAGCTTGTTTCTCGCAATCGTCTTCGGGGCTGTGGCGCTCGTGCTGTTTCGTTCCTACGCTAGATACAAGCTAAACTACTGGAACCGGCGAGGTGTCGAGCAATTGCCAAACGCTGACCTAGTGTTTGGCCACGTTAAGGACGCCATGCTCTTCCGCACTGCCCCAGGATGGCACATGGGTGTACTCCACAACTCCACCATCAATAAGGATGCACCTTTTGTTGGCTTCTACATCTTCCACAAGCCGTGTCTGCTGCTTCGCGATCCCAAGATTATTAAAAATATTATGATAAGCAGTTTTAAAAACTTTTCAAACCGGCACTTTGGAGGAAGTCAACAGATGGACAGTATGGGCATGATTAATCTGTTTGGTATAAAGAATCCTACCTGGAAATACCTGAGGTCCAAGATCACTCCCACACTCAACGGTGGTAGACTAAGGCAAATGCTGCCTCTGTTGATGCAGACAACTGAGACGATGATGAACTATCTTAAGGAACAAAGCCATGAGCCAGATGAAAGTATGATAATCGATGCTCAGAAGTTGAGCTACAACTATACGAATAATGCCATTACCAACATTGCTCTTGGCATAACAGTTGACTCCTTTCACGATCACAACGACCATACCAAATTTGGTAAATGTTTCCTAAATTTTCTAACAATGTAACACATTGCAGATTGTAAAATTTTTTCTAGTTATGACCATGAGATTTGAATTTTCATTTAATCCTGACACTGTTGTGGTTTTCTCTTAGTTATTTTTGCTTGGATTTTCTTGTTATTCTTGATAATACTTGTATTACTTGGACCACCTCTACTTTTTTTTAGTGTTAGAGTAAATTTGAATCATAATAATTATAGAATAGTTTAAGCCCGTTAATATATTTATTATTTCTTGTAGTAACCGTTCACCTAGATATTAAGGAGATTTACACATGTTTATCGAGATAAAAAAAAATAATAATAGAATCTTATATTTTCATAGCTTTTTCTCATACTTCACCTACTAAACTTTCTTTCTTATAATCGAATCATTCATCTCCTTTTGCATTTCAGGAGATGCTTTATTCTATGGATTGAAAAGAAAAATTGCTTTGTTAAACCTGTTTTACATACCAGAACTGAGTACATTATTTGGATCTTACCTTCAATCAAACAAAACATTAATACGGAGTTGTCTATGGAATAGCATAAATAATCGTGAAGAAACTAACAAAATACGAGGGGATTTTGTCGATGCACTTATCGACCTGAAAAACAGCAATCAAAATCCTATGTACAGTGAGTAATAAAACTTGTACGGCTAACTTATTCTTTATACAATGCAAATGAAAAGTAATAAAATTGAGCATTGTTTGTTTACCACATGAAACCTATTTTTCATTACTGGATAAGAAAAAGTGATATATTTGTTTATAAAAAAAGGATAGTGTGCCCTATACGGTAACTTTAGTGAAGAACAGGCTGGCCAGGCTACTACTTATTTTGTCAGCTATAAAAAAAAAAAAAAAAGAAAAAAAAATTGGTTAACAAATATAATCTGAGAATCATTAAAAATTTAATAACTAAATCTTAAAAGGAAAAATAAAACAAGCAATGATATCAGTGATATACTTCCATGAATACACGTATTATAAAAAATTTGTCATGGTAAATTTTTACTTAATTACGCAATTATGCCCTTCACATACCAGGGTGCCCACAAAAATTACATACTAGACTGGGAGAAAAAAATAATAAAAATTATAGAGAAATCGAGTGAAAGTTCCTTGAATTTAAACTACTAAAAATAAAATTACTAAACAAATTAAATAAAATTTCAATATAAAAAGTCTTTCCTATTATAAATGAAAATATTAATAATATTATTCTAAATATAATTATCCCACATTATGCAATAAAAATTTAACAAAAATCTTTCTTTTATACATTCAGTATTAAATCCTGAAACTAATTCTGATTCTTCTTCAGAAAAATTAATGAAGTTCGATTTATTTATGCTAATAGTCCAACTAAAAAAAAAACAGTAATGGAAAATTAGGTTTAAAAAATCATAGTTATGTTTAAAAATTCATTAAATTGAATAAATGAATTACTTCTTTTAAAATTAAAATAGATATAATCATTAATATTATTCTAACTTTATAAGAAACAGTTTGAGCAGTTCTTCGTAATCTTTCTAATAATGAATGAATCATGTTAGAAGATCATCCTTCAATTATTAAAGGATAAACTCTAAAACATGTGAAACATGAAATTAATATCAAATTTATTTCTCCTAATTTTTACTGTTGTAACCATAATTCTAACTATTCAAACTACAATGTATAGTGTTAAAACAACAATCTTAACCATTAAAGTTTTATAATCATGAAAATAATAAAGAAAATGAATTTAATTATTTCAAACACAAAATGAATTTGATATCTTTTGTAATCTATTCTAAATCTTGGATTAAAAAATTTTGATACACTTTTATATAAGGAATTATCACACAAAACTAAGTAGACATGTATCGCAGAAAATTCGAGAATAATATTTAAGAATAGAAGGTAACTTAGTTGTTTATTCTTAGAAGGCTATTCATATCAAACACTCAATGATTTGTAGATTAGTTAGTGCGTAACCTTTTAATAACTGTAGATCAAAGTGATAGATAAAGTTTAAAATTCTTTACTGATAACTAAAGCTATTTCCTCTAAAGCAGTTGAACTTTTTCATCGTCAACATAATGATAACATAATTAAATACTTTTGTTTAAGCCTGTCATCTGGATAACAATGTTTCTCAGCTTGTTTCTCGCAATCGTCTTCGGGGCTGTGGCGCTCGTGCTGTTTCGTTCCTACGCTAGATACAAGCTAAACTACTGGAACCGGCGAGGTGTCGAGCAATTGCCAAACGCTGACCTAGTGTTTGGCCACGTTAAGGACGCCATGCTCTTCCGCACTGCCCCAGGATGGCACATGGGTGTACTCCACAACTCCACCATCAATAAGGATGCACCTTTTGTTGGCTTCTACATCTTCCACAAGCCGTGTCTGCTGCTTCGCGATCCCAAGATTATTAAAAATATTATGATAAGCAGTTTTAAAAACTTTTCAAACCGGCACTTTGGAGGAAGTCAACAGATGGACAGTATGGGCATGATTAATCTGTTTGGTATAAAGAATCCTACCTGGAAATACCTGAGGTCCAAGATCACTCCCACACTCAACGGTGGTAGACTAAGGCAAATGCTGCCTCTGTTGATGCAGACAACTGAGACGATGATGAACTATCTTAAGGAACAAAGCCATGAGCCAGATGAAAGTATGATAATCGATGCTCAGAAGTTGAGCTACAACTATACGAATAATGCCATTACCAACATTGCTCTTGGCATAACAGTTGACTCCTTTCACGATCACAACGACCATACCAAATTTGGTAAATGTTTCCTAAATTTTCTAACAATGTAACACATTGCAGATTGTAAAATTTTTTCTAGTTATGACCATGAGATTTGAATTTTCATTTAATCCTGACACTGTTGTGGTTTTCTCTTAGTTATTTTTGCTTGGATTTTCTTGTTATTCTTGATAATACTTGTATTACTTGGACCACCTCTACTTTTTTTTAGTGTTAGAGTAAATTTGAATCATAATAATTATAGAATAGTTTAAGCCCGTTAATATATTTATTATTTCTTGTAGTAACCGTTCACCTAGATATTAAGGAGATTTACACATGTTTATCGAGATAAAAAAAAATAATAATAGAATCTTATATTTTCATAGCTTTTTCTCATACTTCACCTACTAAACTTTCTTTCTTATAATCGAATCATTCATCTCCTTTTGCATTTCAGGAGATGCTTTATTCTATGGATTGAAAAGAAAAATTGCTTTGTTAAACCTGTTTTACATACCAGAACTGAGTACATTATTTGGATCTTACCTTCAATCAAACAAAACATTAATACGGAGTTGTCTATGGAATAGCATAAATAATCGTGAAGAAACTAACAAAATACGAGGGGATTTTGTCGATGCACTTATCGACCTGAAAAACAGCAATCAAAATCCTATGTACAGTGAGTAATAAAACTTGTACGGCTAACTTATTCTTTATACAATGCAAATGAAAAGTAATAAAATTGAGCATTGTTTGTTTACCACATGAAACCTATTTTTCATTACTGGATAAGAAAAAGTGATATATTTGTTTATAAAAAAAGGATAGTGTGCCCTATACGGTAACTTTAGTGAAGAACAGGCTGGCCAGGCTACTACTTATTTTGTCAGCTATAAAAAAAAAAAAAAAAGAAAAAAAAATTGGTTAACAAATATAATCTGAGAATCATTAAAAATTTAATAACTAAATCTTAAAAGGAAAAATAAAACAAGCAATGATATCAGTGATATACTTCCATGAATACACGTATTATAAAAAATTTGTCATGGTAAATTTTTACTTAATTACGCAATTATGCCCTTCACATACCAGGGTGCCCACAAAAATTACATACTAGACTGGGAGAAAAAAATAATAAAAATTATAGAGAAATCGAGTGAAAGTTCCTTGAATTTAAACTACTAAAAATAAAATTACTAAACAAATTAAATAAAATTTCAATATAAAAAGTCTTTCCTATTATAAATGAAAATATTAATAATATTATTCTAAATATAATTATCCCACATTATGCAATAAAAATTTAACAAAAATCTTTCTTTTATACATTCAGTATTAAATCCTGAAACTAATTCTGATTCTTCTTCAGAAAAATTAATGAAGTTCGATTTATTTATGCTAATAGTCCAACTAAAAAAAAAACAGTAATGGAAAATTAGGTTTAAAAAATCATAGTTATGTTTAAAAATTCATTAAATTGAATAAATGAATTACTTCTTTTAAAATTAAAATAGATATAATCATTAATATTATTCTAACTTTATAAGAAACAGTTTGAGCAGTTCTTCGTAATCTTTCTAATAATGAATGAATCATGTTAGAAGATCATCCTTCAATTATTAAAGGATAAACTCTAAAACATGTGAAACATGAAATTAATATCAAATTTATTTCTCCTAATTTTTACTGTTGTAACCATAATTCTAACTATTCAAACTACAATGTATAGTGTTAAAACAACAATCTTAACCATTAAAAATAATAATTTTTTTTTTGTCAACTTGTATCCTATTTACTGTGCAGAACGGTAACTTTTGCTGGAGTTTCTCTATAATTTTAATTTTTTTTTTCTTAGTGATATACTTTTATTGTATCAAAAATATGCTGCACGATGCTTGTATCATAACTGTCTTGGTATGTACAAACCACAAGGGTAATAAATGAAACTTTTACTATTACAGGCATGGAGGGTGAACAATTGGTGAATCTGACAGGTACGTTCTACGCTGGCTTCGAATCGAGCGCCAATTCCATTTCCTTTACACTCATGAAGCTGGCATCTCACCATGATTTTCAAGATAAGGCACGTGAGGACATAGAACGTGCAATCAATGAGCACGGCTTGACCTTCAGTGGGTTTAACGACATGAAATACTTAGACCAGTGTGTCTATGAAGCCATAAGGATGTATCCGCCTGTACCGACTCTTGATCGCTTAACCAATGAAGACTACGAGGTAAGAAAGTTTTCCATCATAAGTATTGCATTTAAACACTAACTACTTTATCGAAAAAAGAATAATAGACGCACATTCTGGACACTTTAAACAATGTTTTTTGTGACATTTGGACGCTTACTGTGCCCTTGGTAGAAAATGGGTGAGGCAGAAATGAATGCATCTTTTGTGTACATCTTAGATCCAACTATTATTTGCAGTTCTCCTGGTAATCACACTGAAGTCTAATAAGTCGTTTGTAAAAGTAGACGTACACGTAGGTGAATGATATACTTTCCATGAGTATGCGTTATAACTATCCATACAAACATAAACTTATCGCCAGTAAGTTACCACAGTGACTACTCTCTTCCGTGACTTATGCATCGTTCTTAATCTGCACAGATTCCTGATACTGGCATCATCATAGAAAAAGGAACTCCGATTTTCGTCTCACTCTATGGCATGCATTGGGATCCCCGTTTCTTCGAGCAACCGGAGATTTACGATCCCAGCAGGTTCGCTGGTGGCCAAACAGTATCTGATGCTTTCCTTCCATTTGGAATCGGTCCCAGAATGTGCCCTGGTGCGTAAAACGTCTTAGTTTTGCTTAAAACTCCGCTCAGTTCTAGATTGGTAATACTGAAACATTATTAATTATTTATTAATCAAAATGATACATTTAGTACTTTAACAAATTATCACGAATTTTTTGTATTTTACTTCAGTTTTGATTATTATATTATATATGCATATGCTGGAACAATATTTTTTTTTTGTTGCAGGTAAAAAGCTTGGCCTACTTTACACCAAAGTAGTTTTAACGATGATTCTACGAGAATACACCGTTACGATTGATCCTGGAACCACAGTAGTCTTAGATTCTAAAGCTTCACTGACATCGGCAGAAGAATCGATTAACCTTCAATTTAAGAAAATTGTTAGTTGAAATTAGTATACTTGATGCTTTTACTTTCAATGAGCATCTTTGGGTTATTTTAAAGGGAAGAAAAATTAATATTCATACAGAATCAGTAATATAAAATAATTTGTCTTTTTGGTAACAATACATCGTTTTTTCTTATGTGTATTGAATTAACTTTACATCAGTATTTTATCAAATAATTTCAATTTTCGAGTCGTAAAAATTTGTTTTTTTCTCCTCACGACTATTATTTAAAATTTCGCCTCTATGCCATGTTTTATTTGAGTCAATTTGAAAAAATTTGAAAATGCTTTCTCAAAATCTCAGTTGGATTGAGAACCGACTATGAAATATACCTTGAAAAATCTTGGGACCATAAGACACGTTAAAACCTTGAAAAAAAATTCTCACTGACTCGGGCATCATTCTCGGACTGCAATCATCTATCATGCACTAGTTGAAAAGTACGGTTGCCATAGAAACAGCACATTGGCTAATTTTGCTGATCACATTCATACATTTAAAAAGCAATGTCTAGAAAATTTCATTCGCGTCCGAGACGGAGGTAACGGATCCATTAGAAAAATTCAATTCCCCCGGGAAATTCCCTAGAAGATCTTCATCCCCACGAAATTCGAAACAAATGAGAGCGACGCCACGTTGGGCGTAAAAGTATGAAAGAAAGGAAAAAAAGAAGAAGAAAAAAAAACGCGAAAAGGGAGCAAGAAAAAGAGAAAGAGAGAAAAAAGCCATAATGGCGTTTGATTATTCCTTCTCCGAAAGTCTCCGCTCTCGCACCCATACGTGCCCCCAGCCTACTTCCTGCTACGACCCTCACCCCTCCCACCCCCTTAATACCCACGCATACACTCACCCGTGCCCGTTGCACGCGCGTACTCGGTGAAATCCCTCCAAAAGAGCATCATCTCTTAGTCTCACAATCACCGACTCTGTCGCATTTGCGTCGAGGAAACACCCCTCCCCCCTCTGCCTTTGCTCCTCTCCCCACCTCAGACTTCACTGCAATACACAAGCAAGCCAAGCCTATCCCACTACAGCCCTGCGATTTTTTTTCCACACCCCTTTTACTCCTCCTCCTCTCGCACTTTGAAAATGCGCGCAAATGACTTTTTGTCTCTCGTTACGCAACCTCTCGAGATGATGCACACTGCACCCGTACACGCGCGACGCCTTCATTTTCTCCCGAAACAAGGCATTGCGAAAATTCGCGTGGTCGAGGAGGAAAGAGCGAAATAAAGGACGGATAATGATCGTAAGGGGTAGGAGGGAGGCACACGGGATGCATTACGAGGCTCCCGCGAAACACCCCATTATAATATACATTCCACTTTCCGTTTGTCGCTGAGGATGAAAAGAGAGGGAGAGAGTCCCACATGGGCACTTGCTTTCTTTGCGTTGGCTCGTATACGTGATTTTTGCCTGTTTATGCCGAGCGTCTAATGAGAAACGACGTATGTACGTGGACGTGCATTTTGAAGCACTGGGGGTATACGCATATAGGGTCGTTTCGTCTATTTATGCGCAGGAGCTATTAGTTTTGGTTGTAATGGCAGGGAGTCACGGTAAAAGGACACAACTAGATAGCTCACATGTACTTGGCGATAATTTTTTTTTTCACTAGAGTTTTTTAACGAACAGTTATTTACCTTGTGATTTTTCATCGAATTTTCAATCGAATGAATTAGGAGTACGTTTTTGAACAGTAGCTGATGAAGCAAAGTCTATAGAGTATTGGTCCAAGAGAACTCATCATGTTTTTATGTAGGAAACCGATGGTTAAAGTATTGACCCAATATACATTAAAATAAGAACAAAAAAAAAAAAATTTTATCGGTTTGTCGATTATATCAACTGTAACACAACTCGCGAATATTCTCTATTAATTTAATAAAGATTTGGTGAAAATAGCGTACAACTAAACTTACCAGGCGTCCAATTATATTTTCTTCACCAAAGTGTGGAAGACGTTTTTTTGCACAGCTCGATATAATAACAGTTGATGAACAAGGACCAAACTACACCAATAACGTAATTATTTACCGATAATCATGAAAGTTTCTGCAAGTCTGCGTGACTCTAACGGGCACGTACGAAAGGTTTGCAGTAAAAATTCGTGCTTAGGTATGTAATTTCGGATCGATCTAAAACATCCTAGTATCGATTCAGTGAGTAACCCAATATTTTATTGTTATTCTCAAGGTCTTATGTAGAAATAAAGCTTCAACTCTAGGGTTCGGAATAAAAAATTTTAGGACCTAAACTTTCAATATTCATAAATCACTAAGTACTTCAGGGGTACAATTTCCTGCCTAGAAATCATTTGGCTGGTTGGTTCCCTACACCCGTTCTGGGAAAAAAATCATTGGTAATGGGGTAAGAAATACCGTTCAAAAACGCATACTTTTATACAAAAAAAACCAAATACCCCGTAAATATAAGCCATCAGGTGATCTCTCCACAACCAAATACTTATTTCACAACTCAGCGTATGCAATTTACCAAGTAAAGAAAAGAAAAAATTCACCATCCACTTCCAAACACACTTTTGAACAATCCTTGCTTTGCACGCTTGAACCAACCAGATTTTAATTGAAACACACGGGTAAACGGGATCCCAGAAACTCCCTCGAAACAGGCAGCCATTATTTTTGCCTGGAAATCCTCAAGAATGAATCGAAGTAAAATAACAAACGAGGAGCCGTATAATAATGCACACCAGAAGCCTGGCCGTGCAGTGGTTCGTACAATATTTCCATAACGCCCTCGTGTACGACACGGCCCTCCAATTTTCTGGATCCGCTCGAGCCGTCACTTTGCGCGTGTAATAATATACCTTTCCGCACCCACGCACCCGCGTCAAGTTCGTTAGCAACAGTACCACTGTATAATTGCACGGACGCATTGCTACACGTTTCACGCACCGAATCCTCACACATATATATATATATATATATATATATATATATATATATATGCATGACATTTGCGTGTCTTGTACACCGACTGCGATTAAATCTTCAGTACAACTTACTCGCGAAACCGTACAATCGCAGCCATGTTTGTCCAAGATCAAGCATAGGGTATACACAGCCAGGTGTTACGCGTACGTAGGCTCGCATTGCATTATGTAACCACTCATACGGTTGGTCCCCAAGGAAAAAAGAGGGAGGGAGGACCGGAGTGGTTGGTATACATGCACAGTAGCCGAGGGTGCACGTTGCAGGAAGGAAGGAAGGAAATGAGCGACGGTAGGGAACCAGTGCACACGGAGGGTTCGATACGTCATATTATGCGCCAACGAACGGAGGGAGAAAGGTGTCACAGGGAGAGAGGGACGAAAGTGCGTATAGGTAGTATATACCTGTTTGGGGTTGTTTTTTTTTCTGAGCATAATGACGTGGTAATGGCAGCAGTGGTTGGATGTTGGGAGGGAGAGGTGACGGCTGTTGTTCTGCATGGCTCTTTTTTTTCGAGGAGAGACGTCAAACGTGCGCATGTGAGAGGAGTTTGACGCGATCCCTCGAACGCGCGTCGTTTTGATGGAGGCTTCCGTCGCCCGTGTAATTGCGATGGATTTGTGTGCACTTTTGTTTTTTTGTTTTTTTGTTTTTGTTTTTGGTGGGTGACGACGAAATGGATGCCCGATACTTGTGTTTTGCAATGAGAAAAAGGGATACGGGTATATGGAATTCGATCGATTGATTCTATCGGAAGGGGTTGAATGGAGGGGGTGGGGTCGATTACGCGTGCTTCTTCCTGGGAATTTGAGCTTTTGACTTGGGATCTTTAGACTGTTTGCTTTTATTTTCCATTGGTGAATGAAGTAGAGGAAGAGTTTTGCGTTGGAATTTTTGGGATTTAGCTTACATTTTTTTTTTTACTCAATGGTTTAGAGTCCTTTTTGTCTCGTGTACGGAGGAATTTGGTGAATGGAAATCGATATGGTCCATTGACGGGCGTTCGCGGGATGTTTGGTGAATGTATGGCTCGTGTATGTATGCGAGGAGTTCTTTTCTTACGCCAGTCATGGGAACTAATCGTCGTTGGACAGTTTGTGGTTTGATGGGAATTTTGTCGGATCTCTGGAAATGACCACAATCAACAAGTGGAAAAGGATTTCTTTACTTACGACTTTTTTTTACTTTTGTTTTTACTAAGTCCAGTCTGTATTAAATAATTTAGCATTCATCACTATTTTTGAAATATATACTTTACCGAATAAACTAATACTAGCTGGTTTCTACAATTTTTGAGTTATCGTTCATGTTAAATTAAATTTATATTTGTAAGGCGAATCACTATAAGTTCACAATATTTTTTTTTTTAGTCCTTAATGTTGGGTAGTACAATTAGTGTAAGTAACTTATGTACCTCTAGAATAATATAAACAATAACTGGTTTTTTAAATAACTTTTAATTACTATCAGTCAACGTTTAAATACATTATTGTATAGGAAAAATAACCACAAACATTAAAAGAACAAAGAAATAATGTACAAAATAGTGAAGTTACAATTTTATATTATAAAATAAGTAGTCTTGGTGACCCCCGACAGATTATTTAAATAATTTTTTTAAAGAGTACATATGTAGATGTTTTGTAATACATTGATAAACAATTTTATCAAAAGAATTATGCTCACATAATTCATACAATACATTATATACGTACTTAAGTTCTAAAATTAAAATTGCTTCAGCTGACTGGATATCTAGGACTGGTCTAAAGAAAACAAATAAAATCCAGTAAAAATGCGTAAAAAAAGCTGTTCAATAGAGGTTGCTGTTGATTCAAAAATCGTGTAATTATATAAGTTAATTTTGTACCAAAAAAAGTTAAGAATGTTTTTATTACTGCATTGAGACATAAAAAGTGTAGAAAATTGTTTGAATATTAGGACATCTCTACAACCATAATTTGTGTAGTTCTGATATTTATATGTATTCATTGCAGAAATATCTCTTATGTATGAAATTAATATTTCTATAGACGTATCGATGTTTTGTACGAAAGCTACTATCGCTAGTTTTTAAAATAAATTGCCGATCCTTATGAGAAGATAAGGGATTAATAAAAAAAAAAAAAAACCTTTCAAGTAGAGATTGAGTTTTATTCTTTACTTAATTTAAACACACCTGAGGAATTCCGTCCGTACAAACGACTTATTTCACGACTCAGACTCCCGCAGCCAGTGAGAACGAGACACTCCAAGGCACTCGGCACGCAACCGAAGATACACTCACGCGCAGACTAGCTACCCTCGAGAAACTCATCTCACGAGTCGAGTGGCCCGAAAGACAAGAAGGGAGACATCAGTCGCGCGTTTTCCACGCGAACTTTTTCTCCATCTCTTGCCTTTTTTCCCCTTTTATTGCTTGCTAGCCCGAGGCTAGTGCAAAAAGCAACAGGCCTCCGTTAACAAACTTGGGGAAAAGGAATCTGCGGCACTTCTGGGTCCGACGTCGTCGTCTAGTGGCGGCTCAACTACTCGCGTCTAGTGTCCTAGATGCGAGAATGCCACTTACAAGGGACTTGCTCTGTCGTCCTAGATGCGAGTCTGTTTTCTGAAAATGTGAGCGCTTGAAACGCTACTGGCGGCCTTTGTGTGTTTTGCGAATTTTTTAATGGTAGCTTGGGAAATTCACAATTATTGTGATTCTTTCGAACTAAGATTGAAACTAGTTTACATAACTCCAAGTTCGTGTACCATTTGAACTATATTGCATAAAATATGAGATACAAGTTAACAGTTGAAGTATCTTTTGTCTGAGATGTTATTAATAAAAGTGATGTGTGAAAATTGATCGTTTTTCAACAGTCAAATGTTAAGTGCAAAAATATGAGAGTAATTCGACATTAATATTTTTCTCTTACAAGAAGATTGTAAGGATTTTTGATCAGCTATTTAAATAAATTTTTGGAATATGTTTCTAAAGAAGAATTAAAATACAAAAGGATATCTAAGTGACACTCAAGAGTTGAAATACGCCTGGTAGGTACATTTTTTTAGCTACATAAAACGTTAACATTCCCATAACAGGCGTAAATAAAAACTGAAGGATCGAGTACTCTACAGTGATACAGTATAGCTAAACCTCAGTACTCCATAGCTTCTTTGATGTTTTCCCCAATTCATGACTGTTCAAATATTCTTGAAGGAAAAAGTTGTTTAGCATTAAAAAGCTTTGGAACTTTCAAAAGATGCAATCTGTTATTTTTATTTAAATTTGGAAGATGACATTTCTCGTTCGTGCTCAATTGAAAAATATTGAAGATATTGATTATACGTGTCTTGCTTACGTAACAATAACAAAAAAGTCACCCACCCACGACTCCAATAATCGATTAAAACTCATACACGGCAATGATGGAGCCATCCTTGGGTGACAGAGCCAAACTCATTCGAAGAATCAATTATTATCGCGTTACATTAGTTTAACTAAAACCATTAATTCGGCGATCAGAAAATTAATATTGTCAATTCAATACTCCAAGAACATCCCTCTTTCTTTCCCCGTAAACGTCTAAAGTTCTACTCCATCCACGGTATTAACGATCTACTTTTCCTCCAATCCGACTCTGGCAATTCATCAAGAGGTATTCTACTCTGTCGTCGAGATCCTTGAAAGCTGCTCGACAATTTATTCCTCGACCCATGCCCTCTCTCTCTCCTATACTCGGCTTTCGAATAGATCAGCAATTTTCCATATTCATCTGCCCGCGGGTAATAAAAGAAAGGCATGGAAACACGACCATTTGCGTCGAGATACTCATTTTCTTGGTGATAACGAGGTGAATTGATAATTTTTGGTCGATCAGACAATTTTCAATAATTAAGATTTAGAGAACGGAACTTATGTTTTCCATGATAATGTGTAATGGTAACCAACGCAAATAAACCTTGCAATTATTTGTTTTCCGTTTATCATTTTTTTTATATTTTCGATGAAGGATGAACGATGATGTGTTTCCTCGCGACCCCCATGGAGAACACAGTCAAAAAATTCACGCAAAGTATAAAACAAATCCAAACCTTCCATGGTGGGCATACAACACGTGCGCGCTAGGAATAACTGCATTTGAAAAATTTCCATGCACACGTATACACAAACGAGACCCGAAGAAAAAAAAAAAAACCCAAAAAAACCAATCCCTCAAAAAGCGTCGTAAGCTCTCGGGAACACAGCAGAGCGAAGGCTCCCGGGCGTCGGCCGAGTTGAACGCGACGGCGGCATGAATATTAATAAGCGCCGATATTGGCGAGGCCCGCGGGGCGTGGTACTCTTGGCCGTCGCGCTGCTCTTGCGCTCTTCCTCTTTCGGCTCTTGTTCGTTAATTCGAAGGTTCCCGAGGAAAATAGCGGAGCCGTGCGATATTCGGTTTTCATACTTCCAAGTTATCTATTCGCCATCCGAATGGGTGGAGGGACAAAAAAAGGCCCTCGAGCCCATTCATCGAACTAATGACTCAGCTCGTATTCCGTACGTGTGGATATACGGTTGCTCCACACTTTGCGTCTACTCCAGTATGATTTGATTTTCCCTACGAGAAAATTTGGTTTCAAGATGTATCGTGAATGGAGCGGTCGATAGAGGCAAAGTTTTTTTTTCTTGGGGCGAAAATTTCTCGTCTGTGTATGTTTGATTAGGCATTTACTTTTTTCGATGTAGGTGCTCATTTTTTATTTGGAAGCTGTAGCCTTTAGTCTTACCCCCGAACAATGCCATGGATAGTTTTGGTCTTGAAAAAAAGCTAAGAGTATCAATCATCATCGTGGTCTCGATAGCATTTAGATTTTGTCATATGAACGTATTAAATACAACCAGCACATGTGCATGGAAATCGTTGAGCGTTGTGTACGTAAAAATAAGTTGGATTGAAACATGTACCAGTCAAAACATTTGCACTTCATTATGGATAGTTTTCTTTTTAATTTTAGGTGATATTTAATAAAAAAAGTAGCTATTAGAAAATAAGTCTTATGTAAAAAATATTGGTTGGCACATACGTTAGTTGCTTTTGTTATAAGGACTACACCGAATTTATGTTGTGTTTCCGGTGGATTCAGTTTTAATGTGTGTTTTTAGAAGTAAATTTAAATAGTTCAGTAAATATGACGATTTTTTGAGTGATGTTTGTGATAAACGATGTAATCCTCTGAGATTAACGACAACGACAATGCAAAACAAAACAATGTTGATTTGTTGATGACAGATAGACGATTTGCAGAGGGATCAAATGACAAATAATCATATAATTATACTTGTACTGTAGTCTTGAGACTTATATAATTTCTCACTTTAAGACTGGATTTTAATTTCAAAGAACACTAAACGTAAATGAACCTCTAATTGTAACAATAAAATATACATCCAATCGTTTACCTCAAATAAATCTAAGCTATTTCTTTTGCAAAAAAAAGAAAAAAAAGAAAAAAAACAAAACAACACGAGCTACGACACGGATCTCGGAATGAAAAAAATCAGAATCAGACAACATAGGTAGACAAAGATCATACGCCTGTATTCATCGAAGGACATCCAAGCTGGAACGTATTGTAATTCGCCTACTGGTGGAGAGTAGCGCATTAAAAATACCACCCACTCTTTCCCCCACTTGTGTCTCTCTAACGCTTCCTCTCTGGCTCCACGGACACCCATACCCACAACCCGAGACTCATCACCAACTTCTTAACGCTCCTCCCGCTCCTGCTCTCCCTCACCTACACCTACTGCAGCGTCGGATCAGCAGATACACCTCGAGGGATCGTCAGTCTGGCTTTTCAATTTTTCTCCCCGTCGCGGGGGCCACCTCCCCCTCCCTCCAATCCACTCCCACCGACAATCTCCCTCTCTCTGTTTGACTTTCTCATCTCGCCGATGCACTAAAAGTGCAGGAAAAAAAAAGAAAAAAAAAAAAACTCGTAGAGGAGTACACCGAGCCTACAAATACAGACCTGCGCGCGCGTTCGGAGAGCCTTAGGACGCGAGAAGGCCGCGTTGAAAAAAAAGGAAAGTACGAATAGCCGCTGCAGCCCCCACGGAGGGTGGGTTAGTACAATCCGGGCACGTTGCACCGGGAGGGGTTGCACTCCAATACACGCTCGCGTACAGCCACGTATAGAGAGCCACGCCCTGCAGTGCCAACCCGCCAATCCCGACCAGCTGCACCGCAACAACCCCTCGGTGCATTTTATGTATTACACCATTTTTCCTCTATCTCTCTCTGTCCTTACATAGCAGGGGGAGTTGTCAGCAACCCCCCGCACACCCCGCGTGAGAAACGTCACAGGCATGCAAGTCTTCTTCGTGCTGGGAATCGGTTCAACAGGACTCGGGGGGCTCCTCGGACCGGCGCGTGCGATGTAACTGCACTCATACGTATGCGCGTGGTAGGCTATCGTCGGCGTGCCAAGGAGTGCTGCGTTTTAAGTGTGCGTATAATGCGCGGAGACACGTCGGTGGGAGGTGCATACGGTTGACAGTCCATAGGTATGCAGATTCGCGGGCTCTGGCGTTGATCAAAAGAAAGACCGAGAGGGCTCCTCCCCTGCCCGCTTTGTATACGTACATGTTACAAATCGTCATTTGGGTATGCATCGCATGCAAATGAGTATACGTGCATCGAGGATTAGGGATGATCCTTGCGAGTGTACGTTGTAACGATCTTTTTATAATATTCTCGTCGTTATTTTTGCATCGGTGACTTTTGTTATCAAGTACGTAGTGGCGGGTTGCTTGTTTGGGAAGCAGACGGTATCTCGTGTCTGAGGGTGTACGCAGAGATTTGGAATTGGTAGCCGTGAATAGCGCAAGGATGCCTTTGCAAAGGAATATTCATACGTTGCTCGTTAGTAAGGAGAAAATAAAAAGAAGGCTTAGGAGATATATCTTTATTAGATGTCTGCAAAGTCTTCTTGGACGTTGGTTCATTTTTGCTCTTGGATGGACCCCATAAGGTTGGGTTTTTTGGACTATGGGTTGGTTTTTGATGTATAATAGAGGATGCAAATTCATGCTTAACAATCAATATTTAATATTGCTTAACCTTCATACTTTCATTGTTGTGGCCATTTGTCTCACGTAATAAATAAACTAGATCTTTCGTTTCATGTAACGACACTTACTTACACTTTTTATCTTTGAGAATGAATGCCAAGAAAAAAAAGTCCAATGGGAAGCAAATAATAAATGCTGTAGTATTGATACAGCTGTGGAGACTATATGGAACCCAGAAATAAACTTTATTTGTTTTAATTCACACCGAATGACGTACACTCTCGAATGCCATTTTATCAGTATTGTGAAACACTGTTTCAAAATAAGATTAAAAATAGATAAAATGGCACTCAAAGCGTAAGTTTTTGCTCGCAATGATCGTTTGAAATTACCAACCAAAAAATGCCAAAGATATTGTTAACCACATTCAATTGTCACGGATCATATTGTAGTGGTCGTAAATGGCACACAGCCTGAGGTCACCCATTTGTCCAACAAATAATTTACATCGAGCTCAGCCGATTCCCTTACACGGAAAGTTGGAAGGTGACAACATCGACCTGCAAATACACGTGCGTCTCCATCTGTTGATTAATTAAACAGAAATGACTTCGAAAATCATGGAGTTATCAAGATAAAACTCACCATTCCATCAACAAATGTACGCAAGAAATAAAATTGCTACGAGTTCGGAAGCTACTCGTTCGAGAAAACATCAGCCATCCCCTGCAAGAGTCCCGATAAAATCAAACAGTCGGGGGGGATAACCCGCGTATTTTCCATACTCCCCACATGCACGGGCGTAAGGAATCAAAGAGAGGGAGAGATAAGCGAGTTTATCCAAAAGGGTCGGCATCGAGTTCCCTCGACCCATCCAGCGCCCACCATCCACCGCTCGCGTATGGCACCCATAAATGCTCACATGTGTGTGTCAATAAAAAAACTTAGTTCTCTCCTTGCCGATGATTTGTCGCTCCCTCTTCATCGAGCCATCCAACTTCGATCGCACACGATTCCTTGGAAAGCCGACGACAGCGGCAATAAGTCTGCCCGGCAAGTTCGCTCCCAGACTTCTGGGAGACCCTAGCCGCCTTTTTAAATTAGAAGCTTACCCTCTTGAGGGAGGTAAAAAAAATGAGGGCTGTCGAGGAAAAAAAAAAAAAAAATTGCCGTTCCCTGAAAATTGGTAATAAATTCGATAGCGAATCATGTACCCGTGGACCGGTGGTACATCACGTAACGACGTTGGATAAAAACGCCGCAATTTCGTTACTCCTCTTCTACCGCTTTTTCCACGTTGGTGGCGAAGGTGCGCTGTACGAGCCGTCTACTTTATTTCGCTTCTCGTCCAGGTAGATGCGTTTCAAAACGCTCGGGGACGTCGAGGAAATTACCGAAGAGTGAGCCAAATGAAAAGTCATACCTGATATGGCAACGAGTCTCTACTATATACGCCTTGGCTTCGCTTGATTCGATTTAACCGAGTAGGTAGCCGGCTAGCTACCTTTTTTCCATGAATTCGATTTTCATGACAACCTTTGTTGGGGTTTATTTTTCTTCTTCTTTGGTAGTTCAAAGTAAAAAAACTGGTACTGCAGTTGTGTAGGGAAGAAAAATTTTTTTTTTATCAGCATGACTTTTATGTTTACAGGTCATTGAAACTGTTACTTAAGTGTGAGCAATAGTTGTGAATTTTAACAGCCTGCCACGTATGCGTACAAATACTATAGTATTGTGCAATCATCAACAGAAACACTTCAGAGTCTTATTTTTCTTTCTGTTTTCAGAAGTTGAAAAAAATTGAGTTGGTTACTGGATTGTTTTTTAAACATAGAATTTCACTAATAGAATTTCAGTAATAATAAATTAGAATGTGGAAATTACCCAATTATATTTTCGTAGTCGAGAATTTTCATGTATGATACTTACATGTTAATTTTTTTTTGGAGTCGCTCAATAATTTACCTAGTAACGAAAATCATCGATACATCTAATAGACAGCATGTAGCTCTTTAAAAAATTAGTGATTTTTAAAACCAAAAGTTATTCATGATCTCTAAAGAGGCTGCCCTTAACTGGTGGTGCTGACTTAACCAGCTGCGCATAATAATTACTGGGACAACTATGTGAAAAAGACTTTCCAGCCATTGGAATTTTTGTGACTCGTATATGTCTATTATCTGGTTGCAAGGAAATTTTTGTTTAAATATTTGTAGAAAACTTATAGTAAAAAATATTGTGACAGCCCAATCAATCGTCACTACGTGAACAATAAATGAGATTAGATACTGTCAAATCAGTGATGAACTCACAGACGTTGATCTAATGTGAGATGGCTTGAAAAACAAGGTCGGGTTAAGCAAAGAAAGCTCAATTATACTACTAAAAATATTAATTTGTAATTTGTTTTTTTTTTTCAAATTAAGTAGGAGCCAATTTCATGGATTACATTTGGAGTACGCAGTAATTCACGTAAGAATGGTATTTAAAAGTTTTAATAATTCGAAGCTAAATAATTTTTTGTATGAACCAAGGCAAGTATTAAGAATATCACATGGGGCAATAGATAGTTAAAATTTTAGTATTTTTAATTTAAAGTAAACGTTAACTGACCATGAGATTTCGGACGATCTGAGTATGTAATATTGTATAACTTTTCTAATTGATATCATGATCTCGTGTTTAGCATTGATATCATTATCAGTTTTGTGTAAATGAATAATTTCTGACATAGAAACTATACGTTTAATTTACTAGGATATTAACGCCATTTGAATTTTTGCAAATTAAATACTGCTGATATTTAATTACAGATATTCGTTCTCAATTGTTAGCTGTAGTCAGATCACCTTACAAAATATTAATTTTTGATAACTAACGATTGCTCTTACATTTGTACTAAAACCAATTGGGTTCTAACAGATTGAAAGTGATTTAAACCTTGAGTTTGAGAATTTCAAGTATTCACTTAAATCAGAAATTAGACGAGACTTGGATTGATTTCAAGATAACCAAAACAGTTGAAATTGCATGTCTTCATCCTTAAAATACATCCCCCAAATTCTATCGTTTGTTTCTGACGAATAAGTACGATATACTATTATCATCACATAATATATTGAAAATTTCTATAATGAAAGTACACGCAGTAATCCTTCAAATTATCAAAATGACAAACATCAAGGAAATGGAAAAAAAACCCATCTCTTTTACTTATTACGGTGCATATTGGTCTCCTTCCAAATAAACATAATTACATTTTCTGCGTCACCCACTTTGCCTCAGTGACAATCACCCCACAAACCACTCTCTCCCTAACTACCAAAAAATTAACAAACAACCACCAACGGTCGCAGATGTTATCTTTATAAAAAAAAGGAAAAAAAACAACGACCAGCCATTCTTGGTGTCTGGCAACCTATAGAAAAAAAAAAGCATTCGCGTCCCCTTATTCCACACTCACACATATGTACACAATATATCCATACCACAATTTCAAGTCATTTATCACGTCTCATAATCGCGCTCTAATGGCCCGATGTTGGCACCCGATAGCACCGAATTCTGCCTGCGGGCACCTCATTTTAGGCACTACCAGAAGTAAAAGAGAAAAAAAAGGGGACAAAATGAAACCCGGCGACAAAACCATTCGCTCGCTCGTCCACCATACCTCGTCCTCTGCTCCTTTATTATGTATTTTTTTCTTTTTTTCCCTTTATTTCAAAGCGCGCACCAATGAAAGTGACTCACGCACAATACGAGCGAGTCGTGTGCCACATAGTTATTGTACGTATATACATGGACGCGAACAAAACAAGCGTTTATTGGGGTGGGCTGAGGGAGAGGGCGAGCGCGTGGCAACGACGCTGTGCGGCCGGACGAGTGACGCAATTATGCGTTTAAACGCCAACTAACGAGCCAACTCCTCCCCCCCCACCTTTGGGTGTAATGTACTTCTGCTGAAGTTAGAAAATGGCTGTGCATGCCCCGTTAGTTGCGAGCCATTGTGCCGTGCCTTCTCTCCTCTTCCCTTTATCCTCGGCTCGAGAGGGATGGAAGACAAAGTCTCCTGATGATGGAAGTCTCTCGTTCGCCAGTTAGCGGGAGAGTCGAGTTTCTCAGCCAACTATAGGTCTTTTTTTTTTCAAGCGTCTTATCATTTTAATTGATCCCCCACCTCACTTTGGGTCTGTTTCGCTTCGGACGTTATTTATGTCAAAGGACTTTTGATTGGGAGGGGATTTTTTTTCTTTCGTTTTTTTCACTCGGCGATCAAAGCGTCCGAGATGATTGGATCTTCGATGTGAGAAAAATTGTGCCGAGGGTTTCTTTTTTTTTTTTTCACCCGTAAAGCGAGTGAGTTGGAATTAACATTTATTGAGTCGAAGAATGGGCTTTAATTTGCGCGATGATTGGTTTATTGCTTCGATTCGGGGAATAGGGAATTTTTTTATTTAATTACAACTAGCTTCGGGCTGCGATTGCTTCGAGTGAGGTGTACTTTTATTGTTGTTGGAAGGACTTTGGGTATGGCTTTTTAATAATTGCTATTCTAGGAGCTCCGTGGGACTTTAGTTTACGAAAGCACAGAAAAACGATTGGAAAACCAATCATTTGTATGGTTTTTATGGTTTTGGTTTACAAAAAACTGACGAATTATTGACTACGGGAGTTTATTCCAGTTTTTCATAGCAACAAATATAACATTGTTTAAACAAAAATAATTTTTTTAAACTTATTAGCAAATGAAAAAACATCGCTATAAATCCTATTTTTGTGAGAGTCGTACACATGAAGAAGTTTCTTTTAGGACAAATCTGTGCAATGCATTTTAAATCTTTTTTGTAAAAATGATTTTTACATCAAAGTGTTAAGTATATACAGAAAAAAGATTTTTTCATGTGATTGCAAACTGACGTCGACATTGGTGCATCGAGGTTTTTAATATTTCATTAAATAACATCGTGTTTAGAATTGAAGATGAAAAAAATTCCACATTAATACTTACTAGTATAGCCTTTTTAGAATACTGCTGTTGGTAGCTTGACTCTTACCCTCGAAGTCTGTGTACGGAGAACGTACATGAGGGAGATACGCCGCTGACCAAAATATATCTCGTCTTCAGGTCGTTCCTCGGATAACCAACCGCTCATCGTTAATCGGAAAAGTGGGACTGGAAAATACCTTCTCTGTATAGGTATAATGCCGTTGGAACGACCACTAAGAAGTTGGCAGTTGTGGCTGCCCGTACTCTTCACGGCTGTCTTCCCTGGCTTACAATTGTAGTAATAAAATTCTCTGACAGCACCAGGACAGATTGTGGTACGGCCACATAACTTGGAAGTGTTGGAGCAGGATGTGCTCTGGCTTGACACATCTCCTGGTATTCCACCGGAGACGTTATCGGTTAAATTTCTTATTGATGGCACTCGTCAGTCCTAGAGGTTCAGGGTGGTAGTAGACTTAGATCACTTGCCCATTGAAGAAGAGCGTCATCGGTAACCGGGGTACCCAGCTGCACGACTATCATCTACATTCTTGATGCAGCTCAATGAGCTGTAAGTAGACGACTGCAGGAATTTCTGCGACGCTCCGGCCTATTATAACCACACTTATTTGATTCTGTTGCACGTAGCTTCGATTTTATGTCAACGCTACCTAGCGGATCCTACTAAACTAAAGTGAAAAGCTGGCATATTTTTGCAATACTTTGAGCTTATTTGTTGCTATTGTTATTAAATTTTTCAAGATAAAAATCATACTAAAACCATCTAGGAAATGTCAAGAATCGGTGTGCAAAATTTTAGCAAAATTGGCGCAGTAGTTTTCGCGGTTAGCGATTACAACGGTTTTAGCGACTTTGCTTTATATATTAGTAAGATAATAAATAAATAATAAATTTCCTTCCCAAAGATACAAAAATTATGTTCTAATGTTTTCCTAGATAGTAATTCAAAAGGAAGATTTTTTTTCTAAAATCAACATTTGCACCGAGCATTTTGTTCTGAAACGTCAACAATGAAATGGTTAAATACTTTATAAAACGATTTTTAAGGCAAGTAACAAAGGTAAAAAAAAAAAAATTCAGCCTCGATCAGACACTCCGCGTTTTTCACGACCACGTTAATGCACCCCATCTTCCGCCACACGGTGGAAATCATAACCCGCTGAAATTGCAGCCGAGGAGAGAATCCTCCCTCCCCAAATTCCCAATGTCGTCTGTTTTGTCAGCTCCACGGTCTGGCAGCCTAGAAATAATTGACCGCTCAATTCCGAAGAAAAGGTCCATTTGCGGAATTGCTCAAATCGCCATCGGCAATTTCCCGAAGAGCCTCTTTCACTCCGGCGTACACGTACAGAAGAACCACGACACAGCCAGACGAGGGAAAGAGAGAGCTTTTTTCTCCTCCTCCTCCTCCTCCCTTGCAATATCCTCCCCTAGGAGCCGTCAAAAGTCCGCGGGAACGAGAAGCCGGTCCTATTGTGAAAAAATCACGCGCAGTCCTCCTCTCGATTTTTCCACAGCCAGAGAGATGTTGGCGCTCTGCGAGCTCATACCAACTCCTATCTTTTATTTCGAGGTATGGGTGTGTGCACATGTGCGTATATGTATATACAAATGCGAGGGTCTGAATGCCTGTCAGGTCCAGAAGATGGCTTTTGTTGGCTCTGCTGCGCTCGAGAGTTGGAGATGGTACGGTAGTAGCCCCTAGGAAAATTGTCTCTTGGCTGGAGTGTGTCCGCGGGTATATACACATGGGTATGAGAGAGAATGGGCAGGTCTCTCGGCTGATTTTTATTTTCTCGATGAGCTGCTCAGAGCTGGTTTCTAAGGGTAGATTATTCCGTCTGGGCGAGGGGTATCGTTCGTCCTGATGTTCCTATACTTGTCCTTGCGGGTCTTTGGTGGATTAGATGGATATAAAAACGATACTTTTGTAACAGGGGTTTTTCCGAAGGGGTCATAGACGAATAAAAGATTGTTCGTGTGCTGGGTTAGTGTGTGATTATTAAATAGGTTGGTGAAGTACTCGAATGAAAATAATTTTTTTGAAAAAATTTTATTAACAATGAAAATTGCATTGCAAAGTGTTTGAAGAATTACTCTTTATGCACCTGGTAAAATGAAAACATCGTGTTAGGATACAGAAATGGCAAAAATATTCTTGGGGCAGCAATAAGAATCAATACGAAGTAAACGAATAAATGTCGAAAATTGTCGCGTTTGTCCTGAACTGAAAGTAATGAAAATAAAAAACAAACATATTTCAACAAAGGAAAGAAAAACATGGAGTCTTAATTATTATCAAGCGGCAAGAAAAAAAAAAAAAGAAAAAAAAGAAACACGGCAGGAGATGATAATTTATGCATATAATTATAAGGACACTATGAGTTATCAATAAACATCAGTCTTCGGTGTTTTATAGTTGATAATGACTTTTCATAAAAATGTTGTATAAAAGCTTTTGTGGTGCTACTTCCATACGATTATAACTTAATATTCAATCAACCATCTCTTGTTAACATTGAACTGAATTTTTTAGAGCGATTTATAAAAAAAATTCTAAATAAAAAAGAAAAAATAACGCCCAAGAGTGCCAGAGGAAAGACGACTAGGGAGCTTGGATACATTGTGCTATACGCACGAAAGCCCGGAGAGGCCGAGAAGAGGCTCCTGTGCACATACATTTGTAGGTACGCTGATATGAAACGGCCGATCCGAACAAAAGCTCGGAAGAGAGGAATCTTCTCCTGCTGAATAACATTCGACACACGTACATCCATGTGATTTTTAATCACGTACATTCACCTTTTATGCACCTCGTAGAAAAGAAAGGATGCACATAGACGCATCAGACGTATAATACGTACTCCGTCGATGTATAAACAAGTGAAGAGAAAAAAAAAGGAAACAAAAAAAGAAAAGATTTTTCGAGTGATATCTTCGTTGCAAAAAGCTTTTTCGGACTCCGCCCTTCCTCTCTCTCTCTCTCTGTGACGTACGCACTCTCATATCTATGCAATGGCTCTAGTTTTAATGGCATATGGATGCGCGTATATGTACTCTTGTGTACTTATATTTGTACATGCAGTCGCGTCTTTCTGTCTAATGGCAACATTGAGGGGTGGATGAATGCAGGGAAAAAAATATGTATAAAAGAGAACCGTACCTACTCGGGTTCCGGGTCCTCTGTAGTGTGAGAGCTTGCATCATACGGGAGAAAAAAAAATTGTAAATAATAAATGCATACGTCTAACGTGTGTGTGTGTGTATATACTTGGGCTTTTTGCGCGCACAAAGGAGCGCTCATGTCTCCCGCGCTCGAATATTTCAATAATGGATTTATGCGCATATGCTTAGGGTAGGTATATCGAGTGCCGGGCGGGCGCCATTAATTTTTTTTCTTTTCGATCGAGCGAGTGTTGCTGTGGAAAATAATGCGACGGGAGTTATTGAATGAGAGAGGTTTCGGTGAAAAATGAGGTGTTTGCTTGATTTTTTCACCCTTTCGGGTTTTAGGATGCAAATGGGGTAGGGATTTTTTTTTGTTTCGCGCCATTTCTTGGAGTCAAAAAGTTTAATGTGTGCGACTTCTGGGATGCATTGTGTTTTTAAATTACGAAAAATAATGGCGTAGCATGGGGTTGGAAAGGGAAAGAAAACTGAGTGTTTTTACTGAAGCTAAAATATAGATTATTTTGACCATAAAAACCGTCAGTGTTTTTCTGTGCTCTTTTTTAAGTAAAAAAAAAAAAAAAAAAAAAAAACCTTAACCTATAAACCTTTTTACAATTAAATACTTGGTATCACGAAAGTAGCATGGGTACATAAAAAAAAAAAATTGATTACTTGGAAAATGGTACTCTTTCTGTTTTTATGAGAAAACAAAAAACCTACAGATGTTACGTAACAGTTAATTGTTAGTTCATGTTTCGGTAATTAAGTTATTAAGTTAATTATTGCGTTACTTTGTTCATTTTAACTCAAATTTTCAAACTAGTTTTTTTGGTTTTAGAAAATTTTTGCTTCTCCGTTTTGAGCTACAATTTTACAAAATTACAAAGTAAAAAAAAAGAAAATGAAAAATATAGACTAATCACGTATTTAATTTTTCTTAGGCTGTTGAAGACAAATCCGTAATTTTAAACTCTTCATCTACGTTCACCATTGTCACCAATAAAAAAACACGTAAGAAATTGACACATACAATATTGTGCTATAGATGATGATTTAGCTCATACCGTACAGCTGAGTTGCTTGTTTTATTTTTGTTTCATTTTTCTATCTTACGTTACTAAATATACAAATCACCAAAGACTACCGTAATTTCTTTTATTCCATTGTAAAACCACGAGCTAACTTATTAAATTTTATTTAATTTCGAAGATTATAATATTTATACTCCTATAATAATAATTTCAATGTTCTGTAGTTGTAAATAACAGTTTCTGCCCGCCGTTTTCGTTTCGTTGGATAAAAATCCCCAAGAGAACAATGGAACAAGTAAAAACACAACTCCAGCCTCAAAACAAGTGTAAAATCTACAAAAAGAGCTATCAATTTGCCACACTCCTCCAATTAGGTCCCAATTAATCGCCCATGTAGCTCTAAAAGGCCCCACGTATGCCTTCTCTTGCAAGCTCATCGCCATCGCGTCGGCACGCGTTCGTCCACCCATTTACTCAAGGTACCCTTTCGTTACCAGAGAAAAAAGACATACTTGCCGACGTAACCGTAACGTGGGCGCGTGTCGGCCCCGCCATTTTACCCATTCAGCAGGAAAGAAAAAAAAAAATCGGGACTCTCCCCCACACTCGCATATACATAATATGCGCGGTGCGTACAATGAGAACCGAGTCTCCCATTCGACGCGTGCACCAAGTCCTGGCGCCAAATATAACAGAGTCCCTCCCTCGCCTCTTTTTTTTTGTTCTCTTGTGCAGGGACTTTTTTAATTTTATGCGAGAGAGCCATAAAGACGCGGAGGTCCTTTTGTGTGCGTATGGCGGAGTTCTACATGGCGGAAGGGTTGTGAGAGTGCAGTGTTTGCACGCTACGTTGGATCATCGAGGAGTTGATGATGCTTCGTTTTTTTTTTGTTTTTTTTTTTTTTCTATTAAAGTGTGGAGGAAAAAGGATTTTCGACTTCTGAAGGAACGAGTGTGTAGGTGTGGTGGATTGGTTGGGAGTTTTTATCCTAATGGAATCAATAGACGTGTGTTTTGTGTTTGAGGTACTATAAATAGGTTTACACCATCGTTACTTTTTTTATTTATTGTATACTTTTAGGAGATTACAGATATCCTATTCCAAAATATTATAAGAATGTTTGGCCTCTAATGCAATCAACTTTGGAAACTGTACCTTTGAAACGTCAGTTCTTATATTTACTCCATTAAAGAAAATTACACTCGTTATCTCTTTCAACAGGCACGTCAAGACGTGTCGTAATGTAGCACAATGTGGTTTTTTTATAAGACGTGCATTGACATGAAATAACATTTTGACTAGAGCAATTATTTATTTTGTAGAATTATTTTTCTCGTTACTAACTTTGTATAGTTCTGTTTTTTTGTTAGTTTATGGGAGACTTGCTCAAAATCAGAATGTTCATGGAGTATTGTGCAACAATTATTTTCTAAAGCGTCTTGTAATTACATAATTTACTTATATACTGTTAAAACATAATTGTGCTCAATTTTTTCGTGCTGTATAAACATTCTACTACCTAAGTTTGTTGTTTTAAAATAATTAAAATAACATGTGGAAACTCCTAAATAAATCTTAGATAAAAAAGTTTAATTAATCTAAAACGTCAATTAGTCGTTGAACCCTAATAAAAAAAAATGTTTTGTGTAACAACATTGCTTAAAAATCATACAACAGTTGGCCTATCAATTTTCTTCATCGTTACTTTATCACGTGACGAATTAATTCTATTCAAACAACAACTCTATTACGCTCGTCATATCCTTCTCGCGCCATCTTCATTACCACAAAAGCTCCTGAGGAAAAAAGAAATAAACAAAAAATGGATTTAAGTCGACAGAAAACGATGAAAAAATACTCCAAGCCCCTTCGCAAGAACCAACGATCGGCTGATCGCCACCTATCCTATCCAGAGCCCAGGCATGCATCGATAACACAATAGTACCAAAGAGCAGCAGTGAGGTAACGAGAAAGCTGGTCCTTGATTATCAAGAGACGCGTTACGTCGTTCTCCGTATCAAAAGATCTCCCCCCCTTTCCCCCAAGGCACTCCCCATGCCGCCATTTTGTCATTAAATCTCCCAATCGCGAGTCACCATTTACCAGCATACACATACACGCATGTAAGTTTGCTTTCCGGCTGTCGAGGGGCGCGAGAAGGGAGTTCTCCTGGCTTTGGAAAACATTTTTCTACTAATGGTTCCAGGGCTCGTCCCTCGCCGGATATGGCCCGTTTCTTCCTGTGCGCGTGTGTGTCGGGAGCTTAGATGTGGATTATAGAGCCCGAGAAAGCCTCTTTGTCGTGCGAGTGTGAGAGGAATAACGGGATGGGACAAGAAAACGAATCGGCGACGGCACGTCTACGAAGGGGTGGAAAAAGTGGAGGATGACTGTGTATAGGGTTGACGGTGGATTCCCAGAGTCGCAGACGACCCTTTCGATGATTTTTTTTTTTTTTTTTTTTCCGAAGTGCCTGGGACTTTGGTTTTTTTTAAGGAGGTAGGGTACGTAGTATTGTCTGGAGAATAATGTGTCCACTTAACTAATTGAACGACGCCGGTGAGCACTCCTGCATTGGAGCTTGCAGAGACGGCACGTGCAAGCTCGGTTTCCTTTGTTTGCGTTTGCAAAAGTAAAGATAGCGTACGTGTTTTGGAAACGGAAGTTTTTTAGGATTTCATGGAGATGATTTTTTGTGATTTGTAAAAATTGGATGTAGATTTGGTGGACGCGCTTACCACATTTTTGTTGCACTGGTGACTATGGAGGACGTACTTCCTGGCCTCGATTCCTATCAGCTTTTGTTGTCGATTGTATTTTCTTTTTCTATCCCCTGACTATTTCATAGGTATAGGAGAGTGTTGAAACGAATATTGTTATTTTCCATCAGATTCTTAATTATAAGAGGGAGTATCTTGTTTTACCTCGAGAAAAGAATTAATTTTAAAAACTCCCCTTTCAATGGGTTTGGTTTGAAATTTAGTGTGGAAAAAAATGTATTCAAAAGACAGAAACGGCATACAGGTCTTGAATTCAAGTCCAATTGCGTTGCTACTTGGTACAATTTGTATTCGAATAATAAACTGCAACTAAATTTGTAACTTGCACAGTTACTATATCTTTAGTTTTTTTTCCATTTAACTTTTCTTGGATGGACTTTTTTTTTTATACAATTATACCTAATAAACTATGACATTTAATCATTAGTAATTAAGGATACATGCATCAAATTTATAGCTGTGTAAATTTTTTTTCAAACATTTGAAAATTTTAATAGAAATCCTCAACTACATGACGTGTCAACAACTTACATAATTTAATTTTGCATCGTTAATTTATTCAGTTGCAAAGATTTGTGTTTATTAAATGTATCTTTGACTTGATGTTCATTAAAGTATGACTTAATATTGTCAGGCTTATTGTCTCGGACGGTTCTTGGTGGTTTATATTGCAAACTTTTTTTCTTTATTATTATTTTTGTTTTAACTGAATTTTGTTCGTTAATTAACATAATTTTTTCATACGAATTTTCAAACATGAGATATCTTTCAGACGAAATAAAGCAAAAAAAATACTAATATTTCCTACAAACAAGTATGACATTTTTTGGTTTGCACTACTTTAAATCCAACTCCAACAACTCGATTCCCAAAAACATGTAGACACAACTACGCAAAACGCAACATCAAACCATTCTCGTATTTAAAGATGGCTCTAAAATACGCACTCGTCATCTCAATTTTACATCTCAAACTTCACTGCTCCCTACGAAATAAGATCTCCCATCACTACAACCCTCGTGTCAGTACACCATCCATGTATCCTCCTCCGTTCAGAAGCAGGCAATTAAATTATCTCCCCCTCCTGCTCCAAATCCAATAAATCACGAGAGCGCACATTGCGTCGTCAGCTCTTCCAAATCTGAATCCAAAAAACAATTATGGACCTACATGACGTTCACAGCCGCCAATGAGCACTTACGAGAATTTTTCCTCCTCATTAATTTCAGTGGAAGATTCTCCGCTTATCAAGAACCCGCGAGCACCGAGTGCCTCCAATCAGGGTCCATTCTCCTTTCATGCGTTTTCCGTCCTGGGAATTTGAATAATAAATTATCCGCTCTTCTTATTACTATCTCTCGCTTCGAGACTCATATAATACAGAGCAAAGAAAGAGCGAAAGTTTCATACAAATCCTCAACCTATAAACCCACCAGGCGTCCCTTTTTCCAACGACACGACGTCGTAGTAATTCGGCTCGTTAGCCCAGCTATAAGGTATTTCATCGCGTACAGAGAACACACCGAGGCGCGTAAGCTCTTGCGTGCGAGGGAACCATGGAAATCGAGTGAGATTTCATATTTAAATTTTATAATTGAGTTTGCTCGGGGCTTCCCGCCTCCCTTTTGAGAGCAATAGGCGTTCCTGCAACCCAGAGCTTTCTCTCTCTTTCTCTTTCACGCACTGCCATGTTGATTTTTGCGCATAGCCAGTAGGCACCCGTAGCTCTCTTTTATCTTCGTTCTTAACTGCATTATTCTATTGCTCTACTGGTGCTCCTGCAAATGCTGTTTCTCTACAAGCTGCTGCCATGAGCGACTTCGTGTAGCCCCTCCTCCATCTATTCTTTGTATATGAAAAAATGCACAAAAAATATCTCGCTTCTATCTCCTATTTTTAAATAAGAAATTTTTTTAAGCAGACCATTACAACTGGGCTTATGTAACTAACAATGTATTATGATGGAAAAATCATGAAGATGGGTAAATGGAGGTAACATCCTTTTTTCGTGACTTACATGCTAAAATTATATATTTATACATATTATATACATGTAAAAATTATTTTATGTTCTTACTTTTATTAATTTTTTTACCATTATTGACAGCTTCAATGTAGTTCTAAAAAAAATCTTTCAAAATTAATGTATAGTTTTCACAAAGGACTATCGATCGTCATAAGATGCAACAAAAAATTTTATCGATTATCTGACTAAATGGGAAGTATTTCAAATATTTAATTACAAATATTGTACTAAGTTTTGATATTGGTTTTAAATTTATTTTATAACCATTTATAAAACATGCTATGAATATATGTTTATTAAATTTAAAAAGTATTTTTTAATTGATATTAATTATTTTAGTAATAGCATTAGTTTATTAAACTATTTAAAGTGATAATTTCTTCACAAACTAAATATATAT
>NW_019379495.1:69653-91008 GCF_000648655.2 Copidosoma floridanum
TTTTTACTGTACTAAAATTGAGATGTTAATGAGTTTGGTACTCATTATTGAAGAACAATAATATGTATAAGCATGGAAAAAATTAAAAAAAAACTTACTTTCTACGAATAAGATATTTCTCAGTGTTATTTAATTAATAATATTCCCGAATATCTTGAGAATTAAATTAGAAATTTTTTTATTGTTATATTAAAATTTTTAATATTTGTTATTAATTAAAATAGTTTAAATTCTTACAGGTACTTGTATAAATTTTTCAAATTACCGCGCAGAACAAGTGTTAAATTTTTTTTCTTAGTGAATTACTACGAATTTTTTTTCTAAGTTTCAGCACGAAAACTTTATTTACACCGAAAAAATAACTTTAACCTAAATAAAATTAAATTAGCTTCAAGAAAACGTTTGCAAATACACCATAAAAATGGCACAATTTAAGTTTACAAAAATTTTTTTTGCGCAGCATTAATGACTCAAACAAAAAACTAACTGTTAGCGCGAATGTACAAGATTTCAGTGACGAAGCGACGGAACGCCGACACGCAGCGATCCGTCGGAACGCGCGTAGTTAGCACTCGCACGCAAAAATTCATTCCATTAAAGCTGGAAAATTTGGTTTTTCAATTTCAGGTGGACTATTTTAAATGTAATTTTTGCTTTGTACTTCATCACGCTAGGTATATTTTTGCTTGTTAATTCTATTATTATTAATTTGTAATAGTATCACATATTGTTTAAAATTGTGATGGTCAACGAGGATTTATTCAAATCCAAGTTTTTTTATCACACAAGGAACTGATTATTACATTTGATATATATCCTAATCAAGAATCTCCTTGATCCTTATATCCAGTATGTCTCACGCCTCACTTGATTCTTAGCGTTGGTACTCGATTGTTGTAGCTTTGATGCTTCTATAATAGTATGGAATTGTTACATAAAACTTAGTACTTATCGAAGTGATGTTATTATTTCTGGTTATGGATACAGTGTTGTAACAGGAAACAATAGTATAATATTTTATATTCATCAAAAATGATCAATCGAAAGAAGTCAGAGTAACTTGAGTATCACTAGATGTATGAGGAAAAAAAATATCCAACTAATTTCGCCAAACTCCGTAAATTCGCTTTTTCAATTTCCCTGAAACCGTCACCATGTGCTACAGCTCACTCATCCACCCAAGCGCAAGAAAGAGAATTTCCCGGCATGCACACACCCACAAATTTTATCGCGAAGACTTGGCGGAAATTCAATTTCAAAGCAACCAAGTGCCTATAGTACGGAAAATGAAATCTGAAGTTCCCGTGGTTAGCTTACGTCACGTGTAAGCACGGAATGGCATATTGTTGTGGACGAACACAATTGCCCTTGGCTGATCAATTATTACGTTGTTGTAACTCTGTGTGGAATGAAGTTTCGGTTGTCAGGGAAGTTAGTATCGATGGAATTTTGGTACTTTCATTGCAGTACACGATACTCGGACGGACCGATTACTCGGATGAAAAAAAAAAAAAAAAAAAAGAAAAAAAAAATACTAGAAATCGAAAATAAAGGTTCTCAGAAAAGCATGTGAGCGAGGAAATTTCTTTCTCAATCAAAAGGGAAGAAATGAGAAAAAAAAGCAAATAAAGCAGCCCTCGAAGAATAGAGCAAAATTTGTTTCTCATAGCTGTAAGCGAGGAAAAAAAAAATCGAGCACGTACCCATATAAGCACGCACTGAATGAGAGAGAGAGCAATGAAAATTCACAGTCGGCCATGGGGAGCGAAACGGAGGTGCGAAACGTCGCGCTCTGACCCTTCACAATATACACGTAAGTACTGTGCCTCCGTCCGTCCGAGCTAATTTGCCCGGGCCGGGTCCGGATGAAATCCGAGTGGGCACAAAAAAAAGGGCCTCATCGTCTCTCTCGCCCGTGATGCCTTTTCACGTCTTCCCTCCGTGTTGTATTTTTTTTTTTTTTTTTTTTTTTTTTCCATAGGTCCTCAAGGCGTAGGCCTCTCTCTACGAGTATGCGAGCTCCCTTTGTAACCCGAACGGTCCCTCGACATGTATACCTGACATTTTTCGTAAACGCGCGCACTCCTCTTTCTCGATGACCTCTCGATCCTCTCGTTTGTACGTGTATTCTGTGTTTATTTTATTTATTCCTTTCTTCCGCGTGTATCGGTAGGTACGTGTCTCCTCTCAAGTGTCAATGAATGTAGATTTAGTGAATGCACGTAGATATACGCGTACTCGACACGAGCTTTTGTGTGTGTTTGGGGCGATAGATTTAAGAAGATTTGTGAGTTTTGGACATGTATATTATGTCGAGTAGAGTAGCGCCTGAGGTTTTTTCTTGTCGATGGATGGGGAAGTCGGTGAGTCGAGGGATCACGGGGAGGTGTGGTGTTTTTCGAGGCAGGAGGAAAACTCGCTTGGTTAGAGGTGCATCGGTGGAGTGAGTAGGTAATAGTTTTTCCATGGATTTTTTTTACTCCTGTTTTGGGCTCATGTTGCGAGATGGTGTTTTTGATCGGTTTTGTGGGTTTTTGGTTAAAAAAATACCGCAAGCCATTCGGTGGAATTAACGAGGATTAAAAAAAAAAAAAATTAGGAACCAACTATTTTCAACCAGGTAATAAGTTTGGACATTTATCATTTGTGTCTGATATTCGTACTCACATTTGGAGTCGTCGTAAATTAGCGACGCTTTGCAATGAATTTAAAGTTCGGGAGGTCTCAATCGTACATGCCCGTAGGGCCGTATCTACGTGTGCTTTAACTGTCATAAAACTACTGCTTAGGAAGATTTTTTTACAGTAATAAGTACACGAGCTCGCAAAAACATAAGTGAAAGACTCGATGCAATAGTATTGTTTGCGCACTTGAACAAATGTATAACTTTCATTGGACCAAATTAAAAAAAAAAACAAAGGATAAAAATTGAGATCCGTTGTAACCAGTCATATCTACGTCCTGACAATGTATATCGTCATCTCCTCACCAGGTCATCCTTCGGACCCACCCAATGTACAAAAGGCCAAAAAGTGAAAATTATTCCTCCTCATTAAAACCCTTTGCAAAGCCATTAATTGACCCAACCTCCTGAAAACACCCCAAAACGACCCATACATGCACTGCATGCACAAAGGAAAATTGGCCAAAAGGCTTGGGCTTAATCATCCGCTCGGCCGCTCGTCATCGGACACAATTATGCAACCCTCGCATTCACGTGCATTCGGGTATGTGCGTCTTGGTTTCTAGGCGGGGAAAAGAAAAAAAAAAAAAGAAAAAAGGAGTCGAACGTGTGTGATAGACAATGGCCGCGCGTCGTTAAATCCCCTGAAAAATACTCATTACCACGGCTCTCCCGCGCCATTGTCGCTATTCTATTTTTCCGCGCGTGCGACGCTCTCCCTCCTCCCTCTTTTCTTTTTCTTCGCTGTCTCGCAGCTGTACCTTTTCATTTCTTTTTTTTTCCCGCCACCGTATATAACTGCTCTTTTTTTTCACGACTTCCCCTCGCACGAATATATATATATATGCGTGTACGCGTTCGTACGGCATTTGTTGCTAGTTTGCACTTTTGCCTCGAGTAAGAGGAAGAGAGAGGAATTTTCGTCGCGTGCTACTTACAAAAAAAAATAGCAACGTGGGAGGGAGAAAAAAAATTGAAGAGGAGTAGGGGACTTTTAATGGAAGTTTCAGCGACGAGGATTTCTTCGTTATATACTTCGTTTTTGTGTCTTTTTGTTTCTTTTCTCTCTCTCACTCTTTTTTTTTTCATTGTTTTTGCTTCTTGGCGATACTGTGCCACCGTCTAATAATCCAACGTTTTCTCCGTAATAGAGTTTCCTCGCCACGTGTAATGCGATTCTTAGTCACGAGAGACGATAAATTTTTTTCTATCAAGTTCTCAGTATATTAAAATTGGGGCTTTAAAATCTTGGGTGGGAATTTATGATGAGATACTTGGGTCGTGCGTTTATTACCATACAATAACTTTCATTGGGATCAATATTTTTTGTCTTGGAATCAAACCCTTAGTGTGTTCATAATAAGAATAATTTCCTTACATCAGAGTATGAATAGTGTGTTATATATCTCCAACCAACCCTTACTTTCGACTGCTATGAATTTATACTTTCGTTTCACAACCATTCACAGTCAGTTTCTGCAATTCAGCATCCCGATCCTCGCCCCAGACTTGGACTGTGACTTGCTCACTTTTAAATCCTCAAAAAAAAACATATTTCATCGATAGCTGTGCGCTCAGTTTTTTAATGTTACATCCTTGGCAGATCACATGATATTGTTCATTTTTATGCTTATTGGAATTATTTCAACAAGGCTTTTGTCGAGGTGTGAAGGTGTAGTTCATGATAAGCTATGAAAAGTTAAGATGGTAAGTACAGACAGATTTTTAATAAATTTAGGATGAAATTTGAGCGTCTTGTCTCAAGTTTGTACAAATATGAATAATATATTCTCTAATGTTTCAGCAAAATGTTGTGTACTGTATACTAAAATGCCGTACTACGAGTCATATCTATATGACAAGCCGATATAAGAGGTAAAGATCAATGAAGAAGGATCCATTTGTTTTAAAAAGAAAAATTTTACCCAATTTTAGTCACGTAAATATCTACAGAATTAAAAATATATAAAGCATATGGAATCCTGCGATGTAATAAAATATCTCTCAAAACTGTTTGCCACGCAAACGTAGGCGCACGATCGAAAACCTCACAAATCTTAATTAAAAATATATAAACGATGCAACTTTATCACAAAAATAGCATCAATAAAGAAAAAAAATCAACAAATAAATAAAAATCCACGTGAGGCTAAAACATCAGCTTAATCGATAGGCCCACAACCTCAAGAATAAAAAAAAAAAAAAAAAACTTTAGCCAACGAGAGTCTCCAACGGAAAAACCTCCTCGTGGTAGCTCAACATAATTGGATCCCTCCTATGCCCCCGAAGACACCACTCAGAGTCCTCTTGACGAAAAAAAGCGTCGCATCAGCGTCACCCGAGCGAAAATATATTAAAATTAATCAAATGCATAAGCTTCACCAACACCCAAAGGTGTACACATCAATGTACACGAAGCCAAAATGCACCGAACACATCACAATACGCTGTATGTGTATATTCCCATAGCGCCTCCTCTCCTCCACCCTATATTGTACATCTACATTGATAATCGAACGCTTCCTCGCCTCTTCAACGCTCTGCTTCTTAATAAACAGTAAACCAACCCCCACCCCTTTCTTACTTTTTCGCTTATATTTACACGTGCATACACATGCATACCAACATCTGCCATGATAAAAAAGGGGGGGAGAGCGAAGGCGAGAAAAGTAGGAGAAGCCAAGTAAAAAAAGGGGTAGGGAGGCTAAGAGGAAAGGGGATGGCGAAAGTGCATGGCACACAGGTTTACTTTTAATATGCATACACCCCCCCCCTTCACTCCTCCATCGCCATGTGCATGTGTATAAACACGAATGTGAAATTCGAACAATCCACACAAATGTCGCAGAAAAGAGCGCTGAAAAGGGAGGGAGGAAGTGACGCTCGTTCGATTCTCAGTGTCTGGAAATAATTAGAGGGTCGCGAGAGAGAGAGAGAGAGAGAGAAAACAGTCGTGTTGCCACGGCGACCGCCAATCAGGGGCTGGAGAAAAATCTTTTCACCCTTAAACCAACGTCTCTCCCTCCCCACCCCTGGGCCACGAGCTTTTTCTCCATCTCTTTTTTTCGCGCGCAAAAATCCCCTACACAGCCCCCAACACCCACTACACCCCCCTCCTTCCTCTTGTCTTTCCGCAGTTGTAAAAGTCTCCCTTCGTCGCCAGTGGGATGCGGGTAATGTATGCAACGACACGTCGGATCATGCCTTGCCACACACCCACGCGCACGAGCTGGAATTTCTTGTTCAAACATGTGCGGGAACTGCACCACCGTTGTTGTATTAGGACTTGCGTATAACAGGTTGGTCGGGCTCATGGTGTCCGCACACTTTGTAAATGGGCCATGTATGCACGCTGAATACTTTATATCAGCACGGGGGTGTGTTTGCGCCCGTGGGTATATATTCTATGCCTAGCTTGAGTTGGAGGTTTAATGGACGAGACAGTCGGAGCTCCGTGACAAAAAAAAAAAAAAAAAAAAGGAGACAGAAGTTTTGAGTGTTTTGACGTGTGGGCCAACTTGAGACCATATTACAATAGTTTTTTGATCATTATGGGAATTTGTGTATAATTTAACATACGGTGCGAGTCTTCAACATTCCAAATTTTTGTTTGTAACTAGTGTAGATTTTTTTTTCTGACAATAATTGCTATGGAACCGTTGAAAGGATTATGGAGTCTATGAAAAGTGGCTCAATTGTTTATCCATTGGTTTATTTTTCATAATCCTATAGTGTAACACACTGCTTTGGGTTATAATTTCGATGACTCGCTGATTTTTGGGTTCATTGTTTTGCTGACTAGTCTTTTTTTTTCCAACAAATATATGACATAAATTTTTTTTTCAAACATTTCCGATTCTCAGTAAATTGATTGAGTCCATTGGGTTGGACTAATCTTTTATGATCAAGTAGTAATAATACATTATACGATAATTTTTTGGAATGAAATATAAGATCCTAAAGCAAATATGTATACCACTTACTGGTAAGATTCATAACTTACTCCATACATTACAATTCTCAATTACTCGATGATTCGTTGAAATGTTAAGTCTAACAATTTCAGAACATTATCCCTCCAATAAATTGCGTACAGTCTCGTCACCATCTCGTAAACTCTGCATTTTCCTAAATCATTATCATGAACCAGAAACTGAAAAAAAGTTATGCAATATATTCCACGTAAACAACGCAAGAGGTCCCCAATTTGCCAGAACCCCGTACAACGCCACCTTGATCTCTCAATCCGCACATTCGCTCGTTACCTCCGCTAAATACGAAACAAGCCAAATCCCGAGCAAGAAACAATTCCACATCCCCACACGCGCGTGTATTATGCAAAGTACGACAAAAGAAGCGCGCGAACGTGTACACACTCGAAATTCTGATTTCCCTCACAGTTGGTAGGTATACCAGTTCGATATCTCATACATTCAAGACTACAGAACTGCACTCTGCGCCTTCCCATCTCCCTCATTTCGGGCGAGGCGTAATTACTCAATTTGGAATTCGTCGTCGCAATCGTCAGGGTCGAAGAGCTCGCCGTAACCAGTCATTCCCTCTCTCCCTTGGCTTTTAATGCAACGAAGCGTCCCATTAAAAAAAAAAAAAAAGAGTCGAGGTGCGATTTCGTTTTCACGTATACGCAACACCGCGCACCCGCCTCCTTTTTCTCCCCCCCCCCCTACTAACACTACGAAGCACTGCAACCTTGTACGCATCGATTTGCACAGTCTCTTTATTTGCCCGTGCGCGCACATACATACCGAGATTCTCGAGAAAGGGCGAGTTGTACGTAAGTATGGGTATGCGTGTACATATGCAAATACATGTGTATGCAACGCAATGCGTCGTCCCCTTTGAAGCTGCACATGAAGGAGAACGACATACCGGCGTCCCCTTTTTGTCAATTAATGTGCCGAGACACCGAGTGCCCCTGAACCAACCACTGGGACACGTGGCATCACAGAAGATGGCGTCTTTTTTCCCTAATTCCTCGCGAACGTAGACAACCAAGCATACGCACAAACGAAGTTTGGGGCGAAGGATTACCATATTACTGTGTCCATCAGTTGTTTCACCCTCACTTCCTGTGTAGTATGTACCTGTACCGCGCGGAATTAAGACGGAGATAAAAGACGCTGCTTCCACGACCGGGTGTGCAAGGGGCTACTGTGTAGTTACGTTTTTGCATGCACTTCGTTAACAGGGAGATTTGAAATGGTGATTGGTTTGTCCGATGGTTTATGAATAAGCTTGTTAGCGAAGCTTCGTGGAAAATGACGGGCAACCCGAGCCCGTGTGGGATTGACGTGAAATGTCGAGGAAGAAGTAGACTGTCCGTGAACGTCAATGGTTGGGGGATCATAGGGGTAATTCAGCACTTGTCGTTGTACCAGGAGGTGTGTTGATTGATGGCTGAGGAAAATGTAAATATGCCTCGGCTGATGGTCGTTGAGGAAATTTTTACATCGCACTAGCGAAAGGAAATTTAATAGCTGGGCTTTGGGATCCTTTGGACTAGAGAATGGCAGTTTCTTTTGGTAATTCGTTTGGTTTTTCGATTCATTCGATTAGTTTTAACAGTGGGATTGTTATGTGATGAAAAATGTAAAATTAATCCATCAAACTGGAAGGATCATGAAATTGGAGGAATCAATGTCACTTTGTGATAGGTAGAAAGTTAAGTAGGCTGATAAAGTCCCCGTAAGAAGATTTACTTTTATCTTTGTTGTCCTTGTAGATAGGGTTTAATAAGGACTCCATATTTCAGAAATAATGCGTTGTAAAATAATTTCGCACAGTTTTATCAAAATTCCGTTTTGATCTTGATGGGGCTCTAGTATTAGACCGAATTAAACTACTGGGAATTGATTTACAATAGTTTGTATACTTCAATAGAAAAATAGTAGAAAATATGGAAAAATGTTTGATTTTATTATTCTATTGTTACCATGTAAATCCCTGATTTTGAAACGAATAAAATAAAAAATACCTTATAGTTACAGAGATCCGAATGTCGATTCTCACACGAACAACAATGGTGAAGAGTAACAAAACACATTAGTTTCCAATGCAATTATAGACCATAAAGCCAACTTCCTTAAACACAATCGCCAACTCTTCCGCGAATCCACACGAGAGCAGAATCCAAAAAATTCCTTGCCTCATTTTACAACAGTACAAATCAATCAGAAAAGAGTGATGGGCCACAAAGGGGGAGAAGGAAGGGAGAGAGGCGTAATAATTCGCGCGCGTATTTTGACAAGGGTTCCAAGGATCGGGGCAACAGGAACTTCCTCGACGCAACAATCACCCGCTTACGTGGAGAAGAGGCCAAGTTGTCACACGCGCGTATATAATGCACGCTCACATGGCTTTGCTTTGAAACTGATCCCTCCCCTTTTTTTTTACAAATGTCCATCTCAGCAGGGCCGTGGTGACGTTACACATCCTGCTCTCCGTCACACACTTGCGCTTATTTTGTGGGTTGCGTGTACGCACTCACGATCCGGCGAATGAATGGGCTAATTAGGCTGGTCGCGGGTAGAAGGGCTGGAGAAAAAATTTTTACTGCGCTGCGCTGTCGTGTGAGTGTAGGCCAGGTATCTATGACCGAAGCAAGGAACAGAAGTGACACCCGTTTGTATTGAGGGAAGTGGAAGGGAGAAAAAATGTTGGGCTGAGGTTTGTTTGTTTTGTGTGCGACGTATCGTGCAAGTTTCGAGTACCGAGAAGAACTCCAAGGAAAAGAGGTGAGAGTAACTGTTTGAGCCTTTCCCATCACCCGTAGGTATCCCTGTGGAACAAGAATTTCCCCTTTCAACCGAGATGTCTTTTGGTGCAATGCAATCTATTTTTTGTTTCTAGTTACAGTAATATTTTAATTTTTACTTTTCTACAGTAGCATATTAGGCATCAACGTTATCATTATGTACCAACCGAATATCAATTATTGTGCCATTAAACGATATCTCTTCAGTTAATAGTGAAACTGTCAAAATGACTTTTTTCAGTAGGTGTTCGACTACTTCGGCTACAGTTTTTAATCATCATTACCGGATCGTTAAGTTCCATTGGCTAATGAAATTTTTAGTATCAAGTACTCAATGAACAGTATAACCACATTCGATTTAGTCTTAAGTTAAACGTACGAGGTGAAAGTGAAAAAAAAAGAAATCTCTCAGCTGTTAGAATACAACACCTACTTATTCGCAAGCTCGATATTGGCTAGAAAAAAGCAAACTCTGATTTAAGAATAATATCATTATTGAATCCTAATACTTAAAAGTAAGTAGATTCAAAATTAAAATACTTTTTCGTAATTGTGTGCACGTTAGTTGGTATTATTCTCTGTCCTTTGAGTACAAAATACAATTCTTAGCTGTAGTACGTCGTGAAGTAAACATAGGCCGAGAAAATTTCAAAACTTGTTTTAACGTGGATAAAGTACGTTGTATACAAAAAAAAAAACCTACGAAATTCTGTTTCCCAATGATGTCTTTAATAACTACATTTCTTATCGTTTGTCGTATATTTGACTGATAATAACACTTTTTTGAACTGTTATTACTCTACTTTTTATTGGGTACCAACATTAATGCACATCACTTACTCCTGTCAAAGCAACATATTTGGTCAATGTTCAACTCAAATATCGATTCGCAGAAATAGTGTAGCCAGCTAAGCTTACACTAAAGAAGATAATACTATTACAGCGTTGGAATTTGTATAAGTTTCTAGAGATAGCGTTAATAACAGAGATACTAAAATTTTTTAACTTCTTTTTTTGTTTGTTAAAACCTTGCATGTCTCACGTCCTTTAAAATCTATTAACAACACTATTCTGAAGTGCGTCACGTTTGATCGTAATTGTACTTGTTAATATTTTGTTATTGAATCCCTTTTTTTTTGTATCGTTAACAATGTTTTTCTTTTGATTATTTTTTTTCTTATAGAAANTTTTAACTTCTTAATTTTATAATTTATTATTATAAAAAAAGTTTTGTCCATACAGCTCTACTATTGTAATAGCTGAAAAAATTAATTTTATTTTGTAATGCGTATTGTTTTCATCCTAGAATCTCGTGGTAAAGTTCATACAATTTTTTTACAGCTTAGCATACTTTGCAACTTTACATTTCTTCTATCAAAGTTACTCCTACTTGATGTTAAAAATACTGGTGGTTAAAAATGTTCTTGATTAACGAAAAATAAGTTTCATTAAAACGTCATCTGGGTATCAGAAAAAGAGATAATTCACAGAAGGAATGTGAGATGTTTGCTATTACTATCTTACTATTACCCAGATAAACTTTGTAGAGGTAGCTTCTCATTGTATTCAAGTACTCAAAAAAATCCTAATGTGAGGGTATCTCATTCTTGTGGTACCGACTTATCGTACGAATACTTGTCGATGATTGACATAGTACAAAGTTACATTTTAAGACTTATTTTAAGTTAAGGACGTTTACATCCTCTCCTAGATCTTATATCTTTGTTTGTTTCACGTTTATGTCACTATTTAAGCATGTCTCAGAGTTTCAGGACTAGTACTACTGTTAAGAATACAAAACTCGCTGTTAAAAGCATAAGTATCAACATCATCACATCTAGGTATTATCCCCATTTAAATGGACAGAGAATCTTCATGTACTCGTAACATACAATTACGTTTTAGAGTACATGTAACATCGATCTATTTTTTTTCAGTTAATAGTCAAGTACTCATCCCTACTCTGAAAACCAAAAGCAACAAGAATAATAAAGATATCCAAAGCTACCAAAAAATTCTCGTCTGGTCTACGTTGTCCAAATGGACGAGCCTTACCATCGTTGCTACGTGTGCAAAAAAGATTTTAATACTTCTAGCTTTCTCTTGAGGCACATGAAAACATGCAAACAACCTGTCATCCAAAAAACGGCTCCAACGATCCACGTGTCCACTAACGCGGATAAAAAGTACCACCAGTGCACGGTGTGCCAAAAATGTTACAGCACCCCAGCTTCCCTCCGAATACACATGAGAAGCCACACGGGTGAGAGGCTCCACCGGTGCTCGGTGTGCCAAAAAAGCTACATCACTTCGGGCTCCCTCACAGTGCACATGCGAATCCACACGGGTGAAAAGCCCTACCGTTGCCCGGTATGCCAAAAAGGTTTTATCGCCTCGGGTTTACTCGGGGTGCACATGAGGCGCCACACGGGCGAGAGGCCCCATCGGTGCACGGCGTGCCAAAAAAGCTTCACAGCCACCAACGAGCTTGCGGTGCACATGCGCACCCACAGGGACGAGCGTCCCTATCGGTGCTCGGTGTGCTTGCAAGCCTTCAAACGATCCGACCACTTGAAGTTGCACGTGCAGCGCCACACGGGCGAGAGGCCCCATAGCTGCTCGGAGTGCCAAAAATGTTTCACGACTCCGAGGTACCTTAAAATACACATGAGGACCCACACGGGGGAAAAGCCCTACCGTTGCTTGGTGTGCCAAAAAGGTTTTGCCACCTCGGGTATACTCGGGGTGCACATGAGGCGCCACAAGGAAGAAAAACCTCATAGCTGCTCGGTGTGCCAAAAGAGTTTTACGACTTCCCAGGCGGTCAAGTCGCACATGTTTACCCATACGAATGAACGCCCGTATAGTTGTTCGGTGTGCTTGCAAGCCTTCAAACGATCCGACTACTTGAAGACGCACGTGCAGCGACACAAGGGAGAAAATCCTCATCGTTGCGCGATGTGTCAAAAGAGTTTTACGTCGTCCAGTTATCTTGGGGTGCACATGCGAAGTCACGAAGTGCCATATTGCTGCTCTGTGTGCCAGCAAGCTTTTAGTCGAGACGACGATCTTATGCTGCATTTGCGTCAAGAGGCCATTGCGGTGCTTTACCAGATGGAGAAGATTAGAAAGGCCAGACAAGTGTGATGTAAGTTAAATGAGGGTTAATCGGGTGTCGGATCCTTGAATCAGAGGAGCTTTTCAGTTTTTTCCAAGGCGGGTACTTACACACAATAAAAAATATTTCATGAATCACTTGATTTTTTTATTATTTTGATCCTTTTAAAGGTATACCTACCCATAGTTTTTTTTTTTTTTTTTTAGTCAATTTTTATAAGATTTTACTCATTTTGTTCATAAAATGATGTATTGCAACTTTTTCATTATAAATGTTACTTTTCTTTACAATATTACCAACGGTTTAAGTTTATGAAACTCAACAACTCCTTAAAACATCAACAATTTCGCAAACCTGAGCTTCTTTTACGCGATTTCTTCACTCACTAAAATCCTTTGCAGTAATTTTCTGACTGATACTTATCAGTACCGTTACCACAAAATACGCGTAGTTTTTTATAGTCTATTAATTTTTTTGTTTGTTTGTCACCTCTTTGCCTTTTCTCACCTAATTTGTTTTTGTTACTCAAGAGTTTTTTTTTTAATTTTGGCGCAGTGAGATGACATCATTTCATTGATATATTTTATTATCGTTTATAATTGTTTTTTCAGACAATCTTATCTCGTTTGATAATGAAGTAAGTCTGTTTTGTCTCGAGTCTTATGTGGACTATCGTTAAACTTTCATTTAATTTTTTCAAAGTAAAAGATAGTTTTTATAAAACTATGTATCGTTATAATAGATTATACTTCAAGTGCAAACGTGGGCTTAATATTATTTAAACTTCAGTGTACAGTTTTTACCTCGAATTTAAAGATTGAGTTTCCAGGTAATAAGTGTAAAATAAAGAATTTACGCAGTAGAAAAGTCTAACTTCAGGGAATTAAATTTTCATTTAGTTGGAAATCCAAATAAGATATTTTCTTCTTGTTTTCAAATTCGTGTTACAATAATGATAACGATTTTGTAAGGGTAACATACTTTAGGTAAATATTCCTTATTTGATTTTGTTATACATAAGGCTTTATCTAAAAAAAGATAATGTTTATACACTAAAAATAATTTTTATTAGGATTGTTTACACAACTAAACAGCAAATTCTCTGATCTCCAACTTTACACCAGTTTCAACCATTATCCACATTATTTTTAATTTGTCCAACAACTAAAAATAAAAATATTTACGGTTTATAGTATCTTTTGATATTTTCTTACAATGAATATATTAGAGTAATAATTATTCACAAAAAGAGGTTAAACACATTAAATTTGAAACACTGATTTTTTCAACTGTACTTATTTCAACTACAGAGATGTAGTCCTGAAATTTCAGTTGACTTTTTGTCTTTCATTTTCATTATTTATAAAATAGTCTCTTGATTCCAAAATAAACATAAAAAGAAAAAAAAAATATATACTACCTGTAGTACAGTATCTCCATGATGCAACCTATCCAGCAATGTATAACATCTCTCAGCATATCGAGTAAAATTGCAAATAACTCCATAGGTAAACATTCATAACCCCTTTTTTCGATACAACTCACTCGGTTCGCTGCCATTGCCTGTGCAAATCTTTAAAGATCCAATTTTATCTTTCACACCTTCCATCACACTCTTCCCTCGCACAACATACAACATTTGCACGCAGTCGTCCGCCATAACCCCGACTTTCCCGACGCCCCAATCCTTCAAATCCAATTTCATTCGAACTGGGTGAAAAAAAAAAAAAAATCTCACCCATCCTCGTACCTATCGCTTCCACCCAAACATCCCCACATCAATCTTAATCGGCAATTCATCGAAGCGTCGGAGATCACCGGTTTCCTTCCTCTTCAGCCGTCATTCACTGCTCTCGCGCCACCACTCTCGCGTACATCCACGAGCACACGTAAACGAAAGGGTTGTGCGCTGCATGGAGAGCGGCAGCTCTCGTGTTCCTCCAGTCAAAATTTTTTTCGCTCCTCGCGACGTCGGTTGTTGACGACGCGTTGACATGATGTGTGTACACACGTGTAACTCGAGACGATGGGATACGTCTCTTATTTTTTTTCTTTTTTTTTTTTTTTTTTTTCATTAGTACAGGTATGGAAAGGCGACACGTGGGAATAATACGCCAACTCCGAGAAATCGAAAATGGAAGAGAGCAAGAGGGGATGAAAGGACTCGCGTGGGCTGGCGTGTTTTTTTGAAAACATGTCAGTTTCAATATCGTGGCTGGCTATCGATTCTCGACGCACGGATTTCACGGCTCTTGCATCTCGGATGTGCATTTCCGAAGGAAGTTACGGGCTATTGGTTTTTTGGGTGTTTCAGAATGCGTATGCGTCTATGGTGGTTTATGGGAAAAGGAGGCATTGTAAGGGGTGCTGAAATTTCGGTGACCCCTGTTATAGAGGTTCTCTATAGGAGATCCTTAGATCGGATTAGGTACCTTGAGCACATTTTTAAAGATTTTTTGTAATTGGCATGTGGTACGATTGTAACTGAAGTGTCTCCATAAGGATGACAATAATGTAAAATATCCTTAGAGAATATATGATTTACAGAAAATCTGTTACCAAAAACTTCTCACAAACAATATGATCTTTGTTTTATTGATCTGAGAAAAATAATGAACTGTTCGTTGCGGAACTTATCAACATTGTTTTCGAAAATAATAAAAATTTTTCTCTTTTAAGAATATTATGCTCCAATGTTTTTGCTGTTGTTCCCAGCATTAATTTTTTCTATCAAAGAGAATGTTTTATGATCTGAATTACTAAATTTATAAGTTGAGTACTTGAATTAAATGATTTGAGAACAATTTCCAATACAAAAAACCATTAATTCAACAATTCTTCCTTTTAAAACTTTTTTTTTTACTTAGTACTAAACTACTAAAAAAATTTTTAATGAATTTTGATTAATATTCCATCAATTAGATAATATCAATTTCAATGAATATCGAACATTCAGCCAACGGAATGTTATAGCAGAGATTTTTTTTATACAAGAATATTTATTACTAAAGGGTAGCAAAGCTTTGTACAAAATAAATAAATATTACGACACATAAGGGTTGATAAGCTTCCTATGTTTTTCAAGAAAAATGATATTAAAATTTGGATAAAAAAGTGTCGTAGGATGATTGATTAAACTTAGGCATTTTACAACTTCCACTATACAATCAATGAACACATCATCCATAGATTCTTTATCCTTTCCTCAAAGCTTCAATCACAATTATATGCATCTTGCACACGACATACATTTTTCTGATTTTCTTTATAAAGTTCGTAAGTATAAGACTCGTAGAAGTTCAATCAAAATTTTCTTTGTCTCATTATTCTCACTTTCAATCGAGCCAATTCAAGTACTGCCCAATCATCCCACCCCAATAATTATATCCATCCAAACAGAGTTTCGAAACATCTTTACTGAAAAATTGACAAAGCCCAGTATTAAAAGTAAAATTGCAAAAAAAATCTCAAACTCTCGATCAAAAATCGCATTGGCGAGCAAAAACAAGCACTCACCATTAGTCAAGCAAATCAAACGCACCAAATACCGCAGGGGCGCACCCCCCTGTCGTTGGATCACACCCTCTGTCTCTCCCTACTCCCCCTCTTCTTCATCGAAGAAATTGATTCTGATTCACCCGTCAACACCACAAGCTTAGCATATCAACAGGAGAGTCAATAAAACTTTATACCAACCCCCCACCCCCAAACCGCGTTTGGAAAAGCGGGATTAAGAGTATATTACGCGCCAGTGACGGAATGAAAGAGAAAAAGAGATGGGTTGCAGAAAGCTATGGAAAAAAAAGAAATTTATATGCGTATGAGTATACGTATGGATGCGAGAAAAAGAAAGGAAAAGAGGTGGTTTCGTGAAGTGCGGCGCGCTTCGGCAACCCTTTCTATTCTTAAACAGTAAACACATTTTAGCGGCCGCACGGGCGAGTAATGTGTAATATTTTTAATTGGATCTCACCACCCAGCCATCCACTCATCCTTTCCTCCATTTTTCTCTCTTTCTTCTCGTTTCCAGCTCTCCCTCCTCGCGCGCGCGCGCACCCCCCGCCTCCCCTTTTTTTTTCCTTCTCTCCCGTGCACCTCTACATTTTCCCTTTCTCTCGCGAAAAAAAAAAAAAAAAAGCGCTCCACTGCCTATCTGACGGAACTCGCAATTATTTTCCCCTCCGCTCTCCCGCTCCTGTACGAGCAACCACGCGTGCCGAGACCCAAAGGCGCGCGATTGTTGCCCGACCCTCTTTCTTGCACCGCGGCCGCGGCGTTTCGTGCACCTCCACCACCCGACGGCACCGAGCCATACGCCTAGCTTCCATCCCCGTCCTCCTAATAGCTTCTTCTATTTCTGCCGGTGTCCGCGTGTCATCTTCCGAGCTATGCGCCTTTTCCCTTGCACCCATGAATCCATATATACATATACCCACGCAGAAAAAAAGGCTTTCGGAATAAAAAGACACCACGCGAGTGAAGGTAGATAGCGAGACGAGATGGATTCTCTCTCCCCCCCGTAAAAGAGCACACACACACTTTCTTCGCCGCGCATTACGGTATATTAGTGGTGGCGTATATATACATCCTTTTTTTTCGCTCCTCTATGCTTTCTAGGCCTGTGGCTGATGCAAACGAATGCAATTATTCGTCCCTCGCAGTGGAACCGATTGTTTTCCCTCCCCCTTCGTTTACTTCGTTACAACTCTATGTATATATATATACGCCAGGATGGAGGACTACTTACTCGCAGAGTCTTTGGGTTATTGTACTGCGTGGCAGCTCCCATACGTCTACAAAAGTTGACTTTTGGTCGCTGATTTCTTCTTAGGAGGTGAAAGAGGGAAGTTGAGGGGGGTGGGAAGGGGTATTTTTCTGCCCGGCCTAATGGTCCGACGTTCCATTGTTGCAGCGTCTTAGAGATTTCAAGGAGGCTCGGTCGCGCGGGAGTATAATGTATTATATGGTATAAGGGTATAATCGGTTCTTGGCTTTTTGACTTGAATGACGAGTCTTGGGGGTAAAATAGCGCTTGCCGCTCTTCATTTCAAAGACAATGGGCACTTTTTTCCTTCTTTCTCGAGGTCTTGGGACCGCGGGATCTAGTCGGTTGGAGGGGATGAAGAAATAAGTTATTGGGGTGGGTTTTTTTTTCTTCCATGCGCTTATTTTTCTACGGGTTTGAGAAAAGAGGGGAGTAAGGCTTTTCGGATGTTCCTTGGGTGGATAGTATTACCAGGGAATTTTCATACTTGATCGGGAGGTTGGTGTTTTTATTTATTTGTGATCTCGAATCAGTCCATGCTTTGATTGGAAGTTTTATCTTTCATTTGAAAGACAAATTAGCTAACAATATCATTTTGCCAACTCGAATTCTTTTAACATTCAATCATTCATTAAATGTTTGAGGTAAAATTAGTTTTACGCAAGTTTATTAATGATTTTCAAAATAAGGCAAGCATAATTATATTTTTACGTATTGAGAAAAAGATGTTATTAAAAAAGTCACGATTTACAATGGATTCTGTATCTCCTCTATTGTTTGTTATGTTATACTGGATCTAACTAAACAATTCTTATTCGTATGAGCTGACGAATTTAATGATTATAAAATTGCTCATGTCCTTGACCTTTTTTTTCAATTAAATCAATAAAGACTCTCTCAATTTAATATTTTATTTCTCATTGGTTTTCCTTAAGTACTTATAAAAATGAAAAAAAAAAATGGCTTTCCTTCATACAACTGTTAATCTCATATTCCTCAATATTGGAATCATCAGTTTTAAAATTTCGATTATTTTTTCAAAATAATTGGCGAGACATACAAAAATGTTATAAAAAACGTTTAGTGTGATACAAATGAGGTTAAGCGGCATCTGTTGTAATCACCTCTACTATCAGTAACTACCTTCATTCAGGCTCAACACGCTTCAAACCTGCATGTACCGTCATTCATATTAGGGTCTCATTACTTTTAACTTTGTGACGTGGTAGCTAAAGCTATGATTAGGTAAGCATGTGTGTAAGATAGAGAAGGAGAGGAGGGAGCGCCGGGCTGTAGCGTCGATTCCCGAGTTTTAGAAACCTCCAATAATTTACCGGTTTTTAGGCGTGTTAGAGATATTTTGGATGCCCGGGAGGGGCGCGCGCGTCGGTCTAAAGGGACAGCAGTAACGCAGTAGTAGTCGAGTCGTAGCGGGAGGCAGTATAGTGGAGAGCCTGGTACGAGCAAGGAGATAGGGAGCACAAGGTAGAGAGTGAAGTACAGGGATAGAAAATAGTGACAGGTGAGAGGAGAGAAAATGAGGAGTGGAGATTGAGGAAAGAAGATCACGAGCAGGTTGAGATCACCCTATCCAAAATATCAGTGATGAATCAATGCTGAAATCAGTCGTAAATTACATCGTTGATTCTGCGTTTATTCCATGTTGAATCAATGCTGATTCAGCGTTGAATCAACGTTGACTCATTATCAACTGGGGAACATGTTGTAACAGGTGGTAAGCTTCAAAATAATCTATTTTAATTGCGAACTGCAATGCTACGGTGAAAAATGCACTGTTTTGAAGTTAATTACTATTATTGTTTTCAACAAACGCTGATTCAATGCTGAATCAACATTGATTCAACATGAAATAAACGCTGAATCAACGATGTAGTTTACGACTGATTTCAGCGCTGATATTTTTTAAAGGGCAGGGATATATCCGCAAGTATTTATTGAGAAGTAGTGCCCCCATTTACCCCCTTCTATTTTCCTTTCAGGAGTGTTGGTGTTCCCGAGCGAGACACCAGTGGCAGACCTCCCGGAGAAGAGATATCCAGAGTGTAGGGACATGGTAAGAAATTTAGTGAGAGTTTTGTGAGGGGATCCGGGACGGCTGTTTATCGGTTAGAAAAATCCTCGTCACAACTTTTGTCTTACGAGTGACCTATTACATAAAACACCTCTAATTATTATACTATGTAAATTTTTTTTTGTTATTTGAACTGTATACTTTAAAGGTTATAGATAAAAATGAAAAAAAATACGTGCACCTCTACATTNAAAATTTAAAAAAGAAAAAAAATAAAATAAAATAAAATAAAAAAACTATTGAGGCAGAAAAAAATCTTAGTCGATTGCTTCTAGAACTTTTCGGACCAAAAGTTCGAAATTTAGCTTAGAAATTTTGCACTGCTGTTGTTAAAAAGTAACAGAAAAATGTAGTACACAAAATTTTGGGTTTTTGAATATCAGTAACAAATTTATGTTGGTACGAACAATGACGTTAGTACAGTTTTCTTACCAACCAAAAGTGCACGACCTTAGGAGTATTAAATGACTTTGAGGTAACACTTTACTAACAATGACTAGAAAGTATTAGCAATTTTAATGAATTATAAGGATTGTCCTGAAGACTTAGCTAGTTCTAGTTTAATTTATGAAACTTTGCTTCATCATAAAAACCATTGCTTTATGTAAAATAATCGACGGGTCTTTTTATTTTTCAGAACCGAAAGGAAGCAGCTGCAGGATGTGTATGTTTAACAAGTAGAGTTTGTTTCTCCAATAAACATTTGGTATGTTCATAATAAAAAATTATTGAATAAATCAGAGGAAAATTGAATTAACTAACACTTTTTGGCTATTTGAAGATGCCTTACCACAAGATAACTGAAAAATTGTAACCAACTTTGAGTCTCTCCAGTTCAAGTGGACTACTTTTATGAACCATTTTAAATTATTTTTACGAATATAACCTCAGATATAAGTATAAGAGAACAATTTTCGCTAACTTAATTCATGTACTATTGAACAATTAATTACTAAGTAAGACAGAAGAAATACACAAATTGATAGACACAAACTATAATTTATGAGGTAGCGTTGCTAACATAAGACATTTATTGGAATGATGTGTAATTTTTTTGTTGTATATTGACTCGGAGATAAAATAAAAATTTGTAATCACATTTAAATAATTTCATAAAAATTGGAAAAAAATCACATCTAACGTTACTGCATCAAAACGTTGTACTGCTTTCGGACAAAACTTCAGGCATAAGCTTTTCAAAGACATTATCCTTAATCAACAAAAATAAAAATATCTACTATTGTAAGACGTAATAGTTTATATTATTTTATTAACCTATATTAATTAAACAACAACAAACTCCATTTCAGTCAAGTAGGGATTTATTTTATTGTTCTTAAATTTTTTTTTATGTCAGTAATTGGTTAATGATTACATAAAAAAAAAAAAAATTAAAAAATCGTATTATATAGCTATTGCCGCGATTATAATAATATATTATACGTGTCACTGAAAGGGCCGTATTGAAAGTGTAGGACAAGTAAATTAAGGTTGACAAGCTTTGAAAGACGCTCGTAAAACGGAGAACAGAGAGTAAGTACGACGGAGAGTGAATCTGACACTGAAAGTAAGAATAGTAATTTAAACAGGGTAGGTAAGAAACCGGAAGAAAAAAGGAGAAACTGAAAGGGAACATGAAGAAGGTACCGAGAATCGAGCTGTAGAAAATGATTGATTTGATTGGATTGGACGGATTCCTGCGATTGTGATCAACAAGAGTTTAGATGGATAATAAAAAAGGATTTCGAGGAAATGGTAGTTTTCCTACGAGTTTGAAAAGTCTCTGTTTGCGAACCGAGAGGTTTGCGGCCCGAGCCGAAGGCGAGGGACATAACGAGGTTCGTAAAGGAGACTTTTCGAACGAGTTCTGGAAAACTGCTTTTTCGCCCGAGGAAGTCCCAAAACCACCCGAGGGCGGAAAA
>NW_019379495.1:91889-133352 GCF_000648655.2 Copidosoma floridanum
AATTTATTTGAATTTTCAGTATTATATAAAATTATACTATATTCGTTTGTAGTTTAAAATTGAAAGTATTATGTTGGGAAAGTACTTATTTTAGTAAGGGTACTTTTGCTATGAAAAATATCTTGTCGCAAGAGAATAAAAGAATACAGTGTTGTGATAATATGTTAGAGCGTCATTTAAGTGTATAGCAATTTACGTCCTTTTATAAAAGAATTAAAAATTTTTTTCTCGGAAGTTTTAAATTATTTGTTATTATTTTTTAATCTGTTTATCAGAATTGGTTAAAAAAGTTAAGATTTAAGATAAAGTCTTATTGAAAATTTTCCTATAAAATCACAATCATCCAAGCTAAAGGATGACTTTTTTGAGTGCAAAAATCACGTACTTTGATTTTTCTGCTAAATTTATTCAGTTTTCACGTTAGAGCCACTTTCCTTAAGTTAAGACCGTACGCATTAAGAATCTCTGAAGTACATGGCCAGGTATCCCACTATTTTGACTAATACAATTGAAATAAATTATTAATAATCTAAAAAAATATTTAATAAGACTAAAAAAAAAACAAAAAGAAAAAAGAAAAAAACATTGCCGCAACCAATCGCACAATCAGCCATAAAACTCAATGAATAAACAAGAGCAATAAACTCATTAATGTGCTCGATTAACGCAGTAGAAACAGAAAATCACGCTCAATCGTAAATAAGTCGAATAATCACTCGATATTCTCATCAGAGGTCCTTAGCTCGGCTCGTGATAAATACCGCTGCTATTCACAGCTGCAAAAATCAAACCAATGGAAAAATCCTCGGGATCAGTGCTCCTCGAGGGCGCGCGTCTGTACACCCTTAATACGTGGTCACAACAAATGAACACGACGGAAAAAACGAGAAAAAAAAACCCCCCGAATCATTAGCGTTTTACGGTGGACAGGTGTACCTGATAAAATCCATCCGTTTGCACACATCCGCACCCACATATAGCCACGTAAAATCCGAGACTTGGACCGCGCGCGCTACTCGAACCGTCAATTATACTATATACCGGCGGTCGCGCTTCCCCACCTCCTTTCTTCCCACCAATGCGCATCCAGTCGGCAGTTAAATAATCATTATCTCGCTCCGATCGGGTAGAGCAAACGAGTGTATTTTCCTCTTTCCCCCCGCCTGTGGTCTCTACGCGGTGTAGTAACGCCTCGTTAGGTCTCTCTTTTTTTTCCGTTAAACACCGATGCTGCGGGCCGATAAGCTTATGAATGCGGCTTTTTTTTCTAGTTAAGATGGGCGACGGTGCTTGATTCCTTTTTTTTTTTTTTTTTTTTTCGTCAAATTTCCGGTTGATTTTCCATCTGCTGATCATATCGGGTCGGACAGTGCGCGAAAAACGTTTTTCAAAGCGCACCTTTAGATCGGAGATATTGTGGCTCTGTTTGGGCTTTACCTCCCTGCTGACACTTCTGGTGTGATGTTTTTACGGCTCTAATGACATCGGCTTTTTTTTTGTTAAATACCATCTACTTAATGTACCACGTGTGGACGATGAGAATGATTAATTCGACATCACACTGCGCTCACGAATTGCGAACACCATCATTAAGAAAAAAAAAAAAAAGAAATATATATATCCTGGTGTGTGGATGTATATTTATATCTTGAGAACGTAATGAGCGTAAAATTCATTACTTTAATTGAAATTTCGTTAATTAAAAATAATTGTAACAACTCGGATAAGCAAGTACAATTACCGAGCTGGTGTAGCTGCGGTGCAGCGTGAAATTGTACGCCTCGTGATTACTTGATATGTATATTATCAGGGGACTCCGGAGTCGTCGTCATCATCATCAGAGAAAGCCAGCCGTCGCAATGGCTTCTTTCATCATATTCATCTCGGCATGTACTGTGCGTCAATTTTACCTCGTGGACGTCAATTTCTGATGTTTTATTTTAATTACTAAGTACGAAGAGAGACTCGCGTGCATCTTTTCTCGGGTGGAACAAATGTTTTAATTTTTTTTTACTTGCGTAAATGAGCCACAGGGTTTAGTTACGAAATTCTGTTATTTTTTAGCTTTATAATGATTTTTGATTTATGGATTTATTCATTTTTTTCGTTTAAACAACATTTCATTTATGATTTGGTTACTTATTTGAATAAAAGCAGTAGTGATACTACAGTAAACAGAAAGTAATACATACGAATTTATGTTTGGTTCGAAAAAATGTAATTAATACCTTTATTCATCATTTTTTATGTCCTCTTGATAATTACCTGAATTTATACAAAAAAATTTATCCAATACATAATTAGACATTCCAAAAACCACATCCAGCCTAACGTAGCACAAATTTTTTTCGATGCATGAAAATATTACAAAACATAATAATTTTTGTAACACTGTTTGCATTAGTATAATTGTTAGTTTTTAACTTACTTTTAGTGAGTAATCAATCATTGACGTACTTAGAACAGGTATTAACAACCTAATTATAGAGCGTAATAAAAAAATTTAGATACAAATGCGTGTATAATAATGTTAATGTGTGAATATATTACAGCAAATAAGGTACTTGAATTTTCAGGTACAAATAATAAGTTATTATTAATTAATTATGATCTGTACTTTGGCATTGGTAATGAATATCCTGAAATGAATATTTTTGCACACTTCTGTGATGCAGCAAAAAAATTAGCTACATTTACAAAAGAAGTAAAAAAAAGTTAAGAAGCTCCTGTACTAACAAAACAAACCCTCCACACCGTCACGCGTCTATTATCCAAAACCTTTGTGAAACATCCAAGATCTAACCGAAAGATCTTCACGGCTGATAATCACAAAAATCATCAAAGCCCCAAACAAGCATCGTTAGAAAAAAAAAAAAAAAAAAAAAAAACCCAAGCTGTCTCCCATTCATGCGCCACACAATCATAAATATATCCCCAAACTAAACACGCTTCCAACAAAGAAACGATAGCAAACACTTACTTTGTACCACGCGATTTTTACCGCCACGACCATCAATGTGCAGATGGAATCCCCTCACCTCCCTGTTAGATGGAAGGGACATGCGCAGGTGGTAAAAACGCTTCGACCCACCATTTTGAAGGAGCTCGCGGCTGGCCCAATTTTGTCTTTCTTCGACCAACGGGAGGGGGCTGAGCTAAGCTCCCGGCGGTCCCCTCTACTGTCCCATTGTTACGCCATGGGTACCAGTTGCACATGTATGCATTGCACATTTACGCCACCATTGTCGTTTGTCAAGGTATACACATATATGAGTTAATGTATGTACCGTAGACGGCGAAATCGATGTTTCATCGACAAGTACATACGCTTATATGGTGCAACAGCCAATGGAACTGTAGGGACGTAATTTGTTAAGGAGGAGGAGACTTTGTGGAAATAAAATTTTTTTGTACTTACTACTACGAGGGAGCTGCCAGTATGAGATGGGAAGCTACACAATTAGAGGGAATAGTTGGAAATAATTTTGACGCTTTCAATTGGTTGGAGAAAAGAGAGTTGGGGCTTTGATTTTCAGGTAATAACTTGGAAATAACGAAGATCACGTTCCGTTTGATTACTGGGGTTAATATAGTATTCGAAAGATAGGTATAGGCATGCCCCATGCCAAGGTTTCACGATTAATTGCACTGGATAAATCATGGTACTCGGAAAGAGTTGCTGGTTAGCCTTGTTTTCACCCATATCTAAACCTATTGAGCAAGTTCTCACTTTCTGATTAAACATTAAAATGAAAGGATGTACATGAGGACCTTTGAAAAATCATGAAATGCAGCGACAAACACCTAAAACATCTCCTTTACCAAGTACGCCCCGAGCCTCCATACTTGTAGACCAAACATCGCGGGCTCGTTCATCAAACCCAAGAGAAAACCAACATCCGATCATTACACAGCTCCGTCTCAATTTGCCCTGCACATACAGACAGGGGGAATAAAATTGAGCCCAAGCACACACACTCGTCGGGGGAGGGAGGGTCGACCAATGAGCCGCATACAGCCAGGGGGAATAATTATTCAGCTACACACACTTACACGTGCGCGCGTGCACGTAAATCATAAATATGCGATTTTTATGCTGATAATATAATTTTGCGCGCGTCGGGACAAACACGGCAAGGCAGAGCCTGCGTTTTTTTGCATTTGAATGCAGCGGCAGGGCTCGCGTTGGTGCTACGGAATAAAGGGGAGGGAAGAGCGGTAAGGGCGCCTCTCGAGCCTCCATTTTGAGATGAGTGCTCCGCGGACTGCTTTCACAATGTGTACAGTTAGCGCATCGAGGTGGGAGTAAGAGTACGGGGATTTCAAGGCGGATCGGTGTCTTAAGGGGGGGAAGATGTTACTGGTTTGTTTGGGAGTCAAACATTTTCGATGTTTCGTTGCTTAAATTTTACAAGCTCACCTCCAAAGTTCCATTGAGTGGATGTCTGATTACTTGCGCAGGAGGGATAATACTTCCGATTTGAAAGAGACGATGGCGAAGGGTGAGTGTGAGTGTCTTTAGGATAGGTTAACATTCGAAAATGACGTGCAGAGATCATCTCGTACTAAAAGAAAAAAAAATGATTCTGTTTTTATTAGGTTGTTAACTGGAGAATTCTCATTTTTTTTTTTTTTTTTTTCAACTGAAAAATTACACTTTTCCTACGAAAGACATCCGCCCTATAAAAAACTCTAGTATTGTAACGAGTGAAAGTTTTTTCTGGATATTTTACAAAACAGTGCGGACAAGGAAAAAAATAAGAGTTAAATGACAATTATGGAATTTATTTGTCCAAAAAAAGTAAGAAGCTTGTAACTTTCTTTTTATCATCCACTTTTTTTTTTAATCGAAAAAAAACTTTCACTCGTTTTAATGAGAGATTAATTTTGTAGACTTTTATGCTGAGACGAATTTCTAAAAAAATTTTCTTTCATCATATTAACTTTTTGTTTTTTATCAAGTAAAAGTTGATTAAATAATGACGATTTTTTATTTGAGGCTGACCATATTGCTCCTAGAAATAATAATTTTTTTTTTTTTAAGAAAGTAAAGTTATAGCTTTATAATTTTTTTCAGTTGAAACAAAAGTATTTTCATTTATGTGTGATATTTCTACCTTGGAGTTTATTTTCTCATAAACTGGAGTGACTCTATTTGTCTTTGGATTAAATTTATGATTCGAAAGAAAAACAATTTCATTAAAAGACAACTAAGAGATACTACAAACAGTAGTAGGTTTGACGAATTGATCAGTATACAGCCATTTGTTGTAACAATTATCTACTTTTTTTTTAGTACAAAAATAATATTCTTACCATCCACAATTCTTACTCACACGTTATTTATTTATTTGATTTTTCTGGTTTTTTAAGAAAAACAATAAAGCAATAATAAACTTGTACTATCTACTAACTACTACCTTGAAAATTTATAGTCACGCGTTGAACCATCGAATACACAGTACACACGGGCGAAGTCAAAGCAAAAGCTTAACGTTTACTTTAATATTGATGGTGGATAAGTATTTATTTAGTATAAATTAAAAATTCTGATTATTTTATCCATTAAAATAATAACATTACACTAACATTCCAAGAATCATTAGTAGTATTTAGTTAAAAAGCGATCCAACACGTAGGCTCTCGTAAGAAATTTCATACAAACAGTTCACTGACTAATCCAATATCAATTTCATCCAAAAAATAAATAGATCGTTTACTTAAAACAGATATTTTGATTACACCAATTACGCAAGCAATACTTCAATTTCATCCAAAAAATATATATATATACCTAGTACCTCCCAGTTGACAGACTCGCAAAGATCTGAAGATGGAAAATTCCAATACATATATTCGCTACAAGTGCACAAAACAACAAAAGCATTGGAAAAAAAAGCCAAACAACCCCCCCCCCCCATCATCGATACGCTACAACAATCTCTAGTTTGACGATCGATCAGCGATCCGCTCCAAAAAAGTCATTACCATTCACCGTTTTTTCCTCCAACGTGGCTGTGTGTATTCGCGGTTTCGCTATTCGGTGTATACTGTACTCAAGAGCTCAGCGGAAGAATATAACAAGAGCCACCATTAGCCGGCGCAATGATGGTAACAACGAGCTCTCGGACGGATCGACCAATGGGATAGCCATGCTGGAGCTTCTTCTTCTTATTTTCGACGACGACAGCAAACTGCGAGAAAAATGTATATTTTCTTACTCGTGAAAATATGGCGTGGCTTCGCGAGATCGACTGGGTACATCTTATTGTGCTCTGAAATGGATTGTTTGAGTTTAGGGTATCGGTGGTGTAGCGATCATTTGTACTTGAAGCGATTGTTAGGTTGAAGCGGGAGAAAAGTCTTGGATAGGCACTCGTTTTGAGCATTTTTTTTTTCTTCGATGGTTACAATATTTTAATCTCATTAAATGTATACTGATTTGTGGTTGCAACTATTGTCATTATTACAATTAGTTTTTCATGCTGAGAGAAAGAAAAATTTTATAAAAACCGTAGTAGTATTCCGTTGTCTAGAGATTTTTACCATTTGCATACTGTTTTTCTGTATGCATGGTAAAAATTAATATCCAATACAGCAAACAATTAAAAATGTTGTTAAGGTTACATACTACAAAAAAAGAGTCTATCAATGTTGTAGGAAATTTATGCATTTTCGTAAAAAAAATAGTTGTATTACACGAAATTCACATGTCATATCTACAGACTAATTAGACTAAATAACAAAGAACTTGCACATTTTTGACACTAAGTTCATGTAAAATTTAACTCATACATAACGATTCTTTTTGAATAGATTTTTTCTGTTGACTATTGAACTGATTTCGTAAAAATTAAAAAAATATTTTTTAAAGATTTCCATTATAGTACAGTAATTGTTATAAAATTCTTTTCTCTCAGTGAAAGTGATGAATTCAAAAATTTTCATAAAGTATCACACGAGGTTTTGTGCGTGAGAATATTGAGACTGAAGAGTAAACTGATGGGGTTGTTGGCTCAATGGTTAGGGTGTCATGTAGTCACTCAAAGGACACGATTCAAGGGGTCAAGGGTTTGATTTCCGGTCAGGAGACAATTTAGATTTTGTTTCTCTCAGGGGTAGAGGCACTACGTTTATTTGCATGACAAATTGGATGGTAGTTCGTGATAAACGGGCAATCGCGAGAAATCGTAAGGATATGCTGGTGAATTCATAACTTTGAATGAATAAATTTTTTTATTGATCCCTGGTTAATGATTAAACGTGAATTAATTAAAATTTCTTCACTATTTTAATGAATTTTTTAATTTAATTTTTAATAAAATAGTTTTAGAATAAGTTGAATTAAAAGATTCAATAACTATTACAAAACTTTCGCGTGCTCTGTAAACGATGATTTAAAGATAATTATAGTCCTAAATTTTTAAGAGCATAAGTTTGTAACATATTTGAAATTTTATTCTCTTGTTTATGATATGCTTTTGAGATGCTAGAGTTAATCAATTTTCGTTTTGAACATAGAATAATTTTTATTTCCATTTTATTGTCATTTTATTTAGTTTTGTTTTGTTTCATTCCAATGTTTATGAAATATTATAAGCATTTAAATGTACCGATTAAGTGTACATGGAACGGAAAGTAAGTTAAAAAAAAGATAAATTCTACAGCACGACAGTTTTTTATCAAATTGTTTCGCTAAACGTTTCTTACTAAATTTTATGACTTGAAATTTTGTACACGTATCTACAAGATAATATCCTATTAATATATTATAAATAAATAATACAATGTTAAAAGGTCTTCGATTTTTAATACCTAATTACACACAAGTATTCGCAGTTTCAATGTAACTAAAATCTATTTTGAAGCAAAACTACATTTTTGTATAGCGTGATACCAAAATCAGTATCTTGAAAATATCGGTACAAAAAAAAAACTTGGACCTCTGCAAGTAACAATTTTTTACATTAGAATTCGCAAGAACCGTTTCTCCTCTACCATCAAATCGTACATAAATATACCCTCAGAAATTTTACTCACGTGTTTTGTGTCATTAAAAATAAAAGCCTAATATGCCTTTTCTTAAACTCTCGTATATATTATAACGAATACGCGAGAAAGCGAGCTTTGTTAGGACGTGATTTTTCCTCCTCAAAGATGCAGAATTTAAATGTGATTGAGGTCGATCATTATATTTATCATAGTATTTACTCGAGTACCCCCGCGCTTAATGACACAGCCTTAATGGGTCTTAGACTGCTAGCAACGAGCATTAGGAACCTTCGTTAATGTTGGAAAAAAAAAAAAAAAAAAATTATAAACTACACCTGGCAATATTTTTTTCACAGTCTCTTAGGCTTCGAAGGACGAGTTCATACTTTAATTATGAATTTTTTTTCTCTTTTCCTTAGTTATTTCCATTGCTCGAGCTCGTTATTTTAGAAATAATAATTGTGGTTTTAGAAAATCTCACGTCAATCCAAATGTAAGTTAAAATTCGGGTTATATCTTGAGGGGTGTAAAAACTCGTGTTTGTCGATGTCAGTCTCGAAATGTGAGTGTTTTTTGGTTAGTGATCGTTTTTGTCATTTTGACGGATCGCTCGTAATATATATTATTTTCAAACGCATAAACTCATAAGCGATTGTAATTTTGAAGTAAAATAAATTTTAATAAATTTTAAATGACATTTACTGTGTGTTGTTTACTGATTTGAGGAATATAAGTTTTATCATGCTTTTTTGGCTATAGTTTTTTCATTAAATGCAAATTTATCACGTAAAGTTTTTGTGAAGAACGAAAAGATAGAACTAGTGTGCGTGACATGAGAAGAGTACGGGAAATTCCAGATAAAATATGAATAAACAGTGGCAAAAGTAATTTTCAAGCAATCCACTAGTATTGATTTTCACATAAAGTGATGGGAACCATTACTTATAATGAAATATTATTAGGTTTTGTATTTTCCTGGTATATTTCAGTCATAGGGACAAATTTATTGATCCAAATGGAAACCCTCACCTTTTAATTAATAAATGCATAAATATTATACAGGATTGGTAAGCTGTACATATGGTTCAAGCTCTAAATGTGCAGAAGGTATTATAGCAAGTGTAGAATGACCGACAGGACCCCTGGTGCCATCTTTCTGGAATCGACGGAAGCCCCAGTTTACTCACGGAACCACGTAATTTGCGTGTATTTTCATATACCTATATACTTGCACAACACCTTACTGGCAACAGAAAATATTTAGAAATAAATAATTTGAAAAAAAAAAATTATTATTAATAAAATACCAACAATTATTGTGTAATGGTAGGATGCAATAAAACAATGGGGCGAGGTGGTTTTACACGTTGAAAAAACAATTGCTCATACATTATTCGTAATTATTAAACTCTAGATGAAAAGCAAGGAAAATAAAATTTTTTTATCACACGAAATTTCGCTAGCAAGTAAAAAATCCTCTTATACCTAATATACATTTTTATCTGGAACAACTAAAGATTTAAGTATCCTCAGATCACACCTTTAGAGTCTCTACCCTATTCTCGGGTTCTGATCGACAGAGTAGTAATAAAAAAAAAAAAAAAAAATCAAGGGATCCACGCCTGCACACACGAAGCTCGATGAAAACCTTAAAAAGCAAATCATCATCCCCCGCCTTATTAGTATTTTCCGACCGTCATCTGTCACTGCACCACCGCGTATTGACCCAAGGCTCGAGCTCACCTATAGAGCCAATTTTTCCCCGAAGCCCCTCTACCGTCGGGCAAAATTAACAATGCTCGTTCACGCGCGCGTTAACTCTCGCATCGGAGAAAGGCAGACGAAAATAATAACAACAACGCGCACGAGAGGAAGGAAGAGCCGGACCGTGGCGCCTCGTTACATTACGTGAAAACGTCGAGTGGCCCCGGCTCCTCCTCGAGAGCATCCTCCTTCTCCTCCTCCTCCGACGGATGAGAGTTTGTCCGGAGAGACAGAGGGCTTGGATTAAAAAGAAAGACGACCAGTTAGACGCGATGACTCGCTGCTTTTGGCTAAAGCTGCGTGCGTTGCTTGCGTGCTCGTTGTTGAGGCGCATAATTTCGATCCGGGATGGGGATAATTTTCTTGTTCTGGAAGGTGGGGTCCTTGGGTGGTCTTATGGAACCCTCTCTATCTCTCTCCGGGCTGTCGACGCTAGAGATAATTGCGGAGGTATGTATTTATGAGAAAGACGATGAGCGTTAACTGTAAGATACGTGGTCTTGGAAGATCGTTCGTAGAATGTGTTTCAGTAGATTGGCCTTGGCTCTTTATTGTGTTTTTTTGCTGTTGAAATTTTCTCTGGGCTCTATATTAGTTTGTACTCACATTGTTCTGTAGTTAACACCTGGTTACCACTGATGAAAATCCACTCAGGGATAACTTATACCATTGTGCATCGGTGTGTGTGTTGAAATAGGGGTTTTTTTGACCAAGATGCAGTTACTTTATTTGTATATGTATCTATACGTGTTTTCAACAATAAACGAAGGTTGTAAGTTCCAAAACCCTTTATCTGTCTAAAGATGAAGTTTCATGTCTATTGGGTTACGTAAAAATATTAAACGTTGCTTTGGCTATTGCAAAAAATCATCGATATAAAAACAATGATTCATAATAAAAATATTAAAATAGTAGGTAAATCATTTTCATCTCTGACAGTAGTTTAATAATCGTTTGTGTTCTATAACGATCGCACATGATTAATTGAAAAGTGTGGACAATGACTCTACGTACCGAAAGGACTTACGTCTTTGCATGAAATTGCCCTCGTTGAAAAAAATGAAATAAGAGGAAAAATTAATTGACAATTGGAATATATGACCTAAAAAAGCAGGATACGTTATGAAATTGTATCATTTAAGAAATTATCAAACCAGTATTGGATGTTGATAATACATTGTTACATTTTATCAAGATGAGTGATGTACAACAAAAATTATCATGACATGAATTAAAGTTGTTCAACAGTAGTACAATAATAGAAGTGTAAAATATTTCCGGATTGGAAGGTTGTCAGGCCATGTCGAGACCAGGCAACCATTTGATAAGAAAATACCAGGCTTTGATAACCTTTGTTTGTTAATTTAAAAGACTAACAAGCCGATTCTGTTTAAATAGGTGAAACCGTTACCATGGCATTTTAGATTAGTAAGACCCTGCAATTTTTTAAAAATGTCTACGTTAAATTGGTTCAAAATCTTGCCTGTGAATTCTTGTTTTTTCAGCACGATACCTTTATAATAATAAAATGATCATTCAATGGCAGTATCAAATATTTATTAATTGTTGGGCAATTCCTGTACCCGCATTGAACGATTTAAATTACAATATTTACAATTAACGTTCCCGCAATCTCCAGTCCACACATATCACTCCGTGTGTCCAAACGTCAACGTACGCAATTCAAAACAATTTTCAGAAATCCACTCTCAATCAAATCCCAAACGAACAAAAAAAAAGAAAAAAAGCGCCAACTCATCAATCAACGGTATACGCATGTATCCTCCAGCTATTAATACAACCCACAATTTCGAATACCAATCAAAACCGACACCTTCAAATCAAGTCATTACAGTCTCTTTCAAATGACCAGCTATCAAAAACCGTGACTACAGCATCCATCCTCCTTCTCCTCGAAGCCACTCTAAAAGTAAAAAATAAAGAAAACCCTCATCCCTCGCACTTGAAAGTACCTATACCCATGCATCTCATTATACATACAGCAAGCAGCAGGAGGAGAGATCGAAGTATACTATATATGTAAAACGTATATCTGTCGAGAACACGAGAACATTATTATTATGCTCTGGACGCGACGGGGTCTCAAATTGCGTCCGATTTCCGAGAAGCCTCACGCGCTTCCGGCGCGTCACCTACTTTGCTCTCGCTCTCTTTTGTTTCCCCTCGTTGCAGGGCTCTTAACTGTCTGCCGATGGCGTTGCTCCCTCCCTTCGGCCGCGTGGCGATTGTGACGTTATGGGAACTCGCGCGGGAAAACAACGAGGAGCCTGGGAGCTTCGAGAGTTCCGGGAAGATCGGTTGTAGGATTACCCCCACCACCACCTGTGTCCTTTTTCTTGACTTTTCCAGAGTGGATTTATCTACGGTGTATCGGAGTCGATTTTACTGATTTTCATGTGTATTTCTTACTGCATGATGACTCAGGAGGCCAGAAAGACTTCTTTTGAATGTAATGTTGTATGGTTTACTTTACACAAGTGGACTGCTTTGGACCAAGAGTCCTTAGTCTCAAATAAACATATCTTAATTCGTGTAGGAGTGCCAACCTAATTTTAAGATTAAAAAGTTGAGTAATTGGGCATGGATATGAACATACATGTACGCACATTAACGTGTAAACAATACGTGACTGCGGAAACATACTGTCCCTTTTTCAGCAATTACTTCAATTTTTAGTTCGTTTACCCATATTTTTCTCGACGGCATTTGAAAGATAAAGTTATAATCTACAACACCTATGTACTTGAAATACCTGACTCTTTTGATAAAGGTTGCAAACGGTTGATCTAAGTAATTCTGCCACAACCGCTGTAGTTAGAAGAAGAAACTTTGGGCATGAATTTCTCAAGATTTTGTCCGGTTAAGCGAAATCTAAACTATTTAATGACACATGTCTTATTTAGTGACACTAGGGCAAAGGATAAAAGGATACCTCTTAATGTGAATTATTGCTACCATCGGTCTATTGGTTGTCATTTCAATTAACCACAAAAATACCGAGGAATTGGCAGCCAGAAAGAAACCAGTAAGGAATCCAATTTTGGTATGATTTCCGCAACTTTTTGAAATATCTATTTGAATTAGATGAGTTTTTGTCTCAAAACATTATACAAGATTGACCCTAAATCTTTAACGACGGGAAAACCTTAAACTATTCATAAAACCTGTAAGATAAAAGCATCCATTGGCGATTCTTCCATATCAACCTCATTATTAATCAACTACCATCCCTCCCCTTCAAAATAACACGAGTTCAAGGATCGTAAAAATTCACCGCACCTGCAAATTGGTAACATTCATGATGAAGAAAAACGAGTAGGATAATCTCGAAGTTTCCCATCGGTACACTCGATAATCCGATCCACGAGTCCACAGCACGTATTCTTGCTTACAAAGGAAGAATCATACACACCCCCTTCTACCCCTTTTACTCGCGGGCAAAGGACCAATGGAGATTATGCGATTATAAAAGATGAAAGCCCCCCGATAACTGCGAAAAGCAACCGCGTATTAACAATTTTGCGGATCTCGGCGAAAACTCTTCCACCCCTTCTTCTTCTTCTGGAATTCCAGCCGAGCACCGGTTAAGTTACTTATATACGGATTACTGTTTTAGGTTTCGGCTTTCGTGCAGGTGGGGTGTACGTATACAACGTGAAACTGTACGGCTGAAGTCGGTTGGTCAATATTTGAAATGGGCTTCGCTCAAAGGGAATTAATTTACCAGGATTGCCTTTTTGCGGCGGAGGGTCTTGGGGGTACCGGGCATCGCTTTAGTCATATGGTAATATTCGGAAATTATCTTGACCAAAAGAGGCTTTGACTCGGCGTAATCTGTAGTAATATAACTTGCGTACTTACGTCTTGGATGCTATGATGAGTACGAAATCGAACGATTCAAGTTGAAAGACGTGCTCGTGTGCATCTTTACAAACTTCGGAGGTTATGGGTGAACGTATCGGCTCGTTGGACTCGATATTTTGATATTTACTGGTAATCCAAGGCACGTAAAGTTTAAATTATTGTTTGCTCATAGAAACTTCTGGTACTGAGGACCGTTTAAATAATCCCTTAATCAGTTTGCTATCAACAACTCTTTGGCTAACTCCACCAAATCAAACGATTCTTTTTTTAAACAAGTGAAATACAGAAAAAATTTTACTGCAACGAGTATGCTATTGTACTCTACCTCGCAAACGTATGACATTCTTATCACACACTCTTATCATCAGGTATCTGTTTTTTGTTCTTGTGCAAGAACAGAGTTGTCATCGTATTTAAAAAAAACCACAGTTTTACGATAAACCCAAAAAAAGATCGCCAACAGTCGGTGATTGAATTTACATAAATTCACTAAGACTTTGAGATTTCAACTTTTTAAAATATTTATGATTGTTGATGGTTATACTTGATTTGCTAAAAATTGAAGATCGAAATACTTGATTGTATTTAAACTCACATGTACTACCATTCAATGAGCAAACTAAACTTTTCATGGCGATTTAATGAGCTAAAAATCCCTAAAAGTCATCACCCTTATTTTGTGTCGTATAACGAAGCACAGAAAAAAATAGTTAAGAAAAAAAAAAAAAACAATTCGACACAAAAAGGGATGATGAGACAATTCCTGTGTCACAAGCGATGAAAAGAACCTTGATTACCATTCAGTTTCTAGTTAGAGGAGATAATACTTGTTTACCTTTACTCACCCCCTCACCTGTTCCGTTAACAGCCAGTCACCGCGTCCCTTAAAATTTGCAGGCCGAAAGGGACGACAAGACCAGCCTTCCCTTTACGACCAAATCGTGGGGGAAGCGAGCGGAGGTGAGAAATCGTATTAGTCACCCAAATTAGTTGAAAACGGTAAAGCCAACAGCTCCGAAGTGGCAGTCAGCCCCCGGAGGGGATTCCGGCAGTTTCACTTCTGTATACCTGTGCGCTTAAAAGGATTGGGGCTAATTTGACGCCGGTAGTCGGTGAGCGTAACGTAACGCGCTTACGTGACTTTGTAGATCGGACTTTGCAGGGCTCATACTACCTGTGAGGTCTCTAATGATCGTTGTTTTTCTTCTTTTTCTTTTTTTTTTTTTGTTTGGCGTGGGACAAAAATTTTTTTTAGGCATATGCTACGGTTGGGTGAGAGTTGGAGCAACAGTTTTGGACAACATGCAAAGAGAGTTTTTCCTGTTAGGAAGGGTTAATTGTGACGGTTCGTTCAATTATAAAAATTAGGTAAAATAAGTAGAGGGAAATCAAAGTAGATTAATTCAATGTACAACGTAGGGTTAGTACAAAAAATATTTAGATGTGTATTATTTAAATATTATAATATTATAATATTATTTAAAAGACTATTTATATTAAACCTAATACTAGAATATTTTTAATAATGATTAAAAGAATGTACCTCAACATTATCACATGTGATATAGAATTGAAATATTTAAACCAACTATATCTAGTATTTCTTTTGCAACCCGTTGGTACCATCATTATTTTTCAAACGTGTTGATTTTATTGAGAAAGATCTAAAACGTTTCCAGAGTAGGTAAATTGATTTTAATATAATTTTTTAGAGTGTAAGAATGAAAATTGTTTGAACCATTTTTTTAAATTGCTTAAGAACTTGTAATTATTTGATTTATTAATTTGACGAAGTATGCATGTAAAAATAAGTAACAAATATACCTTTAAACATAGGGAAATGTGCATAAGGATTTATCTGTACCCACTTAAATAAAAAATGTTTTTAATCTCTTACGTATTCGTTTGAAAAATTTTTATCATTAAGATTTATGAAAACGGTATTAATTCAATCATTTGAGATACATATAAGCTAAAAAAGATTTCATGAAAAAAAATTAATGTAAAAGTTGTAGCTATTAATTAGAATAGTATTGCTTAAAAATTGCATGTGGTGAAAAAAAAAAAAAAAAAAAAAAATTATGAATCATCGGTACAAAACAAACGAAGCATACTTGAAATTTGGAAAGTATCCCTACACGCGAAAATATTACTCCCTCTTTCTCTCTTTTACCAAGTTTCTTGTACCATATCAACGCGAGAGGAGTTTTAGTTGTTCCTCAGTTGGTAGCAAAGAGGAGTAACAGTGTGCGTGGAAACTCCCTTATTTACAGAGCCATCAGCCCCCTCTTCTTTCATTTCTCCCTTCTACAAGCCATTCTGTCAATGCCTCATTACCCTCCCCTCCTTCAGTAAGGGGATGAATATTGGTGGTGTATAGTTTCGTTGACGAAATAGACTGGCAAGCGAAAAAGAGCCTTATGACCAAGTCTCTGTAAGGTTGAGTATCGCCTGGCAGGCAAAAGAGGGGTAAGTTGTGAATCGATTTGTGGCCTGGCCAATGAGCTGAGCAAGTGGCGCGCTCTCATTGGCCGGCTTCCCCTCCCCGAGGCCACTCCCACCTCGTTAATGCGTGCGTGCGTACAAATTGTCGTGTGTGTATGTGGGACTCCTTTCACTGGATATAGGAATGTGTGTTTAAATTTGAACTAGCCGTGTATGGGAACAATAAGAGTGTCCAAGTATCATTAGGAGGATGAGAAATTTTCTTGTTCGTATCTTTGTGTGTATAAATATTAAGCACAGCTTTAGGAGTTTTTGTTAGGATTCGAGGGCCTGCAAAATTTTTTTCTCTAAAAAATTTTAAAAAGAGGTACAGAAAATTTTGATTTTTTTTACTCAAATTGGCAAACTTCGGTTTTCGGTACAGCGCTATGAGAAAAGATTCTAGCTATTGAGGAGCTCAACAATTTTTTAGTAAACTGTTGTTTGCAACAACATTAAAAAAAAATTTTTTTACAGTACAATTTTGAAAAATGAGGTAGCTAATAGCAAAAATGTTTTTTGCGCTTTATTATAAGTACAACGTCATTACTTATATCAATAGAATATTAAAAAAAAATGAAATCAAAACTCCTGATTAACTATTACTTGAAACAACATCTACTTTTTTTTTTTACACTCTCTATTATTAATAGCCCCACAGTAAGCCTGTGAAGAAAAAAACGTCAAAATCCGGTCCTTTTAATCCGTGTAAAAAATTAATTTGATTATATAGTTATGAACTTAGTATAAAATATCAAGATATTGGACTGCTAATTAATGTCAAACGACAGAAACTAATCTAGAAATTTTTGCACCTTCAAACTACACTATCCCATCTTACGGTCAGTACCTTACTTTCAGCAACTATAGAGGGCCCAATCAAGACTTATCACTGGTGTTCATACCGATGTCAAAATCAACAAGACTCTCCTTACAAACTCTCTGACACCTTATTCTCCTCCTACGTAGGCGTGTGCGTGCATACATTCTTATGAATCTCCCCTCCATTTAATGCCCTCCTCCTTAGCAAAAAAGCAACCCCTAAAAAAGAGAGAGGGTAACGCACAGGCGTGTCGCAACATGCTACGAGTATTTAACGCAGATTCACCTTTCAACTACCCCGCCAGTGGCTCCTAAGCGTAAGCAGCTCGATAGTAGAAATATGTTAGAGTGGGGAGTCAAATATTGGGGTGGGGGGTTCACCGTGCCTTAACTAGGGCTATATGGCCCTAGTCTTTCGTCTCTGTCACCGGGAAAAAAACCGACCAATCGGGTGAATGCGAGCAGGCCACTGTTGCGGCTAGGCTGCTAAGCACAAAGTATAGTAGGCACGACGCCAGCATGCCTACATAGCCATTCCCCCACTCCACTACCAATAACAAGGGGAAGAGGCGTACATCCTAAAGATGGGGTGGGGTTCCCATCAATGGAGGGGCGGCCCCGCCATCCCCTCGAGCTCAAGCCGCGCCAACTAGTATCCCCGCCCCTTTTAGTCTTCTTCTTCGCCCGGTTTGCTCGATCGGGGGAGTATTAGGCGTGCGCGTGCGTGTGCGTACATGACAGCGGCCGGGGGTTCCCCACACGCGCGCGCGCGCCTCAAAACGCGAGAAAGAGGGATAGTCGTGTGAAGAGAAAAAGAATGAGTGGCTGGCTTGCGCTACCCCAACGTGACGCGGTGTCACTGCGCCCGTTCAGTTGCACACGGCCGCGACTACGACACAGACGAGGTCGCGTTGACGAGCGACGACTACGACAGCCGCGCACGCTGCGTTGTCAACGACGCCGCGGAACATTCATTTTCGTCCCTTAATTCGTCAACGACGACGACGACTTGTCATTATTGTTGTTTGGGACACTCGGGGTGTCGGGTCACTTACACCGGATCATTTGGGCTTCTTATCGCATCGAGACTTACATCAGTGACAGTCTGCGCGGCCATTATCAATCGCACGTTTTTTTGTATTCTCAATCCATCAAACGATCTCATCGAATTTTAGTCGTGATAAGGACTTGCAAATTTTTTCGCGCTGTGATAATAGTTGATCAACCAAGCAAGACTCTTTCGTTATGTGTCCCCGTTTGTGACAAACTGCGGTGCTCAGCCGTAAACAGTTCCTTACCCCTTCTTCCGAGCACGGGACCCCCTCGAAACACTTACACAGGAGCTCACACATGGTGTCGAGAAAATAAGGGAGAACAGAAACGGAGAGTGAAGGAAGAAGCAGACCAGCACGCGGACCCTGAAACTCGAGAGCCCCGTTCGTGTGCGTGTTCATGTGCGCGTGTGCGTGGGGCACAATAGAAATTCCGAGCTCGTGCCCACGACTCACTTCTCTCTTTCTCTCACTCCTAATCGCAGCAGCAGTAGCAGATCTGATCGACACAATAAAGAGGCCCAGAAGGACAAAAACAATCTTTCTGTTCGAGCCCTGTCTTTATTGTTTGTTTCTCGTAATCCACCGGTGACGTCACTCTCTCTTCACTGAAGAGTGGAACTCCCCATCGGTGAGAAGTGATTTGGTAACCAAAGCTGGAAACTTAGAAAATACAGGGGACATCAGTTGCTGGGCATACATTAACAGTGCCCGGTAAGAATCTACCGGGCTGGAGGAAAGAAAGGGGTAGTCCGGTCACAACCGCTTTCCGTCGGATCGCAAAAGGGTCTGCGGTTATTGCACCCCACAATTTCCAGTTTGGCCAAGTAACACCGATTTTTGAGGAAAATCTTTCAAACCGTGGACACGAGCTTTTTCCTCCCAAAAAAGCCATATTAAGTGAACATACCACGTGAAGGGAGAGTGAAAAACAAAAAGTTACAAGGCAGCCACGATCCGTCGGACGGCTTTGGTGTAGAGCATAAGGTGAGAGATGACGTGCAGGCCTGGGGCTACACTCGAAATTGCTTAGCAACCGTCTCCTCTTTTTTCTCCTGATCTCGAAAGAGCAGCGACTCCAGCGGTTGCTCTATCCGTCGCTTGATGTGCTATGTGTTTCTGACGTGCTAAAGCTAAAGTAGAGATTTTTCAAAAGTTTCTAAGTGCTTACAACGAACAGGGTTCTAAGGATCCACAGAGGTACTCTTTTCCATAACCCTCGACACCCGGCTGATTGTAGGAGGACATTGAGCGTACTTTGACATTGGATCTGGCTCAGATGTAGACCAACCAACAGAATCGAAGGTAATTTCAATTGTTCATCCCCTTCTTGGCTGGGGAGATATAGTGAGATATCCCGCGTCGCGGAAGCAACAACGACGACGACAATCCTGAATCATCAAAGCGCGGACGTGGTCGACCTGAGCGGAGGATGCAACCGGGCCACGCCGTCTGAGGCATCGCAGGCAACAGCGCGGGCGAGCGCCGCCGTCGCTGCCGTTGCGGCTTACCACCAACAGCAACAGCAGCAGCAGCGCGCCAACGCCGCGAGTAACGCCAAGATGCCCCAGCGCTCGCCCTTTGCCATCCAGGAGTTGCTTGGTCTCAATGGAGCCGGCAACCCCATCGGCTCCGTCACCACAAGTCCCACCAGTCATCACAATAACAACAACAACAACAACAACAGTACGAACAATAACAATAACAACAACAATGTACGGGGTTCACCGCAGAGCTCGCCGCCGGCCGGTATTTCGGCGGTCTCGTACGCCCCGACGGCACCCCACCACAAGCTCTGGGACTACATGGCCCCCTTGACCAATCATCTGGGTAATCTTGGTAACCTCACCCACGCGTCCCGCATGGCGTACCTTAATGCTCAGGCTGCCGTGGCCGCGGCTTTCCTACCACCACCGCATCATCCTCATCCAGCGCATCATGCGGCACATCATCAGATGCAGACGGCTGGACATCTTGGGGCTCAGTCTGGGGCTGGTCTGGGCGTACATCCGGCGGCCCATGCACAGCACATGCTCTCAGGCTCGGGAGTCTCGGCCAATCACCATCAGAGCAGTCCCACGCAACACGGATCGCCTCACGGTAAGGATCTTTGGTTTATATTAAACTTTTTGGCTTGGTTTTACAAATTTGAGTAAGTGTCGTTACCGTAAAGAATGAGTAGAGGTTTATTGATAAGTGTTGTAGCTTAAATAGTTGTTGAACGTCTTACAAATAAATAGATTGTTAGTCCTTAACGTTCGTTAAATAGTTGAGGATGTAGGGTAGATAGGGATGCTAATTCAAAGTATTAGTTACCGTGGTGTAGATGGCATTTATCTGGAACATAATTAACCATATTTTTAAGATATAACTTTTATGCCTCATTACAATTTAAATATGTACGAGAGCTTACCATTGCTCTTGGATGATGAATAGGTTAATTTAGGCACCCCCACGTTATACAACCACATGATACGTTTGACATATCTTACAACACGATGATACTGGTTCATGGATGTCTTGCTTGGAGGGCAGCACTTGTGGATGGAACTACACACACAAGCACAACACCCTACTCATACGTTTGATTTTTTATAATCTACTTTGGATATTTTTCTAAATTCCAGCAGGGTTATCATTATTAACGCTGTACTCTGCTTTTTTTCCAACGTTTAATATTACACTTAAGACATCATTTCATCGATTAAAACACCGTACAAGCCACGAAATAGGAGGAACTACCTTGATTTTCCAACCAATTTAATTTATATGCGAACGTCTTATAGATCCATAAATATATCATAAACCTAGAATTGAGGATGGATTCTCAACGTCAATTTTTCGAATGTCCATTATTGACCAGCAAAGTCTTGCAGCCATGAACCTGGAATTAATCACGCTCAAAAAAGCCTTGCCAGATTTAAAACTTCCTAATACGTCTTTTCTAATATATCAACTGCTCTCAACGACCGTACCTTGACTAACTTCAGTTTCAATTGAAAGAAACTATATACGTATACGGATCAACAGAAAAGTGTGGCCGATAACCGAAGCGATGATAGAATTAGGACGTCAGACGCACGTCTCTATTCCAACAGTAGCAGCAGCAGCCCCAACGTTAACAAGTAAATTAATAGGTGTACTGAGAATGAAAGAAGGGAAGAAAGAGAGAAAAAGAGCCCCGGGGAGCGAAACAAACACTTAATGTGTCTCTCGCTCTCCTTGTGCTTTCGGAATTCCTCCGTGTACCTTATATATACCACGACTACTGCGAAGGTAACGGAGAGCCACTCAAGATCGAGTTACCGAAAATCGATACACTTTTGTGTGCGCTTATTCGGCCTTGTGTATATAAGTGGTGGTATATATATGGTTTAGGTGTGTTGAATAAGGTATACACATGTATATATACGACACGGTTGGAGACGACTACGATAGTGGCACTCTGGAAGAAAGTAAGAGGAGGTTTTTCGGAAGGAATACTCGATTCGAGAAAGTTAGCTATGATTGGGGACCCAGTGCCGGTTCTTTGTCAAGATATTTTTAGAATGTAGATATTGGATGTCGTTGGCTTTTTCAGTGTCGTTTTACTCTGGTAATATTTGATAATACATCGACAATAGACCTGTGCTCAATGGGAGTCGTAAGATTTCTGTATCTCTGGAACATACGTATAAAGACAATGATTAAACCTTTTGTAAGTAACCATCAGGCCAATGAATTTTAATTACGTATTGAGATGTACAGGATTTCTTAGAGTTTGATTGGACAAGGGTTCTGACAGTAAAAATTTTAATTGTAATCCCATGATAAGAAGGTACTGTATCACTCAGAAGAGGTCCTTTTTTTAATTGGAAGGATGCGATGCTATTTTCTTATTATAAAATAAACATATCCACAACCTGAAAGATTTTTTAGTTTTGGTTTAGCAAAACGTATAGAAAACGTGTAAGAATTCAGATTATCGTATGCAAAATTTCATCCTAATTCTTACACATTGAACATTTTTTTCACTTGGGATCGTTTGAGGAGTAAAGTAGCCTTTTTCTAACTGGAATCTAATGGGAAACCAAAATGACTATAAATTTTCGAAAGATTACTTGAGATAGTATTTTCCAATTCATACAATACATACCTTTGCCCTTTTTTCGTATTACAATATCTCGTGTCTTCATCCCCGATTGATGAAAGCTATCTTTATTAATTACCATGTAAATCCAGATGTGCATCATCTATTTTGTATTTTTTATTTTTATCTCTGAACACCAAGTACACATAAGTACTTACTCTTCATGGATACTCTAACATAAATTACACAAAGAAGAAAAAAAATCCATTGCAATTTGACAAAAAATTCAATACGACCACCCAACTCAGCCAGTGACATCAAGTCCCCCACCAGAATCCCCATCCCGCCATACCTTTCCATCCCTATACAATTAATCCATGCACGCATTAACGAGAGAACTCCACCAATGCGCAAATAGTACAGATATCGGGAAACGGAAGATATCCTTCGTCGGATTTCCATCTACCTCTCCCGCGTCATTTCCTCCATTATCGCAGTGGCGTCGTCTCAAGGAAGTCATCGTGCCTCGGCAGCCATCTCTCCACTCTCTCTTCCTCTTCTACTTATTTCTATTCACCTGATTACGACTCGATGGAAATTACGATTCGATCGAACGAAGTACATTGCTTATGGCATGAGACTACAGGTGGTGGGTGCAGATACTTTTAAATATTGGTTAAAGGATTCAGGAAGAAAAATTTGTTGAGAAAAATTAATGGTCATTGTCTTAACGTCTCTCTCCAGATATGGAGAAAAAGAGAGAAGCGAAGAGGGGTCGGTTAGGTGGGACGGAGACTCGAGAGGCAAAATCGAGAGGAAGAAAGTGCGGGAAGACGATAAGTGTACACGTATACCCACACACGTACCCACTTATATCAAGAGGAAGAAAGAGGGAGATGCAGATTTTTCAGCAGAGAACCGCTGTGAATAATTAGTGATATAATGAGCCGAGTGTTGGGGGCGGGAGACCCGTGACGTGTATCCCGCCCAAAGGACAATGGGCGAGGAAACGAGGGGGGTCATTCCCTCTCCCCTGACAAAAAAAACCCCCCAAGAGTAGCTTAATCTTTAGGGTTCTCCTTTCTTCGTCTGCTTTTTCTCTTTCTCTTTTTTTTTCGACCAACTGTCCGGTTTGTTCGCCTTTGGTTGTTTTTTTTTTTTATTTTTTATTTTTAAGCTTGCATTATTTTCACGATCGTAGCTATTGGCAACCAAAAACGTTTTTACCCTTGATGGGCTTTTGGTATACAATTAAATTTGTTGTGTTTGTCAGAAATTTCAGTATTTTATTAATTTATGGTGGTTATTCTTAGATCTTATAATATTGAAATCAAAAGTTATGATTTTTTTAGACTGTGCAATTGAATTCTCGAAGTAGGGTCTGGTAATCAAGCTTTAGAGAATTATTTCCACATTTTATCAATTTACCATGATAATTAAAAACGACTTCTAGTTAAATTGTTTTGTCTTTTTTTGGCACAGAAGTAATATTTCATTTTCCCAAACCCCAATTAATTGAAAAATGAAAAAAAAAAAATAATAATAATAGTTGTCAACATCTACTTTTTTTTTTTACACTCTCTATTATTAATAGCCCCACAGTAAGCCTGTGAAGAAAAAAACGTCAAAATCCGGTCCTTTTAATCCGTGTAAAAAATTAATTTGACAAAAAATCACCGCCCATATTTTCCCGGGGAACGTCACGAGGCGATGATCGACACAGAAAAAAAAATCCACTCAAGTACAACAGAAGAAAAAAAAAAAAAAAAGACCCGACCGAAACCACAACGTGTCCGAAAGAAATGCTCACTGTGAAAAAGACGCAATATAAAAAAAAACCGAAAAAAAAAAAAAAAAAAAAAGGAAAAAGGAAGGAGCCAGATCCTCGTACCTATACATACCACACTCGCTCGTATGCAGTCGTTGGCACGCGGTTGCAAGTAAATTTTTCGAGAGAAGAACGATTCTAGCATACGAGCGCGAGAGTGTCGTGTTACTCCCGCCGAGGGGCACACGACGACCATCAGGAGCTTACATATGTATACGCGCTTTAAATGCGACAATGGCATCCTCGGCCATTCAAACGTCACTCCTCGCCACCTCTCACCACTCACCTCAACTCGCGCGTACACACGCAGGCCAGCGTTCTCCCATTTTTTTCTTTTTTTTTTTCCTCATCCCAAAGCACCTCTCCCTCTCCCTCGTTCCTTCCCCTCTCACCTACCGCCCTTCTTTTTCACCTCATTATATTATTTTGTCTCCAAGACGAGTGTGCTTGTGCTGGGCACCTTCCATACACACCGCAACCAGCTAAACGTTCCGTGGCCGTGGTAGGGGTGCAGGTCACCGTTGTCGGGGTTGTATATATGCGCGTGTAAGGTACAAGGAGACTCTCGGGAGGGGAGGAGTGGCGGGTCTCGGCGATTTCGTCGAAAGCGCGAGCGTAATTAGATCGATCCCCAAGCGCGAAGGCGACGTTTCGGGTGTGTGAGGCGCGAGCTCGAACGAGGCACATTAATTGTACATCGTCAAGTTTCATAAGTGTGTGCATATTATGCGGGTATTTATTGTACGTGCGTGGTGGTTCATTCAGGTGTCTCTCAAAAAGGCGACGTGCGTTTTATTACTAGCGGACCGTATAGCGAGAACGAGGGGGTATACATAAAGGGAGTTTTCTCGCGAGATTTTGAGCCTTTTTTCCATTGGTTAATGATAGTTGGTGTTTTTCGTTTGTCGATTGTCTCATGAGTTTTTTGCTTGACGTGGTTTTTTCTTTCTGTTCGTGAGTTTGGAGGATCAAACATTGAATCAGTTATCGATGAGGAATCAGAGTGTCCTTTGGAATTGGTTTTTTCTCTATTGATTCTCTCTTCAAATTTGGTGAATTTCAATTCGTGATCAGCTGAGGAACGAGTTTACAAAATATCAGTCCGATTCATTGTGTCTCACTAGTAGTTTGGTTTTGATGAACGAGTTTTGTACCACTACATTCGAAATTGTAAACAGTAACAAAGCCATACTTTTGTCATTTTTTTTCTACTATTCAAAAAACTTTTTTTCTCGTTCAGACAGCAAGCACCACTTTAGCGTGTACCAGACGTGTACTACGTTTTATGAAAACTGCTCCACTTTCTTGAGGGTCTTCCAACCATGTTTTCAGTAGTCGTCACATTTTACATTAAGCAATTAGACAGTTCTTTTCTTTCTTCCTATCATTTGAGTTTTATACCTTATTCGTTAACGACTGCCACACGTTTCATCCATTCGAACTAATAAAAGTAAAAAAACAAAATTATTGCTATACTGCAATAACAATCAACACCTCATATTTTTAATCCCTAAAAAACCTGGTTTTCCACAGTTGTCCAACAATAATATACTATTTCTCCAGCCGATGAGTAAAAATAAGACACCTCACCACCGACGTCCCAACTTTCTGCAGGGGCTCACAGAAACACTGAAAACATGGGAAATCTCACACGCGACGCCAACGACGAGGCAAATAAGCTTCTCCAAGAGGAGACGTACGGAGTAAAAAAAAAGAGGGAGAACAAGAAAAGCAAAGCACGAGCTTCGCAACCCCCCTTATCTCGCGCCGCGATTTTTTCGCGCCAACAGCTCCCCCCACTTTTCTTTGAAGCCAGGAAAGAAGGGCCAAAGTGCCTCCCCCTTCTGCTTCCACCACCCACATTCTCTCTAGCCTGCAGGCTCCGTCATATGCCGTTTACACTCGTCCGCGCTTTTAATTGCCATATTTTCCCCTCCCTCTCTCACATACTGTCGTCTTCGTTGGGTCACACACATACGCTCCAGATGTGGGTAATCGCGTGTGCGGGTCATTTTCACGCCCTTGCCGTGGCTTTTCTCGCGATTACAGTGTGGATTAGTAGATTTTTTTTTTCCCCCCCCCCATCAAGAAGCAAAGTTCGGATATCTTGTGGGAATGGCTGCCCGCGCGCGTTCGCTTTTATTGTTACGCTGAAACAATGCGTGCAGACGCGACCCCATTGTCATTGGCCTCGTGTGAGTGGTTTTTTTAGTTGGGCTCACCCAAGCACGATTCGTGAGATGTAAACCTACATTGGAAACTGTCTATATTCGGTTGTAGTTGATCACTTGCAGTTTTGTAAGAAAAATAAAATCGGTTGGAAAGCGGAAGTATTGGATTCCTCTCGATCCAATGGGGGACCTTCTTTTTCGGTGTACATGAAAAAAAAAAAAAATCCACGATATCCATCGAGGTATAGGAGCTGAAAAATCGTCGGTCCCTTTCCCCGCGGAAGAGGAAAGAGCGGCGCGTTTGATGTCGCGCCCCGGCAATCAGCCGGATTGCCTATCAACACCCTCGCGTTTCCTCCCTCCTCTCTCAAGGTGAAGCCTCCCCCCCCTACTCTTGCACGCACGGGGCACTTAACTCGCTCGCACTGCCAGCCGACACATGTGTCTCTTTTTTTCCAACCCTCCCTGCTGTTTACCCCACCCTCTTTTGGACCAACTCTTTTTTTTCCTCACTTTCTTCAAGCCTTCCGCGCAAGAACACTGGGCTCGAAAAATCTTTCTTCGGCGTGACTTCAGTGGCGTAAATTGGGCACGGATATACGCTTTTGAAGTTTTTTTTTTTTTGTCACTCTTCCTTACTTGACTGCCTCGTGACTAAAACACTTTCCTCGCCTTCACGGCGCTCAAAGGCCCTCACCTTTTATCTTCAATTTTTTTTTTTTCTTTCCTTTTGCCCGACTGGTCGCCGATTTTTTCTTTTCTCGAGTACTTCTTTCGAGCGCTACGGCGCGCCCATTTTGGGATGGATTACGAAGGCGAAACAACAAAACAAAAAGAAGAAGAAGAAGAAGAAGGGGGTACGTGGAGGCTCCGCGGGTCGATACCGACTGATTAGTACACTTCAAAGCCCGCGGCGACGGCACCTCCCCGCGCGTATATCCCTTATTCTCGTGTTTTTCTCTCTCGCGAATTTTTCTCCCCCCCCCCTCCCTCCTTAACGCCACCCTTATTCCTCTCGACGCTGGCGGTGGCGTACACACTCGAGCGAGAGAGAGAGAAAAAAAAAAGAAAAGAAAAAAAGTCTCGAACAAATTAGCGGATTATGAATTCGCGAGTGAATGCGCCTTCGAGCTCGTGTATGTACGCGCGCGTGGGTGTATAGGTACGTTTCCGCGACGGAAAGGGGTGCCCTTTGTTTTGCCCGTAAGTGCCTGCATGGAAAAGTAAAAGTAGGGGCTTGTACGCGTGTACGTGTGTACGTACACATTATGCAAAAGTGGGTTCGATGAGCGGTGCTGTAATATGCATGGAAAAGCGACAGCCAGAGGTGTTGGAGTGCGCTCTCGGTCCTCCGTGCAGCTCTGGATGCAAAAAAGAAAGAGAGAGAGAGATAAATTTTTTTTTGCTATTGCCAAAGGTAGGGAGGGAGAAATTTAATACAACCTCGCTGTTGCGGGGCTGGTGATGGTTTGCAAGTCAAATTGGCCTCCTTTGGTTGTGGAGTGAGGGATGTAGGATACTTTTGCTTTCATTTTTTCTTTTTTCTTTTCCTTCTCTTTGGCGTCTGTCCGCGTGATTTTTTTTGTTTCTTCCCCAGTACACACAGCAGCTCGATTTTCACGCAGAAAAAATCAAGTTTTCCGTGAGATGTTCATCGGTGTCTCTGTGGAGTGGGGGCATAAGTAAATGAAGATAGAGGTGTTTAATTAATACCTTTCCTGATCGTCGTCGTCGTGCTTTTAAAAAAAAAAAACGCTTTTTCTCGAGTACACGCCCGTAGGGTGGTTGCTTTATGATCGCGTAAGGGGTGTGTGTACCGAAGAGCAGTGTGTACATACGATGCTGTATACGTTTGCAAGTCTGAATGGGAGTCTGTCCTATTTGTTTGTTGGAAAATGATGCTTTGTTGTCGGATAATTACATGAAAGTCGCTGAATGCTCGATGAAGTGCGTTGCCGTGTGGGACATAGGTTGGAGACACCTTTTTTTTTTTCCTCTAATTGGCCTTTACAAGGACGCGTGTAGGTACGAGTAAATGGGCCCACGCGCGTATGTCTCCAAAGAAGTATAGACGCTGTTTAATTAATCCTATAATTTTTAATGCTGGAGTCGTCGGCTAATTGGGTAATTTGTGGGGGGGTTTTTTAATTAACGCGATCTTGGCTGAGTTTACGTAACACGAGAGTGCGGAGGGAGGAAAAAAGCAAGTTGACTGTGACACAGATTTGACAATCGATAGTCGAGTCAAAAGGACAAGCTTATTTAATTTTGGGAGCTTTGAGGCAAGAGTAATATCAGCCTATGACATAAGTTCACTCATCACACGCCTATTTCTTTCTACCATTGGGTGTAAATTTACCCCAAAATTCTCGTACTTCCAACATATTCACCCCGTGATTAATCCATCTCATTCTATATCGAACAAAAGTAAAGTGAAAAGAAAAGAATAGACAGCACTTTTCTTACCCTCCCTTAAGCTTCAAGTTCTCGGGGAAGCTTTGCAAATAATTCGCGAACAATTCGCGCTCACGCGCTTTCTCTCTCTCCAGCAGTCTTTTCGCAATTACGAGCCAGCGCGCAAATTAAACGAAATTAAACAGTCAATTAAAGGTGGGCCGTCCAGCCGAGCAGCAGTTCGCACGGGTTAATTGAGATTCTTGGAAGAGTTGTCGCGCAGAATGTCTTAATTTAGTCCCCCGGGAGTAGTCCTAACTCGCCTTAACAACTTAGAATAATTGGATAACACGGTATACGCGGAGGTGCGCCTCTGCAAGATAAGAAGGGAATTCTCGGGTGCACGTATATATACACATACAGCAGATGGATTTTTCCGAGTTAATCACGCGCCTCGTTCCCTTACACATTTCTTCCTTCGCTCGCTTCCTCTACCTCCCCTTTTCCTCTTGCTTCCAAGGCTCTCGGGTTTGCGGAATTCCGCCGACGTTTTCATTATCTCGCGCTTTACGCGCATATTAATTAGACTTTCGACCTTATAGAGGTGAGACTCGCGAGGCCTGGATTTTTTTTTTACTTTATCGTTACAAATGGATTTTTTCAAAGATGCGTATGTGGGTCATATTTCAATGGAGCAAGGGTGATTTTTTTTTTTTTTTTAATCATCGTCAATGTAAAATACTCCATTTTCCAGGGTATGATCTCTCTTTGGGAGTACGAAATCTCACAACTCGCTCGAGGTGGGTTTGGCGCTCTCGGCCTGGAAATATAAGTACGATTTTATCGGTTTACTTCACCCGGGGGACCCCAGCCTACATCCCACGGATGATCATCCCGATGCCAATCATCTCGCCCTAGAATTTTTTTCCCCCACGTCCCGCGTCGCTTCTCTCTCTCGTCAACGCGCCCTAATCTTCCTCCTTCGTTTATACGTTTCCCCTTAATATCCTACAAATGAGCAATTTGCGTGGCTTGGTGATACGCGGATCGCGTTGTAATTGATTGTGGTGATGATTGTTTCTATCGACTCTTGTAGTTTGACATACAAAAAAAATAAAAAAAAATAAAAAATGATTCGGAAAACAGCGATGGACAACCTTGTCTCTACTGTTCCATTATTTTCTGACAAAACTTTTCGTTACAACACTGATTCATTATGATCATGTTTTCAAACAATGATGGAAAATTAACTCTATTTCAAAGCTACCCTGCACTTATGATATTTTTACGAGTCATCACCGTCAATTACATTTTACGTCTTATATCAAGGATAAATCAATGAAACATTTTTACCGTGGACACTGTAGTTTCAGTCTATTGTACTTCACATCTTCCAAGAGTTTCACTGATATGTATCACAATGAAGGTTTTGTTTTTTTGTCAAAGCAACGCAAAACAAACAACAGGTGCTTTTGGTCAGGAAAAAATCAATCAGTCCATCAATCGCAACACCAAACGTTGTTAATTTTTCCCAAGCAAATTCGATCGATAGCCCTGTATCAGTGAAACATCCCCAGGCACCAGATCAATAGTTCACGCAGAACGTAATAGGTACAATACTCACCCAAACGTCGAGCGTTTGCGTACTTTTTTCGGGGGGAGACAGTAACGTAGCACAGTAGGTAGACGACGACGACGCCTCGTAAATTTCTCTCACCCCGTTCGTTCGCTCGGCACTGGCGCGCCTAATGCAACCCTTTAAAAGCGCGTCTACTCGTATATATATATACACCCTCGTATGCACACAGTCGCACACAAGAGCACACTTTTTTGTCTCTTCGTGTGTACTCGTGTACACGTATGCACTGCGTCTATATGAATACAGTTGGAGTCGCAAGTGAAGCCAAGTTAGCCAACACACCACTGCCATAAGGTGGTACTACCTACTACCTATGTATGTACACCGCGTGTACGAGATTCCATTGCCTTATATTATATATATGTACGCGCGTCTCGACGTTTCCCGTGTATACTGTAAGTAGTGTACCACACCAGAATTTTGCTTATTACACGGTATAGGCCGAGTGCACCAAAAAGTGAGCATCTTTCCCTTTCTGTCCCTCGTTCCTCTTTTCCAGCATGTATGTATATATCTGTGGCACGTACCTCTTGCTTATTTTTCTAGTGAACTTTTTCTTTTTTTCGAGCTATCCATGCTTGGAATTCAGTTGATTTCTCGGCTTTGAAAAATTTTTTGATTATCTGGTAACTCCTTGAGAATCAACGACTAAAATTAGCTAATTTTTTGGATTAATCGTACGAGGTTCTCTTTGTTGTTCACGAATTTTACGATTATCTGTAAATTTATGTTAATAAAAAATATCTGAAAAATACGTTATACTTGAATTTGTTCGGATTAGATAGATAGGGTTAAAAATAAAACTTATGATACGGTCAGAAGAACGAAATACCTTGACTCTTATTCTTTGGAGTCAATTAGATGGGAATCACAAACGAGGGATAACAGTTGCGAATGGAACCCACACATTTTATCTGTTTGTAAAATTACGTTATCCACTCATACGACTGAACTGAGCCAGAATATATTTTTCTAATTTTTTTATTACTAATAAAAAAAAAAGAAGAAAAATTAAAACAATCGGATCCCAAGACTATAATCAATCCAGACGCCAAACAGTCACCGCAAAAACACGTGCAAAACTCGCCTGGACCCAAAGCCACCCCTTTTGTGTTTCTCTCAGCGCACCAGCTCTGTACACACTGTCTCGTACATGTATGGGTATAGCCGTACATGTACCCACCTCTGTCGAAAACTCAAGCTCGCCCAGCCACCATTACAGAACTGGGCAACCCCTCGGGGTAGAGGGGGGCTGGTGGGACGTTAATGAAATAACACGGGAATTAGTCTCGGACATTACCGGCGAACTATGTCCATTACCGTACTTACCGTATACTCCCTGCGCTTGGACGGGGTACTCGACCAAGTTCCCCGGAGCTACCCACACGCTACATCCATACACTGTCGATGGACTCGAAAAGGGGGATGAACGCGTGCGCTTGTGGGCTTATTTCGATGCTCAATAACATGCGTGTGTGTGTGTGTCTTACATTTGTCGCGTTGGATACGGTAGTAATTTTTTCTTTACGTAAAAATTATACTGTTTTGAAATATTTATCAATTCATTACACTGTTTCTCATCTAATTTCTGTCTTTTTTCCTTTTTTTTTTCAAATATACATTTAGTTGGATCGTACAGTTGGGATACATGAAAATACATGCTTTTGTCTGTTTTGTTAGTCAGAAGATTTCAGTTCTGCCAATTTAGCGACCTACGAAAATGATGTTGGATGGAAAGGTTGTAAAACTTATCTTTCTGTAAATTATTTTTTAAGACAGTTAACTTCACGAAGTTTCCCAATTATTGAGGAACTAAGGCATTTTTTGAATCAGGTGTTGATTGGATGTGTTTACGAAACATCCAAACGAAACATTGTCAAATAAGTCGACAATACACTTTCAATACACTTCACAACATTTTTATCAAAAAAATTTTACAAGTATTGGCTGTGATTTCCCTTCCAAGGACCACCCTTCTGCGCAAAAAACCAAAAAAGAAAAAAAAAAAAAAAAAAAAAACAAAAAAAAACGCATACGGTCCTCGAAAGCCAAATATTCCCCATTGGCCGGTTTTTCTTTTAGAAATGTATATTCATTCACTCTCGTCACTGTTGTTTGGACATCGCAGGCTGCATCCTCCCAATCTAAAAAACCATAACAAGCAGACACACCAAAAACTCAAAATCTCATATGCGTGGCAAAAAAGCTAGCTCATCCCCCTACACGTATAGAGTCAGCGTAAAAAGCCCGAAAGTCCATTAGGTCTCGCGGTACCTCACCACACACGCACACCCTCGATCGAGCAATCAGGAAAAAGCTCGAGCCCTGGTGCACGAAGCAAACGGTATCAGAGAGAAAGAGAGAGAGAGAGAGAGCCTCCACCCCAATCAAGGACCCCGTGTGCACGGTCTCGGGTAACGAAATAACCCCGAGAGAGAGAAAAAAGCTCCGCCCTTTGTGCCCCTTCCGGAAAACAAGACGAGCCGCGGATCCTCTTTTCCTCTCACTTTCCTTTTTTCGCGTATATCACACAGCCTCACATACAGATCAGGGGGGAAAAAAAGGTTGGAGGAGGGTGGTTTTGTGGCTCGATTTAGCACGAAAGAGGGAAAAAAAGACCAAGGGTGCAGTCAACCATCGGTTAGCCGGCTGCAATGCGCATTCCGTCGTTCATATAGTTGGGCATATCCCATGTGCGGCGAGCACATACATCCCCACGTTATGCATACTCGTGCACACACGTACACGATTGGGACATGGATATCTTTCTCTCCTCGTCGAGTGCAACTGCAAAACGCATCGACTCGAGCTCCTGCAAATTGGTATATATATATACACATATTATATACATGTGCACGGGTGGATTTCCAGTTCAACACCTTCATTGAATGGCTTTTGTGTATGTATATACATATAACGATGTTGGCTCGTTGTGTGCTGTTTTTTTTTTGTTTTTTCACACCTTCTCCTCCTTCGGGTTCTATGTATATACACACCCTCTCCGAGCACGTATGCGCGTAAGCGCACGCGGAGGTATACGTACAGCCAGACCACCCTTTTCTCGAGAGGTGCTTTTCGAAAAGAGAGAAAAGGAAGGAGCGTCGGGACTATTTATCCACGGTGGCGAGTTCACACCTCGCACGCTGTATGCACGCACGTATACACCGTGTGCGAGCATTCATACACACATGCGAGTGTTTGCGCGAGAAGGGGATCGTCGATTCGTACGTACGTGTGGATACATCGAAAGAGGGTGGAGGTGTGAGAGCTTGCAATCGTTCGGGGTACGATACACACGTGCACGTTGAGTAGTCGTTTGAACGAAAGAGAATCAAAATGTAAATGTGTGCGTTTTGCACTTCATACGGATACATGAAAAACGAAAAGCGGCTTATCAAATGAAGGGACTGCTATACTGTCGACCCAAATGGAGACTCATTAAGGGTATGGTTGTGATGAAGCTGCAGCTCGATACTTGTGAGCTATGGTTTTTACAAAGGTGTTACTGCCTATATTGTAAGTTTGTGACGATAAAAAATCGGGTGAGTGGTAGTGGAGGGGATGTGGACTCGTGCGACACAATCGGCAGTTGGTCTCAATGGAGAAACGAGAAAATATACATGGGTACATCATACTAATAAAGAAAACGTGTAATGAACATTCATGTTTTTGTCACAATCACAACGTAAGCCTATCTTTGGACTCGAAACCACTTTTCATGTGTACCTAATTTTTAATTTGCAAATGAAAACCTCACTACTTTAGAAACCTTACAAAATGTGTGAATAAATTATCGGTGAACAATAAGAAAATCACAGAAATTATACGAGGAGAAGAATTGCAGTTCGAAAAATTGTTAACTCAAATGATAGAAGAAATGATATTGTCCATTTACTCTATAAATTATTTAAAAGTAGGTTCGTCAATTTCTTATTTCGTATTTAAAAAAATTACATGAATTTTTAAAATAAACTTTACTTGGTGCTATAAACAAAATTTTAAAAAATGCAATCATGTAAAAAAAAATTGAATAAATTTTTTTTTTCATCCCCTCATCAGTTGTCCTGGAAAATTATTAAATTTTAATCATAAAAAAATCATTAGCGTGTAATGTTGTATTAAAATACAATTTTCATGTCAGTTAACCCCTGTATATTATTAATAATTTTTTTTTTAATACAAACAATTACACTTTATACTAAATTTCATGTGAGAAAGCACGATCAAACAAATTAAGGTACATCTCGAGTTGAACAGTATCACATTAGAAGGGGTGGCTTCTTCGATTTCTTTCAGAATACATCATACATTTTATAACTTCAAGTGCTAAATTAAGCCCTATGATCTTCACAATGTCACCCCCTGAAAGGTAACCTAATTATAAAAATCAAATGCAGGAAAGATACTTGAAAGAGAAGCCTCAGACACTTTTATCGAAAAATCCAATCGCTTAACGAGAGATTAGCCTCTACTATTGCTGACTCGGGCCCTCTCATCTGCACAGTCAGACAGAGACTCTGGGAACACATTATCTTCTCTAAACTGCTCTCTTTTCTTCCCCTCTGTGAACGAAAAGGAAAGAAAAAAAAAAAAAAAAAAAAAAGACGCGCGTCATGCGAGCGGAAAAAAGCTACACGCGTACTCTTCGCGCATGACACAAGAGAGGCCAGAGAAAAGAAAAAAGAAGAAGCCGAGGTTAAATCGAGAAAACGAAATGGGGGATTCCGGAGGGGGATACATCACCACTAATACAGTAAAACCGCAAATCTCAAGCTTTACAACACTAATAGCCGCACATAATAGGGTCAATGGGCGCTTTTCCACTCTGACGGCTCGGCGACAATGGAAGATGTATCCTGTCAAAATAGGCAAGCGCGCACGCGCGCGCAGGTAACGCGAGATCTAGGAAGTGGACTTTTTTGCGCTTCCCTTGTCGTTCCTTTCTGTGCATTGAGGACGAGTGAATGCCGTTGCGATCCTATCGTCAGTATACTCCGCCCATTTTTTTTTTTCGAGCGCTGTATATATGCCACCAAGTTCTTCTTTGTTGGGTCCGAGGGTATATTATATATACAGTACATTGGCTGATCGTTCTTTTCTTTTTTTTTCTTTTATGTACTTTTTTTTGGAATGCACTGAGGTGTCGAGTGGATAATTGTTTAAACGTGTAATGCACGCCCTATAATTAAGAGATACACATTGTAATTATGAACCGACTAGTGTTGTAATTCACAGTGCATGACAGGCACGTTCTGGCTACTCTTTCGTAATGTTTTCTTCTAAAAATAGTTTCATAGTTAAATGAAATGAAGAATATAAAAAATAACTATCATTACTAATTAAGTTACATTGTGTAAACAACTCTTACCTCATAATAAAAATTAAGTGTATACCTCACAAATAACTGAGTTTTTATATAGCTCTGATTATAAAGATAATACAGTAAACATGTGCCTTAAGTAAAAAAAAGGTAAATTATTTATTTTTCAATTGAAGGTAATTATGAAAGTATTTTAAAAACTAATTTAAAATAATTTAGTACTGCGAAAATAAAAATAAATAAAATCTACCGATATTGGTATGTATAAGAAAATTCTATTTTTAATAAAGTAATGAGAAATAACAATTGTTAAATGTAGTACTAAATCAAAGCTCCCTTCAGTTATGTGTAAATTTGTTAATAAGATTTTTTTGTTTTAATCTTTTGTATTGTAATTGCATTGTAATTAGTATTAATTGTATTGTAAAAGCATTGTATTGTATACCAATATTTCCATTATGTTTGCATTAAGTTTTCAGGGATTAAAAAATAATATCAGCCTTTAATCGCAGACTTTCCATATTTTATAATTAATAATTTAAACCAATTACTACTACTACTAAAACATGTTTAAAAATATATAAAATTAGTTTATTTGAGTGTAAGAATTTTTTAATTGTAGCAAATAATTTTAGATGATTTTGTTACTGTGGAGTACCAAAAACCATCTCTGAATTTTTTTTATTTACAATTAAAAAAATCTAAATACCAGTACACTTGTCTAGTACAATAAAAAGAATCACTCTTTATTAATGTTATCACTTAAACATGGAAATGCACTTTTATATGTAATAATAGAAAAAACATGTTCATCAATGGGGAATTGTACAGTATTCATATCGCAAGAAATGAGTTCTTTAAATCACCTTTCAATAATACTTAAATCAATTAAAATTTCTTAGGCCTCATGTGTACAGTTGTTATAATTGCCATACGTTTCAATAGTGGGATCGTAGACTTTCTGTAGTATTTATTTACAGACAGAGATATAATTTTCAAAAGTAGTCCCGTACATTCAAGTAACCAACAAGGAAAGTGCAACTACATCCAAGCGCGTGTCGTTACCGATGAACAAATTTTCTGTGGGTTTTCGGTGAACTTTTGTGGCACTTAAATAGCTGAAAACGAGATACGATCGAAAAAGCTCCCCCTCTTCGACCTCATGGCTGTCACTCTCGTCTCTTCGCAAAAGATCATTCAGGCTAATGTATTGAATTACCACCGGAGAATCGCTGGCGTTGTCTATTATGCTGAAAATCATCACTGCAATGAGAAGACTTTTAGGTTCGTTGCAGTGTACGTCGGTAATTTAAAATTTTTTAAGTAAGCATAATATATTATGATACCTTGATAAAAAAAAGAAAAAAAACAATAAGGAGTTTACAAAATATTTTATAAACAATATAACAAGAAAAAAAAAGTATAAATAATACAAAACAATAAATAAAAATACTTTGCGATACATACACAGAAAAAATTATAAAAACTTACAATTTTTTACTACCTTACAAAATATTGTTCAAAAAATAAAAAATATATGAACAAAGAACGAGAAATTAAAAAAATCATTATTATATTCATAAATATTTAAAAAAATGAGACAAAAATTATAAAAAAAAACAATATTATCTCAACAATACAAAACAATTACAAAAAACATATTATAAACGAAAAATTATGTAAATGTACACATGAATCAATGTGCCTTATTATTGAAAAGATAAATATTAAAAGTTAGTAAAAATAAAAAAAACTAAAGAAAAAAGATTTTGAAATAAATATTATTTCTGTTGAATATGTATGATTATACAACAGTTGTAAATAACATTTTTTTATTTTTTTACAATTTATAGTTAACATAGAGCTGTTATTACTTTGTCTTGGATAGCTAAACTCTTAATTTCAGATAAATAATACCAAAGATCTAAAATTTAATCATAGGTTTCAACGACAACCGCTTTTGGTATTTTATACTTTACGTTATGAAATTAATAAACATCTCAAATATAATGTTAAGCTAAAAATGCGTAAAAGGTGAGAGACAGCAAGAAAATGTAATTAAGCACACCCAAGGAAAAAAAATAAGCCTCAAATTAAGAAAAATTTAAACGAGTCTTAATTTGTGTACGTCAGCGTGATAATACGTCACGTAGCACATAAAAAGATTCGCGAGAGCAGCAGCCGCAACAGCGTTACATCCATTTTGTAAACGCCTACTCGCAATGGGCATTACACCCAAGCTCATGAATGCGAAAAATCCCAGCTCAAAGGGGACATTAATTTTCCATACTTATGATGCATACGTCTTGCACGGTGAATGCTAAGTGAAGGTCCACGCCCAAGTCGAATGGTATCACGCTCGCGTTGGAGTTGCCATTGAAATTAATTTACTCTAAATGAGAAAAAAGCCGCAAGCGCTGTTCAAAGGACTATTTTGCACAAAGACGGCGTTAATACGTATAAATCCAGTCAAAAGGGTACAACATGTGAGCGTAAAAAGACTTGGCTGTAATCCCAGAAAGGACGGGCAAGCCTTCCCCGAGTTTGGCTAGTCAAAGTATTTTTTGCTTTTCAAACGTCTTGGGCTCTTCTAAATGGCTTATGTGCCTGTGTTTTCATTGAGTTTGGCAATAACAGGGAAAGAGTTGACTTTGAGACTTGTTCCACTTGATGAACAATTTTTGTTATTTTAGAACTTTCGCGGGTCTTGAAGAAATTAGGCTAAGTATACATTTTTTAGTCTTTTTTTACACACTTTTGGGGACAAAGTTATTTAATTTACAGCATGGGTTGGACTTTTAGTGTGTGAGAAGACATAGTGCTGTTCAAGGCAATAGTACAATTTTAAAAATAAATTGTATTCAACGTATCTTCGTTTGACATTCCTATAACGGTGTTAGTCGACTTGGTAGAATAATGGTCCAAATAACATATAAGAGTTTTTTCAACCATAGTTTCCTCTTGATCCCATAACTATGAGCCTTATGGTAAATAAGAAACACAAGTCATGAAGATGAATTTTATACTTTTTATTCAAACTTCTAAAAGCCAAATTTAAAATTTAATAAATTTTTTTTAAATAAGAAAAATGAATAAAACTAGAAATTTGTTGAGTGTAAGAATTTTTTAATTGTAGCAAATAATTTTAGATGATTGGGACATGGATATCTTTCTCTCCTCGTCGAGTGCAACTGCAAAACGCATCGACTCGAGCTCCTGCAAATTGGTATATATATATATATANTTAATTGGTGCGTAAAAATTATATTTACAGTATGAAATACCCTATGACTGGAGTGGATCAAATCAGAGTTGATGCTTTTGTAAAAACTATGAATTTTATTTCATTAAAATATGAAAAAAACACTTTGTTCACAAGCTATTTTTTGCAGATAAAATTTTAAGATAATTAATATAAAATATTGTAAGTATTTATAAAAATCCATAATTTTACCTGTATCATTGTAAGAAATTATCTTACATGCTAAAATTTTCAAACATTTTTTAAATTCAATAATTCTCTAATATTTTGTTTTTGGGTAGTAATCGAGACATCTAATTAAAATTCGTGTTATACAAAGAAATTATATTGTAACTAGTATTAAAAATACCTTACTTTATTATTTACTGATGTTCAAACGATATTTATTATGCAGCACAAAACTGAGTTGAGATATCTTATGAATGTTCCAGCAAAAAACAGACGAAAAGAAAATCCACCCGAATAAACAGGAATTAAAATTCCCAAAACAACCATTAAATTCATTAATTTTCTCGTCATCTTACTAAATAAAACATAACTAGTTTAATAACGAGATATTCGCTTCGTTGCGTCATAACGAACCGTACGCTTCAATAGTGTGTAATCACTGGAGCGTTGCGGATGGAAAAGGCGTTAAAATTCTAGGTGCCGAAAAATACTCGGAAAACATATAAGTAAGTGCGCATAACTCAATTTTGCCATTTCTCTTTTCCACCGAGTTATCGCGTATGAGCGTGAAAACTATGTTCTAATTGCGACTCGTGGCGACGAGCGTGCAGCGCAACTCGTCGTTTGCCAACAATAAAAGTTCATCTATTAGTTTCAAGCTTCGTTAAATTTAATTTTCCACCTCTTGCTGCGTACGATGTAGTTCAATTAAAACGTAGCACCGTTTTATATTGTACTGTTGTGTATAACATTTTTTTTTTTTTTTTATAATTGCGTAATGTTATAATAATGAACTCACTGTGTTTTTGTTTGCACGCTTAAATGATAAATAATTTAAGTGAACTAACAAAAAATTTTATTGAAATCAAATATCTTTTTTCGTTTCAGATTTTTCACAGTCGAAACATGTGTTCTCGAGCGCAAGTCCAGGTAAAAAGAAATTTTTTTTTCATAAAATCATGTAGATTCATAATAATAAACTATTTTTAAATTATTACACGTTGAGAGTTATGCAAAAAGTGTACAAATTCGCAGTAATGACTGAAAAATGATAAATTTATGAAAGTGTCAATTACTTATAGTCAGATTCTGGTAGGAATTTTGTTCCACACTGATGGAGTTAGAGACTAAGCATCGATCCGTTGTTTCATGGCTCTGATGGTCTCACGTTTAGCAAACTACCCTATCGGTCGACACAGTTGCATAATACTGTTAAAATTAAGGAGTATCTACATTACTGTAATACTAGAAAAAATAAATAAATAAATAATGATAATGATAAAGCAAAGTCACGATCACTGCACCAAAGAGCAAACTCGAGCGATCAATGAAAAGCCCGACCTGTCATCATTTTTCACGCGTCACGGGACAGCACCCTCTTTCCTAACCTTAAAGACACCAAACTTCGCTCAACCACCGCAAACAGTTGTACAAAAACGTACCCAAGAGTAGAACGAACAAAAATATTAGTCTGCGGCTCGGGAAAAAAGCGTTAAGCCATCATCGCACCCACTCCTCCCAAATATAGATGGTTGGATAGCTGACGTCACTGCCATACAACCCGAGTGGGAAAGCGAGCACACCCGCATGAACAACATCATGTAGTAACGGCAGTGGCAGCTCATTTCGTATTCATGCGAAACGCGCGGATGCTTCCGATTTTTCCGAGCCATTAGGCTCCCCTCTCGGGTGTCTGAGTGATGGCGCTGCGGACGCGCGGCGACAGGTTGGAAACGCTCCTTGTTCCTTTCTTTGGTAAATAATATCGTTATTACTTTTGTCCCAGTCCTTTTTTTTGCTCTGCCAAAGGCCTCCTTACTGTTTTCGGTACGTGTATACATATACTATATACACATGTATAGGTACTTTTGAGTTTGATACATGCGATCGTTTGATCGCAGCGTTTAGCAGCCCTCTTTGGGCGTTGAGAGGCAAAAAAATGCTGATGAGCAGATTAGGTGGAGTAGAAGCCGGCACTTCTATTGTGTGCACTGTTTGACCAAATGGGCTTGCACGCGTTGTGGAGGGGAAGATTTTAAGTTATTGGCCAAGTTTAGGGAGAGTTTGATCATCGAGGGGTTATTGATGATGATGAGGGCGCTTCCGTCGGGGGTGCTTGTTTTCTGGAGTTCGACACGACGGCTTTTTTATTTCGCGGCTTTGTCATGTGGAAAATAGTTTGGAAATCGATTGAAATATTGGGGACTCTGGAATCTTTGAAGTTTCTGAAAAATGGGATGGAAATTTGTAACTGATTGGAATGATACCCAAGGGTATCAATACTTTTTTGAATACCCCGTGGTACAATTTATTTTTGATAACACAATGAGTTTATTGTTGGAAAAGTCATCAAATCTTATATTTAAACAATATTTATCACACTTACCTGCACCAATAAATTTTTTTGTCGAGTGTTGTATAATCTGTTTACAATGTGTATAAAATTTTACAGTCGTGGAAAAATAAACTCAGTGTTACAGTACGTATCATTGAGTACTCGATTATTTGAAACAAATAAATATTTTTCTACCCCCATTCTATTAAAAATTTTTTTCAATTAAGAAAAATATAAGATAATTAGCAAAAATAGTTTACTAGATAAAACCAGAATTT
>NW_019379495.1:133449-161626 GCF_000648655.2 Copidosoma floridanum
TACAGAGAGTTTGCGCATTAAACGTATATATATATTTAACAAATCTAGGAAACAATTATTTCTTACACAAATAGATCTTTTAAATAGTAAAGCTTTCGACTCATTTCACTATTTTTTAAGCACTACATTCCTCGTTAGAAAAAACCACGTGTTTCTCAAGTGCATTTCTATCTCGAATTACTCGTCAAAAAACTAAATTGGTCCACAATACATGAGCGCGATCGAGCAAAGGAAAAGCGAAACGCTAATCGGTAACAGGATACTCCTCCCATTGTGGCTGCTAATGCTACTTTTGTACGTACAGGTACACCCATCGTATGGAAAATACCTACCTGCTTCCAAGCAAACCACGTTTTCTCCATATTTCCATGTCATTTCTCAATTTCAATCGCTCGTTATTATCGTTCCTCGCCATATCCATTTACATAGTGCGTTAATTCAATACCAACTCGCTTTTCTAGGCCTTGCGTATGTATTTTTTTTTTTTTTTTTTCTTCGAGAAAAAAGAAAAAAAGAGCAGCTTACCTGAACGAGAAGCGGGAAGAGGCGAGTTCATTGTAGGTACACAAGGGAAGAGGAAACGAGGAGGCGATTTTCTGTACTCTGTTGTATTCGGCTTATACCACATGAATATAGCATCGACACGAGTCGCCGTGGGCTTTTTGTGCTACATGTTCCAAAGCAATTATTCCGGACAATAGACGGCGTTTTCGGCGCAATTAGGATGAAATTTTAGCCGGCATTACCAAATACGTAGACGCGAGCGTCGGAATTTTCTTCACTAGGTTAACTCGGTTTAGCTGTACACGTAATTTTATATACATTATGTACAAATGGTACGTGGCCCCCGGGACTTATGGAATAATTAATCTCCACTTCTTTTTTTTTCCTTGACATTAATTATTCTATTTTAATATATTTACTCACTTGGAAAATTTAACGAAAGTCACAGATGCTTTTTTACCTTTGAGATTAATTATTTTATTTGAATATTTACTCGCTTTGAAAATTTAACGAAAGTCACAGTAGAGGTCCTAGCACTTTTTCGTCATCAAAGGCGGTAATTTCTCACAAACGCTCTCTTTCAAAGTGAATCTGGTAAGTTTATCATGCAGTTCTTTGCACATTTGCGATTAAAAGATAACCGTGCGTGGTTCTTCAAATGAAAGATGTAACAACGTAAATAGCCATGCGAGTGTCAAAGAGTTGTTTTGCACTTGTGAAAATGGCAAAGCAAAGCGGTGTCAAAAGAGAGTTTTTGTTTCACTGATAATTTTATGAGTAANAGCATTCCTGATGTAGATTTTCAAGTTTTTCTTTTCAAACGGGGATATGGATATTCAATGATTTTAAGGATTCTTTTCTCTGGTACATCGGTCTTATGTAACTAGACGTGTGATATGATACTTATATATTTTTAATATTAAAGAATTATTTTTTTCGGCACGATTTGGAGGGCGTAAAATGTGATATAAATCATCCTGAAGAAAAAATACGTTTGATAAATTGGCGAGCCGAGAAAAACAAAGTTACAAAGCTATCAAGGATATTTCATTTTACTTTATTTCAAGTTTCTTATAACGAGATACCAAGGAAGAGCCAAGCGGACGAATGAAAATTGGAAAAGAGGAAAATAGTTGGCTAACGACTTATATAAGACTCGCCTCGGGGGCTCCTTATCCGGGAGCGTGGCTATTTTTCTTTGTGCCCTGGGATTTAATAAGCGAAGCGAGAGAAGTAAGTAGCGCGCCTCGGGAATATATTTTTCTCTCTTTTGCACTCAAAAGGGCTCCTGTTGAAAGACGCGCTTGGATTATTTTAATATTTATACTTTGTCTGGTTATTAGGCGGTGATTCGGCTATGCTAGTGGTATACTTTGCGTGCTCTGCTGGAACTAATTTTTTCCTTTTGTTTTCATCTTTGGTAAACGTCGATTACTTGATTTCATTATGATTTTACACATAATTTTTTGGGTATAATTATTTATGAAATAAGGCATAAGGCAGATTATTAAAAAATATTTAATGCACTTATTTTTTCCCCATTTTAAATAAACAAAAATAATAGAGCTTATAAAATTCAAGTATGTTGCTATTAACCATGCACTCTTGAGATCTTTATCAATATTTATTTAGGTGAAAAAAAAACAAATAAAATGGAATCAAGCAATGTACAATAAAATCAACACGATTGTATAAATATAATAAAATTTTTTCTAAGCAATATCTTGCACCTGGCTCTCGTTTACACCGTACATTTTTAGTTGCGGTTGAAAACGTGTAACATCAGTGGGGAAATGAAGTTGGGGAAGGAAGACCTTTAGCTCTCGTCTAGTCTTGCAGTGACGAAGATAATTAATTAATCAGCTAATTAAAAATTACCATGCGCGTGCAGTACATCACACATTCCTTAGCCACTCTGGCTCTCCTAATTAGTCGGGCGTTCCAGTGTCTTCGCCGCGACAATTTCGTTCTCCTATATAGCTCTCGTGTCGATCGCCGCGAGGCCACGACGACGTCTGTAGCCGCCGCGGATTTAAATGCACTGAACTTTTGACTTAATTTTTTTCGCGCTCGAAAGTGCCCAGCCTTTTATGTCGCGTTGTCGCGACTCTTCTCGCCTCGTCTTTTTTTTCACGTCACTCTAACTTAAGGCGCTTTTTACGTGCTTTTTTTGTCTGTCCTTTTTTTCGTGTTTTTTTCAAACTTTTTTTTGTAGGTGTTCCACTTTCAGGTTGCTTCTTTAGTGGGAGGGGGGATTTTATAAAATATTCACATGGGTGCTTGTTGTTATTGCTTTTTTTTTCCTTTTATGGCTTTTACAGAGAGTTTGCGCATTAAACGTAAAAAACTAATTAGTCCGAATACGAAGTAAAGGGGAAACCGCGTCGGAAGCACGGGAGCTACGAATGATGTTAATTAGACTCGTCTCGCGTGGATATTCCGCATAAATATACTTAACATTATCTTCTGTCGGTGGGTGTCACCAGTTAACTCAGTGAGTCAAGATTTTTATTCGATGCCCAAATTGTTATAAAATTTATAAATAGGGTATAGGTACATTAGAAGAGTGAATAAAGAAACCAAGTTTGATGCCATCAATATTTGAGTCCATATAAACTCACATATTTTTATTGTTCAAAAGCCTTTTTTCTATGACCATATAAAATCTCAAAAACCAGTTATTACTTCATTACCGTAAAAAAAATTTAATTGACTTTACAGTGGAGAAAAAAATACATAAAACAGTAAAATAAAAACAGTCATAGTATTTACATTAAACCATTTGGTTTATTTACATAAAAAAATTTATTGTTTTATTTGTAAAAATAAATAGTATTTGTATTAACGAATATTTCTTAGTTAATTATGCACTGATAAAAATAACGCCAACTTTTGAGTACTTTTGATGAATTTTTAAATTTATTAAGTTAAATCCTTAAAAAATTCTATTATCTTGAGCTATTTTCATATTTTTTTATTCAAAAAAGGTATGCTGTAGGTTTGAATGTTCATCGTGAATGATGTTTGAAGTTTTATCAGAAAAAATACTTCCAGTCACTTTCATGAATTTCCATGAGCATTTTTTAAAGAGTGGCATCATATTACTACCAAACATTTATTTTATTTAATTTTTAATTTTTTTTTTGTTTTGGCAACAATGGGATAAAAATATGTACAAATACGTTTGCTCAAAAACTTCAATTCAAATATAAAAAAAAATCCAACCAAAAGTTAAAAGCTCTAATGCCAATAAGTAACACGATAAGCAAGCAGTTGCACCGTATCATCTGTGCTCGAGCATCTGCATTCACGTACTTTTTCATGCGCCTATCCATACGACCCCTCGACTCAGTTGAACAGGTATATACCGCACCGTCAATACAAAAACACACGCGAAACCCAAGGGCGCGCCGCATTGCCGCCTCGCTAATTAACCGTCGCACTTCCGCACTGACGCCTTATTATTTCTCGAGTGCACGCGCGAGCCTCGCGACGTTACACGTTATTAACACCATCGATAAACACCTGTGCTAGAATTTTTTTTTTTTTTTTTTTTTTTTTTCATATTACCCCTGTTTTTTCATGTATGCGTGTGCGATAGAAATAAGCCTCTTTTCCGATAAGATAAGCCGTGAGATCCTCGAAACAACTTGACACAACTAAAGCCAAATGTATGCGTATAATATTGAGAGGATTTTACGGGGTATACGCACTCGTATTTGTATAATATTATTCGCACGGGGGTTCGAGCAAGCGTCGAGAGGGCGCTATTGCGAAAGCTTATCGCTTGGAGGGAGAGGATTTTTTTTTCTTCGGCATGTATATTTATGCCATCGGTTGGCAATGTGTACGGGAGGGAGCTTTTATGTCTCGTTTTAGGTGGGAAAAAAAGAGCTTTGGTGCAAAGCATTCCTGATGTAGATTTTCAAGTTTTTCTTTTCAAACGGGGATATGGATATTCAATGATTTTAAGGATTCTTTTCTCTGGTACATCGGTCTTATGTAACTAGACGTGTGATATGATACATCTGGAAAGGTAATCATTAGCCGTAGCAAAATAATTATTATTTTTTTTTTTTATGTATAAGAAGAAATTTCACAAATTTATAAATCAATTAAATGAATCGCAGTCCAACTTTTTTTTTTTGTTGCGTATAAACCAAGTTGATAACCCGTTGGTAAAGCCGATAAAGCCGATAGAACCTATATTCATGTTACGTAGCCGAGTTGTTCCTATCGTCCTGTCGGGTAAAGACACGTTTGCGTGTAGATTGTACGTGGCAAAATGCACACACGTACACACGTGACGTTGGGTGAACAATGAACATATATAGCCCATCGCGCAGCCACACCAAAGGAGTGAGATACAGCACACACACGCCCTGCACGGGCAAGCCGACCAATCCAGCGTGAGTCCCAGTATGGGAGTTGGTAGAGCCCCGTTCTCAGGTGACTCACGCACTCCTGTTTTTATTTACTTTCCCTCCCCTCCCCTTTAACCCTCGGTAGCCCACCCCTTTCTCCCTCTCTTTTTCATATGTGGAATATATAAATATGTGCCCTCGCTGTTCCCAAGCCCTTCGCTCTCTCCGCGATGCTCGACACTTTTTTGCTTCTATTATGATATTCATCAATAAAACGCTTTATGGTATGTCCATATATTATACTTTTTGGAAGTTTTTTTTTTTTTTTTTTTTTGCTACTGAATCGGGGCTCCTTTCCTTGAATTTTTTTTTTTTTTTAGAAATTGATGACTCGTTCAATTGGTCCTTTTTTCTCCCCACTGTATCTCTATTTTCAAGGTATCCAAATTTATTATCGTACGAATACCTGCTTTGCTGTTCATGATCAACTAAATCACCGTTTTACAATTCCCATGTATCCAGGATTCCATTTCATCATTTACATCTAGGATTACATTACATCATGATTTTTTTTTTCCTCATTGAAAAAACTATCGCCAATCACCAAAGTCCTCGCACCTACCCAGTATACCCAATTTTTTTTTTTTTTTTCTCCACAAATTCCAAATGTACAACCAGAGATATTTTTTTTATACACGGCAGCACTGTTAAGTATACACGCCCAAACCGAGCTAGGGCACATAGAGCTACTTCCTCGTCTCGCTCGTTTCCTCTTTATTGTTCTCTCACTCCACGAGACGCGACCCCCACACACATACATATATAATGCTGCTTGGCAGGACATTCGGGATCGATCCTTGCGAGTCCACGCACTCACGCACACGTTAATATTAACTGTGGCTACGAACGTATTACATCCCAACACACGTACAAACGTATCCTCAGCACTGAAAAACACATGCTCGGCGCAGTGCGCGCCTCGGAAGCACATCACGCTCGTGCAAACGCATGTTAGCGCGTGCGCGAGCGTCGTCGCGTATTTGCGTTTGAATATACGCGAGTGGAGGAAGGTAAAGCCGTACGCGGTGGAGGAAGCCATTTTAGCTCGAAAGCCGGGGTATACGATACACATATTGGTATGCGTACGTGCGGAGGACTAAACATCGCATAATGGGTAATGCGCGTGACATGGCTGGAAGTGTGTGTACCGTTCGTCCAAGGGAATTTGCATTATCTGCGTATTCAACGTGCTTGTACGCGATGGACAATACAGTATGGACTGGACATTCGATTGAAGAGGTGTGGCGTGCTGTACGGGATGTCCTAGGTCTCATATGAAACGGGTGGGATTTAAATGTCAACTGCAAGGGGTTGAAATAAAATTTTCTGGTGCTTTTATCTGGTGATTAGGAGATTCAACTGGGATACGCATGAGAAGAGATTTCTCGTGAATTTTTTTGTTGTACCTGAATGGGTATAAACCTATATATTTAAGCAAAAGACAATGTGATTTAAAATGTTCTCATCAGGATTCAGTGGAATTTTCTAATCGATCCTGCACTTACCGATGTTCAAATGCAATAGTTGCACGAAGCGCCTTTCTTTCTCCAAAGTCCGTGAATTCTTAATTCTTTGGTTCTTAGTTTTTTACCCAGCAATGACGCAAACCCTCAAACATTGTTTGTATCATGCTAAAACGATGTATCGCAGCTCTCAAATGAAAAGTAAAGATGAAACGATAACTCTGCGTATAAAAACCTCGGACGTTCAATCAGATCCACGTGTGGGAGTCCTAACACAACCACAAAATATTTTGACACGACGTCAATATTTTCTTCCACACTTTGTCTTAACCGCGGATCAGTACCCTTTCATTTGTTATTCCACTCCAAAACTCAAGGTACTCAGTTCTCTGCCTGTGCTATGACGGCAATGGTGAACGTAAGTTAAACGAGTAATAAAGGGATACTCGACGAGGTAATCTATTGTACAGGAGTTCCAAGAGTACCCGAAACCAGAGAAGATGGAGTCTACGATGGTGCACAGTGATTGTTGGCTAATGCGTTTTCCTTCTTTTGACGAGGATAGGCTGGGAAATACGTTAGGCAGTTGATGTTTTCAACATCCAATGTGGGATCCGATACCTGGATGTAAACTGCACGATTGTAACGTTATCGTGTTGGCACATCAAAATGTGAGATTCTCCATCACCATAATTGAATACGAATAAACATCTGTCGTTGATAAAGAGCTGTAAACTACTGATGTACGATGAATGCTGATGGGTCAAAATATGAGGACCAAAAAAAGGGTTGAACTTCGTAGCACTGTATACATAACATTTGTCTGATTGTATCCCCTATTAATATAAATAAATTATCTTCGATACGAATGAGAAAAGCGAGCTTGCATCCAACGAATAATGCCAAGCTTCGCGAAACGTGTACGAATGGAAAACAACTAATTAAATCCTTACACATAATACAGCGTGAAAAATGAATCTTGGTGGAGGAGGAGGCAATTAGGCATCGCCCCATTAATTGAGCACACTCGGCATGCAGGCGTAAAGAAAACCAAAAATCCAAGACAATGGAACTCGAACTGGAAGAAAAAAAAATCCCCCATGTGCACCAGGGGGTGTGAAAGAGAAGCGTCGCGAAGAAGAGGTGGGAGGATTTATCGAGAGTGAGACGGGGGACTATAAATATGCGAGAAAGATCGTGCAGGAGGATACGCATCATCGTATGGATCTAGGGATCCATTGTGCGGGACTGGGTGGGTCGTGTGCGTGTATTGTCAGTTCCCTTTGAGATGATCTTCACACCTTTCCCGTCCCCAAAGACAGGCGTGAGCGCGCAATTTTCCACGTAGGGAGGAGGATTCTGTATACAGCGCCTCACAATGGCACACGGAGCGCGCCAATGGGGGGCTCCGAGGTGTCGAAAAGAGCAAATGGTCGAAAAAAATTTCTGTGGAGTAAGTACACAACTATTCAGTAGGCTCTTGTGAGATGCGGAAAAAAATACACGTACAACAGTGGAGGGGTAAGGAAGGAGGTACAGGAGATAGTGCACACACGCGCGCGAGTAGGCAAGCGAACGAGCGAGAAGCACGCGGGAAAAAAGCGGGGCTTATTGTCGGTGGAAGAAGAGAGGGGAGAACGTACTCTCTTTTCTTCGTCGTTTTTTGAGCGTCAGCTGTGTGAGAGGGTAATCGTAGGAATAAGGATGGATGTACCTTCGTACGGATGTACGTCTATTGGACGTTTTTTTTTTTTTTTTTTTTTTTTTTTCAGTAGAGATGGGTGAGCTGATCGTGATGGCGTTAAAGTTCATGGTTATGATACTTTAAGTTGTTTTTTCAGAGTTCATATTATTAAGATAATGCCTGTGAGATGTGATAAATAGTAATAGCATTAAAGCAGAAACTACATCTTTGTGTGTACGAGCAGCATAATTTTCTCAACCGAGAAAAAAGACAGGTACTGTTATACCTTGTAAAGATGTTGCCTATTCAACGTAAACTAAATGCTGGACTAATTGATTCGCCACTAGTGTAAAATTAGTTCCAAAGTGGTCAACGTACACATGTATATCTTGTGACAAACCAAACACTACGGTCAATCAACATTAGTCTCCACATCATCATCAGCCAATTTCGAGTGAAAACCACATCGCACTTCCACCCCCGTCATTGGCTCCAATTTCCTTGAATCTCGAACAAATCGATCTCCACAATCGTGCAATTTGCAACGCAGCCTGGTCCAACGCATTGGGTTCATAGGAAATCTATACTTAGCCATCACCAATACACGCGGCTGCCGACAACGGCCAGACCCAAACAGACTGGCGCCACGCACGGCAACGCACGAGTGTTGGGTTACTCCGCAAACATTTGGGCTGCTCAACACCTTTCTCCCGAAGCGTTACACGAGCCACTGCAGCCCCGGCGCGGCGCCCGAGAGGAGGAATATCTGACGCTGATGCTGGCGTCCGGAAACTCACATCATCCGAGAGCAAAGAGAGTCGATGAAGGCTCGAGGGGAAAAGACAACAAACCCACGTTTTTAAATATAGACCACGAGTGGTTACTTATTGCAAGAGAAGGTTCCACGAACGCGTTAATTTAGGGATGATTGACGGCCGAGTTTTCCACTGTGGTGTCTCATAATCGCGTGGAATATGGGCACGGAGAGGCCCAATATTGTTGTACCTCGTGTAAACACCGATTCGTACCTTGGCAGGCGCACCAAATGACCAACAATGCTTTCAGATGTTAACCTTTTAATAGAGATTACAACGGACCAAGCCTTTCTTCCACGTCCGCGCCACAAAGGCCGAATTCCTCTTCCTCGAGTCCATCCATTGTCCACCTTTCACACCTAAGCAAAATAAACCCTTGAAAATCCGACACGCGCCCGACAATGTCCTGTTGCCAAGCGGTTCGGACAATAAACGACCCAAGGCCACTTAACGTCCAGCCGCGTTCAATGGATAATCGGTCCGGGATTACGGACAAGCCCATCGAAACTGCCCCAGTTGTTTTCTCCTTCGTAAAGGAGGTAAAAACCCTTTCGGTCCGAGCGACAATGCAAGTGACGAAGCAATGAGAGTTTTATAAGCCAGCGAAGCACCCAGACAGCTCGTCTTTTGCTCTACACGGGGAAAATCTCCGCCCATATGCTTCACTGGGAATAGAATAACAACAGCTCGTTCGGGTATAGCCGAAGACAGTGGGCTGGAGTCGATGGCCGTAGACTGTCGGAGCTCGCGCGCCTCTTGGATAATCTCTTTCGGCCGGCCTAATTCCATCTGACAGCCTCAAAGGTGAAAATCCTCACGGTTCTCTCTCAAACCGGGCCATTGTGGGCAATAGAAATTATTGTGCGATGATTTAGCATCATGACCATGAATAATAAAGTATCCCACATACGCATACACCCTCGATTGTGAAATGGATACGCGCTAAGCACGTCTATGTCAGTTTAATTAGAAGGGTACGATACATAACGTTTAGGAATTGGAATTTTCAACTCGGCCTTTGAGCAGCTATCGATAGGGTGGTAAAACGACTGCATAATCAAGAGAGCCCCTTCCTCATCAAGTTAATCCAGCGACCATCCTTTCAGTCCCCCCCCCTCCCCTGTATAGTGGGTATCTTTCAAACGGAGATACGTGATGACTCGCAATGAATGGTATCAAGTTTGTAAGGTGGACGAGCCGTGATGAGTAGTGGCGTGATTGGGTGAAAAGGTACAGGTGAGGGAGTAAGAAATCTGTTCCGGAAAAGAAAGGAGTACCAGATGGTCCCTAGGTATGGTCGAGCGAGACAACCAGGGAGCGAAATGGTGTATTGTACAGCAGTGACAAAAAGGACAACAGCGCCCAGAAACGAGAGATAACCGAGAGAACACCACCACCCTCCCCCAGCAGCTAGGACGTATAGATAGGTAGGTAGCGAGCGAGAGAAGAGTTAAGAAACGGGCTGGCTGCGGCGAAAGGGAGGGAGAGAGCGGAGGTAATGGGAACGAACCGGCTGGGAAGAGTGGCTGTAGCCCCGCGTTAGGGCCGCCGGCGCCCGAGAGCCATTAAGCTTAATGACATAATGAAGTAAATGGCTGTGCATGCCGCGCGCCCCCACCCCCGCGTGGAAACCCGGAAGTGGGAGAGAAGTCCTCGCGCACTCAGACTGTAGCTTATAACCCGGGTAAAACTGGGCTTGGGGGAGAGCACCGGTGCAATATACCGCGTGCCCGGAATTCCTGACTTATATGCCCGGGCTTGCGCGCACCCTTGCCGTGTACAATACTGCCTGCCCAGTGCTACTGCTGCTGGTTGTGGCGGTGGTTGTGCACTGCACGATCCGGAAACGAACTGTCCTTCCCTTCCCTTGTCTGGTTTCGCGTGGATTCTCGCATGTGTACATATTGTGTGCTCGCTGCTATAAGTACTGATGTGTGTGGCGAATAGAGGTATGTGCGCCCGTTAACTGTTCCCGCTTCTGCCTACGGTTTTAAAGCTGAGAGTGATGTATAAGTGTATTTGGAATGGTTATCGTTGGACGAGCTTTTTTTTTTTTTTTTTTGAATGAACACATACGTGTGTTTTTTACTTTCTCACATTTTCGTGTAGAGCTTGCATAGGATACCGAAAAAACATACAAAAACTGTCAAAAAATTTATATTTCTCTTCCGTGATAACAGTTCCTAAATTTAAACTCATACATGTATGCACCAACCCTCTCTTGCACCTACGGCTTTAAAAACACACGCGTGGGCTTAAATACATATTGCACCCGGCAAAACGTACACCGACACTCGTTCCTCAAACACCCACCCAACAAACTGAATGGGGCTCGTGCGCGCGATAATCACGCGTGTTTTCCGGCCGCGGTACTTTCCTAAGAGAGCCAAGTTCGCGAGCGTACATAACTCTAGAATGTCATCTCGCACGCGTTTAGATATATATATATATACCTGTGGAGGGAAGGGCGCGCGCAAAAGCTCCCTCGATCCGGGGAAACCCTTTCGCGGGGGTCCCTAAACGCTCCTTGGTACCGAAAGCCCACGCACGCGAGTTTTGCACCCTCGGCTCTTTGAGAGAGCGCGTGGGTGTGTGTGGAATTTTGTACGCAAGAGTGGGAGTACACCAAACGCGTATATTGTGGGTGTGTATGTGTGTGTGTGTCAGCACTCGTACGGGGAAGCGACGGGCTGCGCGCGTCATTATTTGGGACACATACACATGAGGATAAAAAGAGAGAGAGAGAGAAGCACCAGCTTAAGGTTTTTTTCCAATTCTTTTTATTAAAATAAAATCGGCTGGCAGACTGGTTAATTGGATTTCGCAGCGCAATTGCACTCTTTATGCGCGATGTGTGAGAGTATGTTTCTGCACATGTGTATGTATGTGTGGTGGGTGAAAGAAGTGAAATTATTGGGATGGGTGTCGATGCAACAGCCCCTTCTTCTTTTTCTCTTCTGTGCGAGCAAATTAGTTTTCGTTTTTTGGAAGGGGAATAGCTTGGAAGAATATGTACGTGACGTATGTGTAATACTGGAGATATTTTTTTCGCAAGGGTTAATGGCGGAAATATTTGAGATTATCCGAGGTTCTTCATCGTGGTGATGGGTATTATCTCCCGTTGTTATCTACATGTAGATATTAAAATATTTCTCCTTGGAACTTGCGTATTTTCAAAGATTTGTGTCGTACAAAAAAGTGTGTACAAATCACCGTGTATCTCAATTACTGTATGATCGGTTGAACTATCACGAAGAATTCCACAGTGTTGTTTCTTTTTGTTTCGATTATATTTATATCAACTGGACAGACGCAATGTAATTTCATTCAAGAGCTCACATTTCTTACCGCATACCTACAGTTCAGGAACCACCTTAATTCAGTTTGCGAGACCACGAGTGTCGTTAATAGCATCTACTAATGTAACACTGCGTGAAAAAGATTACGATTTCACCGAAACGTGAAGAAAAAAAAAGAATCCAAGCACCATTCCAGCCCCCAATTAACGTTCTTCGAAAAGCAACACCACACGATCCCAAAAACGCACAATAATATATCCGCGCTAGTAACTGATATACATTCACACGCGACAATACTTAACCTTCCCTTCTCCACAAGGATCACCAGGCATGGAGCAAACCTCTTCCAAAATTGCACAAACACCTCGGCCGAGGAGCACAAAAGCCTCCTCATCATCCTTTCTTGCCAAAAAATAGGGCCCCTAGAGCAAACAAACGAACGCACGTGTAGTTCTTGCTCTCATTTTAAATTTCACACCTTCAGCTCGACTCTGTACGACAAAAACACACGCATGGAGCATTGTCCGAAAATACCGAGAATCGAGACCGAGAAGGTGTAGGTACCTAGAGAGTGCGAATATTATGATGTCCGTCAGCCATTCAGCTGCCAGTCAGCACTAACAGAGGAGGGCTATAATGCATTAGTCGCCCCCACGGGACGTCTCCCCTTCCATCTTTTTCTTATTTCTTCTCACCTTTTTGCTGATGCCTTACCCTTCTCCTTTTTCTTCACGTCAGCTAGCCTCTGGACCACCTTACCCTGCTTCTATGTACCCCTTCGTCGATTGTTTTAACTGTAACATACACGTGACACACTATGCACAATGCGTTTCCTTCAAGTTCCTTTGCCCACTAGAGCGGCCAAGGACGGTGAAACTGCGATGACCTCCTTGGCACCTCACCCTCTTCCCAATCCTTGTTCTCGTGACCTTTTTCTGTCTTATCTTCTTTTTGTTACACGATAAGTCCAGTCACGTCACGGGATTCATAGATATTTTCGATCCATCGCGTGAATAATATCTAAATCGACATATTATTAAATGCTTAATCAACTCTACATCGAACAAAAAGTATTTCGCATAAAATCAATGTACGATTACAAAGCATAAGTATTTCAGTTTGCATGCTAGTATTTTGTGATTAGCTTAAGCACGTATTTTGCCGATCCCGTTGTGTTTGATTTAAGCTAATGGGGTTGTTCTACTTTTAATGCTCGTCACTCCCTACGTAAAAGAAATTGTAGCGACATTCTCTAACGAGATCTTATAAAAGCTACTACTTCTCACTGATACGTAGATGTAACAAAAAAAAAAAAAAAAAAACAAAATTCACTCTCCATCAAATATGGTACCCCAATACCCGCACGACCCAACATTCAGCCATCAATCACTCCCAACATCATTATCATCGTCAATACCATCAAACACAAACTTCACACCCCGTCTGTGCATATATTTACCTCCGCTCAAGCTTCCCAAGCCAGCACTCTCTGTTAAAACACAACTTGATACCTCTTCACTCGCACCTCCTATGCATACACGAAGCGTACCACCTACACACGTGCTCATCAGAACATCGGTAGAATAAAAAAGGAAGAAAGTCGATCGCTCCTCGATCCCTACGGAGTAATACTCGCAGTACACTTGTAGCAGCACCCATACAGCAGAGAACGAAGCGTATCATGCGAGCGTGAGAGTAGTCCCGCGAGACATGGCAGGGGAAGGAGTGGATTAGGGAGTACGGCTGGTTCTTTTCCCCACGCACTACATGACCAACTCGTAACGCGCAAAACACTTGTAATGGACCAGAGAAAGCGGCTCTCGGGGGAGTGTGTGCGTGTACGTGGATCTACACGGAGAGCTGCTAATACGTTAGCTCCCATGTTTATGGCCTCGAATTAATTTGCTCGATTCGATCGACTCGACACCCCGGTCGCTGGCCCCTTCTGTTTGGGGAGAGAGAATCGCTTGCTTGCTTACTTGTCTACTTGTTCAATGAGCTGATCTTTTAATTCGTTTTTCAATTTTCATGTGATTTTTTTTTTTTTTTATTCAGGCTAGCACATTATTCATACATTTTACTTCGGTTCTTTTAAGTGGCTGTGTTAGTATTCATTAATAAGTAGACACGCTTAGGAATGCCGAAAAATTGTAGGCAAGATAGGATAATGATACCTCTTTCTCTTAACTGTTCTAATTTCACGTGCTATTTTGAATCCATACACGATAAACAGAGCATACTTGTACTTGAATTTTGGACATTTAATTTAATTTCTTATTTCATTGTGGTCCCATTCATACTTTAATTAACATCAAATAGATAAGTATAACTATTGAGCGAAATCATGAAAAAGTTGTTTATTGAAAAAAAAAGCTCACACCCAATCGGCTTATATATACATGCTAAGTAGATATTGATCGCAAACAACAGCCTCGGGCGCTCGCCCCTTCTTGTTTTTTTCACTCTTGCGCTGCGTTTCGTTTAGCTGTACCATAAGCGCCATCTATCTGATGAAGAGCCAAGGTTACTGGCATTTAAGCAAGGGAATATGTGTATGTATATTATATTCTGAACTTATGAAGCGTCTTACATTCTTCTTTACACCAATTTATGGCAGAGATTAGAGAGACTAATAGTTTCCGGCATATTATTTAGCAGTTGTTTAGAAGTTAAAAAACAAGGAAAAATACCAAAGGTTCCTTTTAAAACGCTAAAGATTAATTCAAAGCGTAATTTGCTTTACGACACACTGTTTTTATATTTTTTTTTCACAGGCTCAAAATTTTGGCGTTTTAGAACTGAATTATAATAGAATGAAACTGTTGGATTTATTAGTTGTATAACATTGTTGTTTTTTGTTAAAAAAAAAAAAAAAGTATGCCGCAACCAAGTGATTACAAGCGTTAGGCATACTAGTGCCATTCGTGCGTAATTTACATTTTCTTTAATACATACAGCAATACATTATCCCATTGTGTATTTAATAAGAATCATACGATAATGAGGAAAAAAATAACTACTGAAATAGTTTGTCAGCAGTTGTTGTTTGCGATAATGTGGCTGTTTTATAGTTCTTTTTTTTCCAAATTCTATTTAAAGCAGTAATTTAAAACATACTGTTTCATAATTAAATCTGAAAAAACTATAATTGAGCTCGAGCATAACAACCCGTAGGTAATGGGTTTACTTTAACGTGACATAGTCGAATCAGTTAGATAACAAAAAAAATGACGAAACGGCCATAATTTTTATTAGACTACATGACGCGATTGACAAAATTTTTCGTATTAGTTTGGGATTAAAGACGATTAACTATTATGGGTGTAACTGCAATTTTCAATTTATAAACAATTTTGCCGTATGCAAATGTACCCAAGCTTTCAATGAACAAATATTCTGTGATCTAAACGGATGAGTGCTTGCACAGCCAAGCGGAGATGGTGATCGACGGTCACAATGGAGAAAAGAGAGTGGCCAAATGGAAAAGGAGAAAAAAGAAATAAAAGCGTTAGAACAAACGAGTGAGAGAAGAAAGAGTCGTCGAAAAGCGAATTTCCAATTACCCGCCACAAAGCCGTAATTTCCAGTTTAAAATGTCTCGGCAGAGTCCACGTGGAAATGTATACACGTATACATTCAGGAGTACTTTGTACATAAGGTTGTTCGTATACACAGGGTTATAGAAGGTATACGCGCAGGAAGGGGGGTAAGCGGGCGAAGGACGAGCAGGAGGAGAGAGAACGAGGCCTGAAAGAGATTTCCAAATTAAATTTCGAGATTAGTACCCGGACTTAATACGGACAAGTGGCAACGGCAGCGGCGCAAGACGCGTCCCACGGGAGTGCTACGCAACCGCGCGAGAACCTTTCTCCCCCGTTCCTCCCCCTCTTCTTGTCGTGCGCCCCTCAACGTCGTTTTGATGGGTGTACGTGTACGTAGCTTAGCTGCGAGGCGTTTTATATACGTTTTTCTCGTTGTGATTGTATCGTTTGGTTTTCACGACAATTCTTCTTTTTAATTTTTGTTTATTAGGCTTTATTTTTTGAATATCCTCTTTTGCGTGTATTTTCTGTATTCGTAAAATATGGGAGCTATATTTTTCTAACGGTACGAAAAGTCAGAAAATTTGTAACTCCCTGTTCCAAGACTCTGATTATACAAGTTACACTTCTCAATGCACTAATCAAACTATTGCTTAAAAATAATATATATACATGTATGAACATTTTCGTAATCGAAAAAATATTGTGAACCCATCAAAAATTTGGATCAATTGTAATAACTATCATCATTAATTTATAATCCTCCGAGTAAATTTATAACAAACTGGAGCAATCAATAAACATTAAGTAATTGAATCTGATTTTTCCACCAATTCTGCAAGACAGTAATCAATTAACCGCGTTAAATACATCAACGTTTCATTCGTGCGTACGATTACATTTCTCCACTATACTGATCAATTATCAAATTGAAAACATTAAAATAAATAATTGAGAGGCAGAAACAAACCAGAAAAGAAAAAAATACACAAAAATAAACCACAGGCGCGCAGTGACAATGGTACAGCTTGAAACTCGAGTTATATCATCAGCAGTTGAATCTAATTATTGCCTCCTCTCGTCGCAGGAGAAAATCCCCCAAACCCGCACACTTACAGACACCCGTCGTTGGCACCACACTTTTTTCATCCAACTCCCTCGCACCTCAATATTACGTCGTCATTTCTCTCGTCTCCCTATCATTTACTTCCTGACTTTCTTCTCCCTCTCGTACAGTCCCACGAGAACGACACATAGACGACGATCGTTTCTTACATGTATGCCAGCAACGTGACTTTGTGCACACAAACACAGGCGTCCGTGCACGTAAAACACCCCTTCGACTGCAGGGGTGAGATGTCAGTACACATGCGCGTGTGCGATTCCATTTGCGCCCCGTAAATTCGCCACCCACCATTCCTTGACACCGTGATATCGCAAGTGGGTGTGTATACGGGTGCGAGGTAAAGAGACACTTTAGGTCCACCGTCGTACGTAACTTTGCACGACTGGGGAAAGCGGTGGTCGGGGAAAACGTGCGAAATTCAAATTTTGAACCAAACAGTCAGAGGGTAGTTTTAAGCGTAACTACATAATTTTTTTTCATTTTTGTAGGGTTAACGTATTCAAAGGCATGGAGAGTGAGGAGTTGGGTGATTAAATAAATTTTGATACAGTCTGTTGCTTGTTGAACAGTAGTAAAAAAAAGAATGGATTTCCTCAATTTATCTGCTTTTTATTGCCAATGACATTTAAGTATATTTATGTGCACGATGTATGCATGACGCAGCTTCAGTCACAGATGGAGCGTTTTACCTACAGGTTTCAAACTCTTTGGGACATACTGTCACCATCCGTATCTAAAGTGACTGAGCCCACGATCTACACAATTGTATCAGAAGATGAAATGTATTTTTACAGTTGTTTGTACAGCTTTTATCTAGTTTATAAAAAAAAAAAAAAAAAAAAAATAAATTATCCTACGAAAAAAACTGCCCACTCTCATTTAATGCATGTAACATTTTGTAATAAAAACAAAATAATGTTCTTAATTCTTTTTTTTCTGTTTATCAAAATTGAGATCTCACTAGGTCTCCACTCCTTTCGAATGGAAAATTACGCACGTTTTGAAACCTCGTTCGGCCCGCTGGATGGTCGATGTAATTATTGGAATTAGGATAAACAAATCTCTTGAGATACCGTTATTAAGTCATTTAAAGTCCCGTAATGAGAAGGAAGGCTATCTCGGTCCTGCTCGTACATACACATGTACGAATTCAGTCTTAGAAATCCAGTAAGTCAATAGTAGAAGAGAGAGAGGTTGGAAGGAGGCATGTCATTTTAATTAATAGCTCTTGCGTCGTATTCATTGCGAAAACTTTGAGTGTAAAAGATTATGTACAGCTTTTTTCGTGCTCGCTCGCGTAAGCTTCGTATTTAATTTAAACCGAAGCACACTCGTACGTCCATTTTCTTACATACGTAAAAAGTAAACTTGAAACATATTTTTAAGAATTTCGACGTGGTTTGGATTTTTATTTTAATATTGACTTCGGGATCCTCGTTAAAATATGTTTGGAATTTATAATACAGTTTTCAATATCATACAAATACCAAGTGTGATGAGAATTTTCCCTGGAATTAACTATTCAAAACACAATCCATTCCCATTCCCAACATGTACGTGAAATTATGTTTCAAAAAATTATCAAACAATTGGGTAAGCCAAAAAACGCACTTAATATTTAGCTGTTAAAAAAGTTTTAGCATAATTTTACCGTATAATTTTTAAGGCAAGCTAATTGAGTCCACGATACCCAGGATTATTTTTATAGATTCAACAGTCTATAGATGTAATCTTATGAAGGCTTGACATCCAATTCAAATCCTTCACATTACTAGGTGGACTTTCGTGGGGGTACAGATACACGTAAACTATACAAAATTCATTATCAGTTATAAATTCTCACAATCACAATATATCATCAATCAACACCTTTTATTACTCATCAAATTCCTGACGAACAAAGCGTCGTCTCTGGGATCTTTACACGCTTTGTACAGGATTAAACAGTGTCATATATTGCTCTGATTGTCCGTACTTTATCCAGATGGAAGAAAAGAATGCAGTTGTATTACGATGACATTTCCATCCGCGTATTTGTGACTGCACTACACATGTGGGCGCATGGTACGGATGTAGAGTACACCACCGCATCAGTATAGAGTCGAGTGGGAGAAGTTTAAGACTTTAACAGCTACTAAAGTAAAGCTCTCTCTTCGTGTCTATCTGGCTTTCTCGACTTTGCCACCCGGCAAAACAAAAGCTACACCGGAGAACCAGCCAGGCACATCCATGCAGCACAACATGCAGTAAATAGCCCATGCATGTATGGGCGGAAGAGGAGAGGCAAAGGCGCAGCAACGAGTGGAGAAGGGAGCGCGACGCCGCGAGGGGGAGTTACTTTGGGATCTGCCATTGGCTATCTCAGGACTCCTTTATTGCAGGTTGCCCGGAGCAACCCAGCCCCCCCTCCTTTACCCTTTTTATCGCCCCTTCTTCCTGGCTAGTGTGTTACCCCCCCCCCTCTTTAGTCTTTGGTTGTGTGCGCTGGAAACAGCCGTGATAAAGCGTTTACGTGCAGTCGAGCTATAACCACACACCCTATGTGTGTGTGTGTGTAATTCCTTTCCTCTATATCTCTTTCTCCCTCTGTCTCTACATCACTCCACCATCACCCTTTCGCCACTGTTTTCTGCGAGTGCTGATTTGTGCACCAGGGGTGTGCGTTTTGGGTACTCGGTCAGTGCATGATTATGGAAAAGATGCTGCAGGACCTGGCCTTTTTCTTCTTCATCTTCGTCTTTCTCGTGAGCTGCTTAGCGGGGTCATTATGGTCGTGAGCGTGTGGATTCAAGCTTGTCTCTTGAATTTTTCACATTATTCGACTCTTCGCGCAGATGAGCTTTTTTGTAGGTCTTCCCTCGCTTGTCTAGAGATGTTTTTCTCTTTACCTGATGCGAGATACTGTATTAGCTCTTGTGGATTTTTGTAAGTTGGGTTGATTGCGATTTTGGTTGGGTTCTGATAAGGCTCGTTAATTTTTAGACTTGGAAGAATGTAGAAATATAAATCAAGAGACCAAAGGAGATTTTAATCCAATAATCATTAATGAAGCATTGCGGACTGAACAGAAAATGGTAAATAGATCATGTGAGCTGTTTCTTTTTTCTGTTCGGCTGAAGATAAGTATACGATCCTTTCTATATGCAACTGTGAAAAAAAAAAAAAAAAATTATTGGCTGGAGATGCTTGGTCTGTAAATTACAATCCCATATTGCCAAATGAGTATAGTTTAATCCAAACAGATCAGTGGACAGATTGTAGACGAAATGTCAATTTCTGGTCAAATTTAGTTGGGTAATTTCCAGACAAGTTTAGATACAAGCAAGAATTTACTAGTCCAAAAATATAAAACCGTAATCAAGATACTCACATTAAATCTCTGATTCAAATTCATCATCTGTATGACAAATAAAAACAAAATACATCTTCTTACGATTTCTTCCAATCATTGTCACAAGTTATCGAACGAAGCCTGCTACCATTCCCTCGACGTACCACGACAGATTAAACTCAACCTGTGAACCCTTTTTAGCTACTTGATTCTCTTTTCTCATTTGAGCCACAGCGCACATACTTGAGCACTCGGATAACTTTCTTCTCTCCTTCTCTTTACCATGCGCTCACGAGAGACATACATACGACGCTCACTGGCGCACACTCAAACTGATTGGAAGGAAGTAGAAAATCCTCACCCACGTACACTAAAACGCGAGCAAAAAGTGGGACTAGCAACTACGTCGTATATACACGGGCAGCTAATACACTTTCCTGCTTTACTGAAAGTACCGGCAATGAAATTTTTGTTTTTTTACTCTTCCGTCTTCTCTTCCCTGGCTTTGCCCTGGAATTGATCTATTTTTATGTAGTGCTATGGATTGGAAAACCTTGCGATTTGCTGTTCAAAGTTTTTCGCAGATAACTTTATATAAAATTTACCTTACACTCTTCGCTTTTATGCTTTACTTTTTTCACTGAATGAATGTGGCTTAAAACCTTGGTATCGGATGATATTACTCGAAAGAGCTCATTGTCCAATTGTGTTGAACGTCTTTGACAACCCTATTTGGTACCCCAATGATTTTAGTATTGGTTACCTGTACACCACTATCACCACCACGTTTTACCAAAGCTCCACGGAAAGAAACTATTTAACGCGTCCCAAAACATCACGAGTAGAAAAATGAAAAAAAAAAAAAAAAAAAAAAAAAAAAAAAAAAAAAAAAAAAAAAACCGACTGGTTGTTAAACCACTCCGGAGACCGCGGTGAGGGTCTAGAATTACATTTGTCAGTGAAACCACAAAACAAACCGAACCCCCGAGCCCGAATTTCATAAAGCGAAGAATATGGTGTACATGGCAGCGTATAGCTCAGGCAAGGGAAGAGCGAGCGTGCAAAAGGGCAGCCGGAGAAATTGATCGCGAGCTGCGGTGGGACCACGGCTGGCGCACGAAATAGGAGAAAAAGAAGGGAAAAAGAACGAGCGCGTGGAGAAGAAACGAGTGAGACTCTCGAACTAGTACACAAAAAAAAACGAGTGGAGAGAGAGAGAGAGAAATACATGGGGAGGGAAGCGATATGGATGTGTGTGTGTGTGTGTGTATGCAGAGGGAGCGGATAAAAACGTCACTTTGGGTATACGTGCGTAAGAAAGCTGTGGGAGGGAGGGAGGATAGATCGTGGTTCTTGAGAAGGGTCGCTTTAAAAACAACCTCTGGCTTGCACGCGGGAGTCGACTGTCCGGCCGGCGCCATACGGACGCCGACGCTATTCACGTGTATATATGTATACGCGCCCAGAGTCTAGTCGGGGAGGAATTTTTATTATTTCTCCCACTCTGCTGTAAGATAAATATGAAAAAAAAGAGTGAAGTGAAAATTAAGCGACAGTGGCCAGTCATTCTGGTGAAACTGACGATGAAAAGGTGTGTGTGAATTGATTCGTGACTGGGCTGTTAGTTACTGGACGTAGAGAGTTTTATGGGGCTAGACACGATTTTAATGTGGAGTAACCAGTCAAGGAACATGTTGGTTTGTTTAGGAATCATGATTCTGCGTTTAAGAAGTGTTTCCATGCCATATACACTTAAATTTCCAAGGAATGTTGTGAAAATACAGACGCATAAATATGGAAAATTTAGATTTAATGAAAATAAAAACAAAGTGAAAAAGCATGCAACAATATGAGTACATCTTCTATGGACTGGTAATAGACAACACCATAGAATATCCAACTCCCGATGATAGACATCAATGGGAAACAAAAGATTCAGAGTGGTATTATCCACTTTAGAGTTTAGTGTGCGTTGAATCCTGGTCAACTATTTGTTGACACCTAAAGCTTTTTCAAAGTTCGAACAAAATACCCGTGGGAATTCAAAATTTGATAGGGGAGTGAAAAAAAGTTCCCCATTGGAAAGTATCACCTAAAGGTCTCGCCCGTCAAACGATGTAATAAGCTCGAGCTGATGCAGTGAATGTAAAATAAAGTAAGCTCGGGGAATAAACCCTCGCGCGTCAAACGCACCTAACATCACCCATGCGAGCAAAAGCACGGAACGAAGGAAATGAAGCTGCACCTTCGAGAGCGCAGTAACGGCGCCCAGTCTACCGAGTCCAATTAGTCCAGGGGCCCATAATTGGGGGCTCCCTCAATTAATAGTTAATCAGCCCGTGCGCACGCGCCTGCGTACTCCTCTTTTTTATTTCTCTCAAGCGTTCATCGCCTCTACACGAAAGGGTCGTGAAACGTATATACAACTCGCGAGTGCACGCGACATTGGGAAAGTTCAAAAGCGGACCACGTACATGGCAATGGATTTGCTTGTCTAATTTAAAATCGCATTCAACTGCCGTCCCCGTGACGGATTATGTTATAATTAATCGTGGGATTCCGGCCTGTTTTTTTTTCCCCCTCGACCCGCTGTTTGTGCCATGCACAGGTGCGCGCCGCCGAGCGTGCGGTTCGGAAAATTAGTTTGTTCCGTTTGGCGGAGGGAAATTGGTAGTGCAGTAATTAAAATTTCACGCCCCTGCGATGATTAGTCCGCCAAGCGGGACGCCCTCTCCTCTTCGCATCGGACGTGTACATTTTTTTTTTTTTTCGTACGTGGAGGTGGAATTATTTGAGTTTTAAATTTCTTTTTTCTCACTTGATAAAACATTGCGATGAATGTGTCTGTGTGAACTTTTAACGAGTTTACGCGAACTTAATTAAAAATTGTTTTGTCGTTGTGACTGAATTGAATTTGGAATTGTCATAGTGCCATTGAACCTACATCCGTATATGCAATCCGTTCCCCAGATTCGCAGGTACATCGCATTGGATAACTCAATACGATCGAACCATCGCCTCCTCAACCAATCAAAGCTCCATTGTGATACGCGCCGTCCCTCCGAACCATCTGAATTTCCAAGTGGAGGGGGAGAGGGCACCCGAGCCTCCTCTTGGTATAATTAAAATTTTGTCTCGCGCGCAATGCACAGGAACTGCCTATACTGGCGCGACGACTGTGCTTGTGTGTCTAACGAGTAATATAATATTCAGCCAGCGCTCGCGTTATTTTTCCGCTGCGCGCGCTCGCGGATAATTATCAATTACGCGCCTGGTGCGTGTGGGTGTATAATGCGAGCTCGAGTGCACGCTTGCCTCGAGTTTAACGAGGGCCGATGGGAACAACTTTTTTTTTTTTTTTTTTTTTTAGGGGAAAAGCAGCTGGTTGATTGTTTAAATTTTTGGTTTTGATGGTTGTTTTTTAACAACTGGTCGAAAATGGTTTGCTATTTGGAAGGGAATGTTGGCTGCGAGTTTCTTAGCGTTTGGTCATTAGGTGTTTGAGATGTGTATGGCGATGGTTGAGTGCTTTATGAGATTTTATTACTTCCCGAGAGATTGATTTGATCATTTGTTTCGTTGGATTATTATAAACAAATGTTTGTCGATATTATAAAAGAAAAGTTATTCATCATCGGAAGTAGTTACAGAAAACTTTTTTTTTTTATCGTAACTTCATTAGAATCTGATGTATCTTATTTTATGTTTCACTTCATGACGAGGTAAACTGTAATGAAGTACAGAAGAGCCACAAAACTATAATTATGCCAACTGACAATTAAATAAATGCACTGTAATATGAATTACATTACTGATTCTTTAATTCTGATATTATCTACATGAAGTGATATCGGTTTCGATTTACGACAAATAATGAACAAAAATTATTTCATTCAACCGTAGAAGTAAAAATTTAGCTCTTCTCAATAATTTAACTCAAGAAATTTCTAACGTTACCGTCATAATTTTCAACTCATGAGTTGAGCAACGAAAAATTGACATATTATTTGCATGTGAAATTGTATAATGATTAAAAAAAAATCCATAAATTGTAAACTCCATATTTATCATGTTAAAAGTACAAAATCATTTGTATAAACACTGTTCTGATTTCAGTTTCTTATTTTTCAGCAGTCGGTGGCTCGGCGGTCATGGACTCGGTCAAAGACTACGCCAACAGCTCTATGGACCTACAGCCGTACAACAAAAAGAAAAAGAAGAAGCGCCGACATAGGTGAGTCTCTGATCGAAACTCTCAATTAGATAAGATAAATAATTTAACCTCTCATCGCAACGTTTCCACTTGCATGATTCGACACGACTAATTCCCGTTGAAATTAACTTCTCGACACTCTGACGAAAAAAAAAAAAAAATAGTAAAAAGACAGTTAGCAATGACTCGCCAGGTCTCAAAATCAGCAAGTAGCTAGCGTGCAAAAGCTCGTTCCAACCATCACCATCCCGATATCTTACGAATAAACTCCGTTAGGAATTAACCCTCCCTCGCCCCCCACCCCGAAATAAACTTGAATAAACGCACGTCTCGTCAGCCATTTTAAAAAGAAATTTCAAGCCAACGATGCAGAGTCCTTTTATCTCTGGGCATATATTATACGTACGCATCGGGCGCTCGGGGTTTTTCTCCACTGCGTCTTTTGATCCGATGATACTCCACATTATTCCGCTCGAAGGAGGATCATGAAGAGCCAAAGCGTACACGCGTACCTTGGAATCAGAGGCTGGCTTTTCTGGCAAACTTTTCCTTAATTATCAAAAGAGCCCAAGTACATGCAAACACACTTTCTCTCTCTCTCTGTGTGTATGTGTATATATGTATGCTCGTGTCAATGTATGGCTATTGATTTTTTCCTCTCGTGCCCGCAGAGTCGCGCGATGACGACGATGACGCGTCTTCGTCGCGCCCTTCCCTTTCACGGTGGGATGAAAAAGCTTACGTAGCCACGTGCACTTTTATTGGTAATTATACATGCTTGCAAAAGAAGAGGAGCTTCTTCCTGGTTTTCTTTATCCGTGAAGTGTCGTGAGTTTTCTATTCAAGTTTTTGAAGAATAATTAGGTACCGGTTGCCTGCTCTCGCAGTACAGTCCCCGTACAGAGTATAGTGAAAGAGCTTCGATGTCTGACTGGCTTAACACAAATACGATTCCTGGAGAAATTACTCTCTTAATTTTTATTTTTTAGGATTCCAAAGATCTTTCTTTTCCCGTGTTTTTTGCAAAGTAAGCCTCTAATGAATTTCAGATTGAATAATTCTTCACTGCATCCAACCCGGTAGTTAACATAAAAAAATAACGGTGTTGTCTCTTATTCCACCACCTTCTCGTTACCAACATTTAACGCTTCTCGCGTAAATCCGTTGAAAATAACACGTCCGGCCTAAACGCCAAAACGGTTTCTTTCACCGCTCGTCAGCCGGCTTAATGAGACACGCCGATGAGCGCGCCCCCGGTAAGTGACTTTCAATTTCTCTCTCTCCCTCTCTCTCTCTCTCTCATGATTTCGCGCTCGACAGGTGGTGTCCGCGGGGAACCGGTAATTTCACCTCTGAAGAGCGCGATGACGATTGGACGTGTCTTCTCGAGCACCTTTATTTTATTATTTCAACTTTTCTCTTGTGACGATTTTTGGCTGTTTTGAGGATCCACAATTTTCTCCACTGACTTGCTATTTATTATTTTTTCGCCTGAATTTTGTACGCACTACGGGTTGATGCTACCAGATGTGTAGCTTTGGAAACATTAAAAACTCGACACCGATAAAAAAAAAAAAAAAAAGATTAAAGACTTTTTTATTACAATTGAATCGAGAGATGATATAAATAGAAGGACAGAGACAAATCCATCGATGGAACAGATGCGTTTGAAAATCGAAACTACTTATTGAATCGCAGCCACGGTATGGGGGAACTTAAGGCTTGGAGGGGGGGCAGGAAACGCCGGGAAGGGGTTAGCGTTGGGAAAAGGGGAATGTATGAATGTATAAATATGTATGTGTGTATATACACTTATTGCGTTAGGGAGTTAGATTTAGGGGACGAGTTGTAATGGCATATAACTAGGTTCATGTGGTTGTTGCTCCAGGACGATTTTCACGACCAAGCAGCTGGAGGAGCTCGAGACGGCGTTCAAGGAGGCGCACTATCCGGACGTTTACGCTCGCGAGATGCTCAGCGCGAGGACGGATCTGCCCGAGGACAGGATACAGGTGAGAGATTCGCATTTTTATTTGCTTTCCTATCCATCTGGTTTTTTTTTTTTTTTTTTTTTTTTTTTTTTTTTTTTTTTTTTTTTTTTTTTTTTNTACTTTTTTTTGCTCTACAAGTGTAAGTTTGGGATTTTAAGGGAGAGCTATGTGTATTTATGTGTTTTTCTTAATGTAATTCATCAATACTATGCATACACGTATGATTTTTAATAATTTATCCTGATACAGAAATGATAAAGCACCGCAAAATGCATGTTTTATCGATGTCTGACTATTCGTTGATTATACTACTGATTTTTAATAAAATAACATTTTACATCGTCTTATTTGATTTAAAATTTTTACATGAGAAAATTAAATAAAAAATTACGATAAATTGTCCTGATACGAGTATAGAAGTAGAGTGTACTCTGAGGTAAACGTCAAATTCACCATATTTAAGGCGTAGCTGTTGAAAAGTGCAAGATTTTTCGAATTTTTTTTTCCTGACTTTTCACGATGTAGTTACTTCAAACTACTTAAAACTTTTTTAATTACATGAGATTTCTTAAGCTCTTACAAACTCTACAATTGCGTGAGTTACTCTAAATATACATGGATGGATAATATTATAGTAATAATTTTTTCATGTAAGAAAACGAAATAACGTAAAAATGACAATAGGTCGTAAGTCATGAAAACATCGAGTTAGCATTTTTTTTTTTTTAATCTTCACAATAATTGTAACGAAGCCTTTTCAAAAATATTCTTCAAGTAGTAGAAATGTAAATAGCATACCAATTATCTGTTTTCGCTAAAACACTCGCATACCACACTGACAATGGTACACACCATGCAGAGTAATGAATCATGCTCTGATAAATTAAAATACACTCGCATTGTCGAGCGACACGGAGTTTCGAGTGAATCGCGTAATTTATTCCTCAACAACGACTGTAAGAAAAAAAAAAAAAAAAAAAAAAAAGAGAGAGACAGAGATAAAGCTTCTTTAGAGAGAAAATCCACCAAAAAGTCTCACATTCGCCTCCCCGAGTCGCGATCATTACGAAAAATAAGGAAAAAAAGCCCAAAAGTGGAGACACGAAGCCAGTATACACCCCATCTTAATTTTCTTCAACGGCACTTTTGCCACACTAATTAAAACGCACGTAACGCACACTTGCCTACCTCCTCCCTCGCATCTCCGCAAGTCTCAAATTCACCGTCATATTACCCACTCCCCTATTCCTTTCACTCTCTCTCTAGTTTTAATCCTACTTGGCTTGTAATTCTAGAAGTGCGTAATTTCATCAACCCTAACATTTATTCCAGATGTATATTTCGTTAAAATAAGTTTTAATAACGTATCGTTTTCATTTTTATGCACTTCAAAATTAGTTTTCGGACAAAATACATCCATAGTATCCCCCTTGCATTAGCTCGATTGAGTAATATACTTAAGCCAAAAAAAAAAAGAGACAAAAATAGATAGAAAAGCCCCGTCTTGTGTAAACAAAAAAGTAGAGTGGTCTCTGAGGCAAACGCAGACGCAGTGAAAGGAAACGCAAATATAAGGAGGCGGATGATTATGCTCCTCGATGTACGATCGCGGGCTCGCACACTGTTGTACTCGAAGACGTAGGTAGTTTTTCGTGCAAACGTATGAACGCAAGTACGAAATGGAGAGGGAAGCCGACAAAAAAAAGAGGGAGAGAGCGCGAGCTCGGAAACAAGGATGAAAGCACATAGGTGTGTATATATATATATATATATTTCCAATCATTG
>NW_019379495.1:161631-253194 GCF_000648655.2 Copidosoma floridanum
TTTGGGAGGAAGATTATATATATATATAATTTGAAGTAAAAAAACAGAGGGAATCGGAGATAAACCGCGAAAGAGGGGAGGCCAACGCGTGCACACACGCATACGCTTACACATACACATATATCATATCAGCATACGAGTGGGAGAAAGAGTAAGAGAGAGAGAGATGTTCTTCCTGGAGGTGGGGGAGGCCATATACATATACCTACCCATATCCTGCAACAACACAAAGCGGCCATTGCAGGGTGGGTGCGGTCCCGGGCTGGCCAATCAGCGCCGCAGGCCTCCACTCGTGCAGCCAATCAGCGCCATCTGCTGATCTCCTCTCCCGCTCGCTCTCTCGTTCTCTCCTACTCAGCAGCCGTCTTTTGTTTCGTCGCGCCAGTGCCTCGTTATCCCGTTTTCTCTCCCTCCCACCGCCAGCGTATACATACACAAGGGAGGGAGAAACATACTTGTACGTATATACATACACAGACACACGCGTGTATAAGCTCGCGTGCATAGTAATGATATGAGGGGAAGCTCGCGCGATTCGCAGACGTGACGCACATCAGGAGAGGGACGTACGCGTACATAGACGCATGACAGTGCATATTTTTTTACGAAGGGGAGGGTACGTGGATTTGAGCCCCCTCTCCCGGTCCCACTTGGCTGGAGGAGTTAGTTATAAGCGTACGTGTATATTTGGGCATGGATGGATGTGCGCGAGGGCCGCCCAACCCTCTTTTCCCGTGTACATTATGCGGGCGAGATGTTTCCCGGGGAATTTTCCTCCCCTGCTCCTCTCTCTCTCTCTCTTTTATGCAATTTATTTTTCTTTCGCGTGAGTAACTCACCACCGTCTTTCTCCTTTTCTCTTTTCACCCCAAGGGGAGGGTCGAAGGACCCTCTTTTTATTGTTTTCTTTTTTTCTCATATCTAATTGTCCCCTCTCCGTCATAGGCCGAGGGCTCCGCGGATTCCTCAATTTCCTCCCTCGTCGCTACTACTGGCTAAGATTTTTCAACCCTTGCGAGGGCGCGTTTAGAACCTCTTTTGTCTCTCCACGGGTGATTAACTCTCCTATGGTTTCTTTCTTCCTTTGCCTCCATTCTCGTGGCGCCCGAAGGACTTCTACACAAGGCACGCGCCCTCAAATTGAGGGCTCGGTGCTCGTGGTTTCATAGAAATATATATCGTTTACCGCCGCGTGGCGTGGAATTTTTCTCCCTTCGTTCCTTATTTCTTTTTTTTCTTTTTTTAATGGAATCGCTTCAAATTAACTCGAATCCGGACTCGACGGGGAGGGGCGGACGGATTTTTATAATGGGCTTTTCTCGAGGGGGCTCCTTGTGATTGAATCGCAAGATCCTCGGAACTCGTCCCCCCCCCCCTTATTTTGCCCGCGACGTTTCTCGATATTTTTCAGATAATTTTTCGCCCGAAACTGACGGCAGACCCTCGGATGGCAATTGCTTATTTGCGAGACTTTCACAGAGTTTACTCGAGGACTGGCGCATTTTTAAGACAGTCGACCTCGCGAGTGCACTGGGACACTCGCAAAAGAAAAAGGGCACACTTTTGTTTCCCAAAACATCCGGCCAGACGACACTCGGGAAAAAGTAGCCGTGCACTTGGCTACATCGTGCAACACTTCTTGAAAACTCGGAAACTTGGCGCAAGAAAGAAGCAGGAGAACCTCGAGAGACACCAGTGAAAGAAATCTCTTTGTGTCTCATTGAAACTCCCCAAAACACCGCTTACACCCTGTAAAACTCTCCTTTGATGTCCGTATTAGAGATATATTTTTCAAGCCCAAGAGGAAAAAAAAAAAACACGTAGAAATCCGCTTTCATTCCACCCCTTGGTGTACACACACGCCATAGTCTCCCGGTTAATCGAATTAAAATCCCACACTCCACGCGAAAATCGTTGAATGCAGATTTCCACCCACCTCGGAGCGCGTCCCGGTGCACAATCGCATTTACAAGGCCTTCGATTAACAAACCCGAGGCGCGAAGAAAAGCTACCGGGACAGAAAGAACGACCCGCCGGGGGGTTAATCGAAACGTCTCTCGCAGACTTCCGCCCACCGTTGCGCGTATTCTTCAGGGTCAGCGAGGCCTTTGCACCCCCACCCCCCTCTTTGCGACGTATTCACACCTCCGTATCGAAGGAAAAAAAAAAAAGGGAACGCAGTGAGAAAAGGGGTGAGGGCACGCCCTTTTTCCCCCCTTTACGGATCGAAATGATCGGATACACGTATATACCTATGAGCGACTGAATGGATTGCCGTTGGCCGAGGGTAACACACGCACGCGAAACAAGCGGTTTTAATTTCGGTCTTGACAGCACCACTGCTCTGAACTACATCCGGAGTCCTTTGGCTTGTTCTCGGTGCTAATAGTCCGTAGTTTTGTGAGCGCCTGGCTTTGTATATACACACGCGGGGACGGAGGGATTTCCTTCTTCTTGCGGAGGAATTGGCACGAGGAGCGTGACGATAAGGTGAGAGGGTGCGTATCACGGGCGCAAGTGGAAAATTTACATGGGACTGAAAAGGGACGGGGTAAGAGGAGGTGATGGGATCTCCCGTGGGTGTATTAGCGTGAGATCTCGAGAGGAGAACGATGATGCGATGATAGAGAGCCGAGTATTGTGCGCGTAGTGCGGAGGTTTCAGGGTCGTCGGACTTATATCTTTTCGCGTGGGATACGGCTTTTTTGAGAAGCTTTTTTTTTTTTAAGTGAGTTGCCGTTGAAAAAAGATGGTGATGGTGCGCAGTACAACATATTTATGTCTACGGATGTGTCAGTTGGCTGGACGGTAATGAGATTCGCGGCTCTGGCCCCTTTTTGCCCTGTCAAACTCTTTATTCCTCTATGATTACCAGGGTAGATATGCTCGGAGGCTCAGATTAACGGGGCTCGACGTATTACGCAGGGTTTGGGAGGAAGATTGATGGAATCTTGATCGAGTCGTGCGTTTTTATCCAGTTTCGGGTGATTAGCAGTTTTGAGAGGCCATGGTTGTAATGTAGGAGGAATTAATTGCTGGGTGGGTGATTTTAAAAGAAAATTATAGAATTTTTACTTTGGTGCGCATTTACTTTGTTTCTCCTTTGTGAATGTGGAAGTAGTACACAACGTTTGTCGAATCGTGACTTGAAGACCCACTAAGATTTACTCAATAAATAAAAGTAAAAATCCTTTGTCGATGTGGACTTTTGCCAATTATTTTTCAACATTGGTTTTTTGAGCCAAATTTTACAGGTATTCGCAAATAACAGAGCTTAAGATGTAAAACACTTACATCACTTGAGTTGTTTCAAAAAATATGATAATAATCAAAATGTTTTGCTCAGGAATTGTTTTTTACATACATTCATATACTAATCAATTTTTATTTTGAAGACTTTATTCACGACACCAATTCGTCAGCCATTTTTATGTTGGTGCTGTTGAGAAAAATTTAAGAAACTGATCAACTTGTAAAACGATTATTTTAAATACGAACTGGCATGGTTCAGTCAATGGAGTACATGATCGCTCACAGATAGATTTTAGATAATTATGTGGTTCAGGAATATAAGTGCAAAATATCTGTCAATATTACTTCAACTATTGTATAAGTAACAAATTACAAAATATATTTCTTGCAAGATTTTTTAAGTTACCTGATAAGTATGAATGTGCATGAAATCGAATTGTGATTAAAACATCAGCTACGAACATTTGAATTCGATTAGAAAATCGTTATTGTTTATTTAAAAACACATTTTTTTCTTTCTAATTGATGTATAACCGAGTGTTGTTGTAGTCAATTTAATTTAACATCATGAACTTACAAAAAGTTATCTCCTCTTCTTGGTAGTTGTGTACAAGAGGGAGAGATTCTCTTATTAAGGAAGGGATGAAGAGCTCAGCACGGAATATTTTTTACTTTGCAGTGACTGTAAGGTCACGTCATTACCTTCAAGTAACTTAAACATTATTTAAGATGTACTTACGTTTCCTTGACTCACCACTCTATAACTTACCACTTTCTCTCTTTTCCTCCGCACTTTTTTTCGCTTACAAGTCCAATTCCACAGCAGAGAAGCAAAGATTACCATGTATAAAAAACAGGCACTTTTCTTAATTTAGAAGCTTTGGTATGACCAAAGTGATGTTGTACTGTGAAATGTAATTTTCGTTCCCTTTTGCATTTATTCTGCAAGTTTGAATCGAAATACGAGTTAAATGTAGTTCTACTTTTCATCCAGACTTTTATGGTCCTTGCTCAACTACAAGTACAAAGTGCCATCCATCCGTAAAACATTTTTCTTCGCGTCTGCCAGACGAGTCTTTCAGCCACGACACGCATGAATATAATATGTAAGCATATCAATTAAACGAAAGGCGCTTTATTCCCTCCCCTTTGGTCGTCACGGCCATTCAGAGGAAAATACCCGGCTCGTTATATTTTTGAGGGCTGCTTACGAACTAGTGTATGTGAACGACGCGTGTAGCGATGCCGAGGGAGTTGTCCGAGAAAAAATTGTCAAAGGTCGTTTTCGTTATCGAGGAGCTGAAAAAAAAAAAAAAAAAAAAGTTGAGAAGGGCAAAAAGGTGCTTTGAAGGTTTTTTTTTAATGAAAGCGCTTGAAAGAAAAAGCACAAACGGGGTTAAGTGGTACCTTATCCAGCATCAAAGGATCGTTTAATTGCGCGCAAGTGCAGTGGGGTTTTTGCGTTTGCGGGTGGTTTTTTTAAATGCCTATTTTGTCAAAGCTTTCCGGGACGAAGCAATGTATTTTCGAGTCCTTCTTTTCTGCGCAGAGACTCGTCGGATGTTGTGCTTGGACGATCTGTGGTTCGTACATGAATGTAGTAAAATGAGGGTAGCTTTTGCTTCGAACTAATTAATCAACCATCTGTATATACATTAAACAAAAAAAGTAGTTGAAAACCAAATTCTTTGTGCTGTGTAATGTATTTTCTAAATTATGCTGAATTATGCTGAAAAACAGTTGTGGGTGACAATCAAATCCCAGTCCCAATACAGCCTGATCATTTTATTTGCTGATGTCGTTGACCTAAAAAAAAAAAAAAAAAAAAAAAAAAAAAAAAAAAAAAAAAAAAAAAAAAAAAANAAAAAAAAAAAAAAAAAAAAAAAAAAAAAAAAAAAAAAAAAGAATAACTGTGATAATTTCACGGAACCGTAACTAGAGGTACCGTTTAAAAAAGTGAAAATCACGCCACTGATTGAGATTTATGTGGTTTATATACCCTATTATCAAAATGATGAAACAAACCACTGAAAAAAACAACGTTACTGCTGTTTTATATATATTGTAGTTCACAAACGGAACTACACCTGGTGGCATATCGTACGAGCAATCAAATCCATAATTTGGTCCGAAACACAAACTTTCACAAAGTAAACACAATGTAGGTACAATGAAGTACGGAGTATATCCTGTTGAAACAAGTAAAAATAACCTCAGGGCACGTGAACTGTTTTTTTTTTGGTGATCCATTACACTTACGACTAGATTTGAGGAAACTTGGATGGTCTTTCTTGGAATCAGGACCCGGAACAATATCCATCCCTTCAAAACGCACGTGCAAAAAAAATGCATCCCCCCACGTGGTTGTTCACCTCAAGAAAAAAAAAAAAAAAAAAAAAAAAAAAAAAAAAAAGAGAGAGAGATTTCTTACAAATAGCAAACGCACGCGTATGATGTACACATCCAAAGCAGAAAAAAAGCATACAAAGCAGAGACGATAAAAAACACGGACAACAGAGAACACGTATATGTTGAATTGACCATGGTACACCTTACGAAAGTAAAAAAAAAGAAAAAAAAAAAAAGAAAGGCTCCTCGACGACAGAGCTGTCAACGCACCCACACGCGTGTGGGCATTCACCGTCCTCGCGAATAACCAGCTAAACGAAGTTGACGGAGCCACGCATACAACCAATGACTATAGCGCCAGAGTTGTGTATATATAGCCAAAGTACAATCTGAAAAGATGACGAGTGCAGATCTGATCCCCGCGCGCATTATACGCGCGAGGAGAGAGCCGAGTCGAGTTTCACGGGCTTGCTCCCTCTCCGGCGCCCTTATACTTCCTTCTTTCTCTTTTTTTTTTTTTTTTTGCCTTTGTGATCAACGACTCCCTTCTCTCCTCCACGACCGACCCTCCCTTCGTTCCTTCTCCTCTGCGTGGAAGAGAGATATTGTAGGGCACACCGAGCAGCGTACAAAATGGCCGTCGTTGCTCTCTGGCGCTCCTGCCTGTAAGTGTACTACTGTAGGGTAGTTTGCTACGCGGAGTTGTATGTGCACAGCCATGCAGTTGGAGTCTCTGTGTAGGGTTTTTTGTCGAGTGGAAATCATCGGATTTTTTCCTGATTTTTGGAGGGGTGTTTTAGGATATGCATCGATGTTTGTTGTGTTACAAGGCGCCTTGATTAGGCTTAAATTTAAAATCGAGATGTAGCAGGTTCCATTGAAATTGCTGGGAATTACGTTGGAAATTTCAATACATTATTCATCATCAAAATTACATTGCTACCTCAATCATCCACCGTAGCTGTACAAATTTAGTAATATTATTAGTAAACACGAAGGGTTTATCAAAACGCGCTATACCTCGAGTAGTAATACCTTCCGATGGTTACTACCCTCCGTTACATTTCATCAAAATCCATTTCCTCGCTAACACCAAACAGTCTCTTTCTTAAAAACACCTGTTTTCTCCAATCAATCCCAAAATCCACGTTATAGTGATTAAACCCCCGACGATTCACAAATTAATTTTCGCAGCCACTCCTTGCCCCGATAAAACCAACTCCAGCCCCGAAATTTGCTCCAAAATCGACTCGCGAGGAGCTAAACACGCCCAACAACAACATACAGCACTCCGACCGTAGCCGCGCATAAAGTCCGAAGCACTTATCCCTCGTGCAAAACCACGGGGCAAACAAGTCAAAAGAAAAACCCTCCGCAACTCACCCTCGTGCCCCACATCCAACGAAAAACCTGCGAAGCGCGCGTGATTCGATTTTCCCGGAAGCCACGCGTTGGAGTAACGAGAGAGAGAGCGCACAGACGCCAGACCGTCGCCACGGAACGACGGTCGAGTATACGATACTTTGGGGCTGAGCCCCACGTCCCCCCTATTTTTAACTTTATTTGTGAGCGTGTATCCCTCTCTCGTTGGAGTTATTTGGTTTTGTACATGGCTCGCAGAAGATTGCCACCGGAGAGTAGTTGAGCAGTAGGGAAATAAAGCGTAGGATACAGTGAAATTTTTCATGTTGGTGGTTGGTTTTGGCGACTGTGACTGATGATTTTTTAGAAAGATCCAAAAACCATGGCAAAACCGAGGATAACTTTGTGCTTCCACTGCAACTTTAGCACTAGAAAAAAACGAGCCCCTCGAACGACCCCCCACTCGTATCTCTCTGACCGTGTCTTCTACCCTGGCTCTTATCCCACAATACCCTAGGCAGTTCCACGTCCCAAAGACGAAGACTGTCTTGGGGAGACCAAATAGCAGGAATATATAGGAGAGGACTAGCCTCGGGCATCCCGAGCCAGCGTCTTAAGGATGAAAAGGGTAATGGCGCGCGAACCGGCTCAAATGACCCGCGAATTTCTCTCCTCGCTGCGTGCTGGGCTCGCCATGTTTATGTTTAGCGCTTGGCCCACGAGAGTTACAATGGCGCTTGCGCGTGCGCGCCTTATACTCGACCTCGTTCTCTTGTTTGCGAGAAAATTATCCTGCACTTTATGCTAATTCAAGGGATGGGGTTATTTTGTCGATTTTCTTGATTTAACACTTTTAGCCTTGAGTACGGTGTTTTTTGTGTGGAGTTTTATAGGTGATTGAGAGGATTTTTTGGCTGCTAGTGGTACTTTTTTTAAAGCTCACATAGTTGGGGGCATTATGTGAAATTTGTACGAATATTCCTTTTTTAACAGTTTCTATTTTCCTCTTTTTTAAATAACATTCCACGTTAAATTTTAAAATCTATATAGGTGGAGTTGAAGCAAAGCTTGTATAGAAAACAATACTTATTATTTTAAAAAGAAGTTCTGGCAAATAAGAATGGGTCATTTTTATCTCCAATATACAATTTTTATTTTGACAAATTGTTTCAAAAGTTTGTTTGATACAATATTGCATATATAAAGTTGTATTATTTAATTTTCTTCACAGGGACCATCTTTCACTTTTCTCAAATCTGAAACTAAACATATTCGTCATGTTAAATAATGATTACACAGTAATTTTTTGCGTAGGCATCGCTTATATTTGTAGTTACCGAATTGTTGTCGAAAAAATCTACGTAAAAATGAAAAGTTAAAACTTACTACGACCTTTCAGGCACCTCTTTGCACATTCAAATGTGCCGGGGGATGGGTATGTCTTTCCATTGCTAGCGCAAAGTGGCATGTATTCCATAGTTGCTACACAAGGACAGTCCTCCTCCATATCAACATCCTCATGATGTTTCTTATGATTATTAGCTAAGGCGACGTTGAAAAGCAGCACTGAAACAATAAATTTGGGAGTGGTCTTAACGGAGGATTCAAAAAGATTTTAAAAAGATCAAGTTGTTACTCATAGCATTTGTATTTAATAGAAAATTTCAATTAATTTTAATTTCAATTTTTCTTTTTTTTTTTTATTACTATTGTGATCAAACATATAATTGTCAGTTATATTACTATAACTCTAACTTGAAAGTTGTTTCTGTTATTACAGAAATTTGAAGAATTTATTCTGTCTACATTTAATTTTTTTCAATGTCATAACTCAGCACACGACTAATGTTGAAGATTTACTGGGATAGAAATGAAAGAATACAATTTCTTATTAAAAATTGTAGACAATATATTTTATTGTGAATAAAATGTAAAAGAGACAGTTGGTAAACTTAATTGTACATAACTTACCAGTGGCCAAGAGTAGGAGAGTGAACTTCATCATCGTAAGGGATGTATGTAATGTAACGGATCTAAATAAATCACTGACTCAATTTGTATTTTTTCAAGAGAGAATCTTTTCCCTTTGGAAGCAGATGCTGCAATGAACGAAAAAGCTGACGGAGACGCTGTTTTTATGCCAATTTCCGTCCATGAAAATATTGTAATAATTACTCCTCTCCTTCCTCACTAAAGTAACCTTTACTCAATGGCACCTTTGCTTAAAAAGTTTGTGCGATAACTTATGAGAGAGTCGAGAAGATTATTTTTAATTTGGTCAGTTTCCCTATCACTTGTGTGATACATGCACTTTTTTTATTCACATTCATAAGTATAAAAAAAAATTATCATGACAAGACTGAGTCGATTTATCTCAACGGCCAGTGATATGAACAACAAATTTGCCATTTGTTAATAGTTTGTTACCAATGAATTAGAAATAGAATGATTAGAGACTACTCTGAAAATTTGATGCTTACCAAGATTTCGCATATTTCCTTCCCATGAGCTTTTTTAAATTACCTATACATAGTCTTGCATGTCTCTAAAGTCGCGATTGAAACTTGAGTAGTTTTGAACTAAAAATATTTATATTCTCTGATTTTAATACTCTAGTTTCATGCAGTTTTGATGTAATATGTACATACATTTCCGTCCCCTTAAAACTGTAGTTATTCAATTGAATTTTGGCCTGACAATGATAGTGAAATTTTGTACATAAGACAATATACAGTATCATCAATTCTCTTTATCATCGAACTCTAGAGGCAAAAATCTGGTGTATTACGCACAGTAATTTTGAATATTCCCATTTTGTGTAAGAAAGTATAAAGAGAAAATAATAGATATCTCTGTAAAATTTGACTTTTTTGTTTGTTACGTTTTTCTCTAGTAAATAAAAATAGCATTTTAGATATCAAAACCCAAAAAAAGGTAAATAATCAATGTTTTGCTTATTGTAAAGGTATAAAATTGTTAGTTTAAAAGTTCAACAGAATAATAAACATTAAATTGATGCATGTCAGAGAACATAAACTTACCATATTATATAACATAAAAATGCAAACTGTACAGTTAACATTTTTCTCAGTTACACCAGTTTACATTTACTGACATCCAATCGTTTTCACAGACAAAATTGAGCTTTTTCCGTTTTAAACGTCAGTACTTTTTGTTTGTTTTATTTTTAAATAAACATAGACAGTATATTAAGATAGTATCGTCATGATGATATCATGAAAATATATGACGACAGTATCGTCATGATGATGATTCTATTTTGTTCATCTAAACGAAACAACAAAACATCATAGCCTTTTAACGTTCATCGTAGCATTTTTAAAGATTTTTTTCTAATATTGACCAAACAAATAATGAAAGGAGTACATTCAATTAGTTACACATAGTATTTGCAAATTGGTGGTTTTCTGTACTTGAGACATTCTCTAAGAAATGGTGTATTTTCGATGCAAGAGGAAAGACGACTACCCATCGGAAGTTACGTTTTGGGGCATAACGATATTACTGGTGACATGGCTATTCACTCAGTTGACATGTTAAAATATTCTCTAAATCTGATGGAGAAGAGGTCGGTGATTTAACAATTGTTGGTGGATTAAAGAGAAAAGCTATATAATGCTCTCAGATTAATTAAATCGAGTTCTTCGAATGGTACAAAATGTTCCTAATAATATTTTTGCTCGATTACCTGATAGAGATAATCTACGGAAATCTACACTTATACATACCTCCTTTTGGGAATTAATAAAAGAGCAAAGCAAGAATGAGGTCATGCTTACACAACTGAGTCTTGGACAAAAGATTACGAAAGCTCGTCATTGCTTATCAAAAATCGATTTGCGTTCAAAATGATTTATGAGACGTGCCGAAATTTTGTGGGTGAGTCAATAGTAACAATTAGGGAATCCATGAAACGTGGTGCAATCGCTCTTTTTGTTTTTTTACAAAAAAAATTCAATTCAAGGTCTACAGCTGATATGCTGTAAGTTTAATTACCTTAGATCAAGTAACAAACAATGCTTTTGAAATTCTTATTTCTCATATTAATATTCATATAATTTTTATAACTGCTCGTAAATTGTAACCTGCATAAAAGTGATTGCTACAAAACTTATACAAAAAAATTTGTAAATAACTGAATATTTTTTTATTATTTAAGTAAAATTTATGGAGAAACAGTTAATGTAGGATTTAGTTTAACTATGGTTAAAATTACTTGGTTGACTGTAAAAAATAATTCAAGGAAATTATAATATTAATCAGTGGTATTCAATCACCTAAAAATGTTTCTTAATTTTAATTATATTTAATGGCACCCTGAATCACTTGCAATTTTTATATGCTTGGAGATGAAATATAAAAGGGAATTAATTAGAATTTTACCATCTCACCAAAATCTTATGAGTATTATTATCATTTTTGTACATGTATAAAGGGTTTCATGAAAAAATTATATTCGTCTTGAGCAGAAAACCAAATTTAACAATAAATTGTACTTAATATTAAAAAAAAAAACTTGAATCTTTTTTTTTTTAACATTATTGGATACTATTTATAATTTCCGATAATTTGCTTGTAAGGAAATGAAAATTAAGTCTCTAAATAAATTACAGTTTAATAAAAAAAATAAAAAGTCAATCTAACCGCTTTAAATGTCTTTTCTACAAACTGACAAATCGAACAAAAAAGAACATACACTTGACTAGTGACGCATCGACAGTACCACCTTGATTATGAATAGCATAAATATTTGTTTTTACTATCTAGAAAGAAAAAGTACTACGATATTCCAATTTGATTAAAAAATACATTTATTTTGCTTAACTAATGAAGATTATATTCATTACAACATTAATATATTAATTAAGTATCTAAAGTTTGAAGATCCATCTTTTCAAGTATCCAACGGAATTCCTAACACTCGCCATCTTTCACTTTGACCAAATCTGAAACAAAAGTAAGAACATCGCGTAAGATGATAATCTTCCACATAAGCATTATTTACATGTTTCTAAATAAAATGAAAAAAATAATTCCTTACCATCTTTTCTCAAACACCTCTTTGCGCACTCGAACATACCAGCGTTCGAATAGGTAGCCTTGTTGCTCGCGCAAAGCGGCAGGTACTCATCAGTCGACAAGCAGGGACAGTTCTCGGTTATACCGTAGTTGTTAGGAAGCTTGGTATGTTTGTCAGCTGTGACGACATTGAAAAGCACCACTGAAAAATGTAATTCGGTAGGTATAGTATACATGTTCGTGAAGGTGCAGTATATGATATGTTCAAGCTGTGATCATCAGGTGTTGACGTTATTCAATACTCATTTGAATCAAAGTTTGTAATCGTCATAACTTACCAGTGGCCAAGAGTAGGAGAGTGAACTTCATCATCGTGAGGGATGTATGTAATGTAACGGATCTAAATAAATCACTGACTCAATTTATATTTTTTCAAGAGAGAATCTTTTCCCTTTGGAAGCAGATGCTGCAATGAACGAAAAAGCTAACGGAGACGCTGTTTTTATACCAATTTCCGTCCATGAAAATATTGTAATTACTCCTCTCCTTCCTCACTAAAGTAACCTTTATTCAATGGCATATTTACGTAAGCAGTTCCTGTGATAAATTATGAAAATGATCAGAAGTATGTATTCAATTTGATCAGTTTTCTTATCACTCGTACGTGACGAGTTTTTACACGCTTTTTTTTTCTCAATACGGCAGTACAGTACAAGCTGATTTATCAAAACAGCCAATCATACTTAACTAAAAATGTGTTGTTTACGCATATCGTATATCTTCTAAGATTTCTTAACTAACATGGGAAAGCCCATAAGTAGATTTTTCATCACTTTTCTTGTTTGACCTTTTTAAAACCGCTTTCACTATCGCTTCAGATAAAAATGGAGCAAATAAATATTATATCTTTGCGTGTTCCATGACTTTGCTTGCGTTGAAATAATATCTCGGGTCAGCGACTCGTTTCCTCGTTTCTTGTAGATACGATGAGATTGTTAGAATGTACGCTTGAGTCATACTAATTGATTATTTTTTTTCTCATTTGCCTTGGAGTTACCCAGAGATACTAATTTTGATCTTGAAAAAGTCTCTAGATAACTTTGAAAAAAGCAAGTTTTGACGTAGATAAGTGTAATATGTGAGATAAAAAAAAAAGTTTATTCATTGATGCTCTGTCATGTACTCTCTACACATTACGTAGGCATGATTATATTCAGTATTTTTCAGTTTTTTCGATAAAAATTTTTTCTTGTTAGTCTTGATTCTCTTCTCAGGTTTTATCAGATTTCCATAATTTACGTTTGACAAAATCCTCGTGAATTTTACAATCATTATTTTATTTGCTTCGAGCAGGTAGATAATATTTTATGTGACGATTGTAAACAGCTAATAATTTGACTTTTTTATTACCAATTTTTTTTTTGTTAAAAAATCTTTGGTAAAAATTGTAACGATATTGGAAGAATTACATATATTGGTCATTAGTGAAATAAATGGCGTTTACAACTCATTTTTGAAAAAGCGTCTATTTCCGACACTTCATCCTTGTGATGCTCAACCAAATTTAGCAGTGAAAATCATAGTACTAAAACAATGTTAAATTTTCTTACTGCTGTTTTTTTTCTCATTTCCATCATCCTTATTATTATATCATTACTGACATATCATTGAACGATAGTACAACAGCGAGAAGCTCTGGAAAAAAAAACACCCTCCGTCCATACGATCAATGACTCAATACGCAAGCCTCGACCATCCACCTCGAAACATCGAAGCAAAATGTCTGAAACGTATTTTCCTCGCGGAACACGCGTTCCCGGTAAAATTTCACGCTTACCGACTGTTGTCTTCCTCCACCGCCTGTGACCTCAAAATTACAGCTCCACCATCCGACTGGCAACTGCTTGGGGTGACCGAGCACTTTTCGCCCTTGCGAGGGAGAAGAAAAAAAAACGCGCCAACTAAAATTCCGAAAAAAAATGTAGAGGCGCGTATACCTGAGAAAAAACGAAGAGCCCAGCCCTTAGAGTAAACATGACCCTCAAATTAGCCCCTGAGCGCGCGGACACAAGGCAGAATAAATATTATTTCGCGGAACAATCGGCCGAGGGGATTATCGTGTCCACACGAGATGTATCCCTTCGCTCGGAGGATGACACCTTGAAGACGTTCGGAGTATTTTGTCGATTTTGCCATCTCATCCTTGTAACGAGAAAACAATCGCTTTCGAAGGGACTTTGGGATATCCTCGCTCTTTCGAGTACATCAAAATTGACTGGAGGATGAACGGACGAGTGAATGACTTGGATAGTGTATTAAAAAAGCACAAGGAGTCGGGACTTGTGTCTTCTTTTTTTCAATCCGTAAGATCGGTGTTTTTCTTCATTCGATCGCAGAGCTAATGGAGAAACGTGTCGACTTACCCGATCGTGTTCTCGAATGAAGAAATGAACGGTTTTTCTTTTCTCTCAAATTTGGCAGAAATCTGTGGTCCACCTATGTGATCATGTGTCCATAAGTTATTGACCTAAGAGGAAAAATTTGTATTCCATTGGTTCTGGTCCCTCAACCCATGGGATTTCTCAAACGTATCGGACACTCGATTATTTTAGCAACCAAAAAAAAAAAGAAAAAAAAAACAACAACAAACAACAATTGATGTAAAAAAATTGATTCCCCTCTCCTTGTCCCAAAAAATTCGCCCCCTGACTAAAAGCCCAGCGTCCGGTGCGCCGGTCGAGATATTGATTTTGTCTTTCGGCTGCAACGTACACCCGCACTGGCCTCTTTATCTCCCTTTCGCTCTGCTACACGTACGCCGCGCTATACTCAATGTCCTGCCGGCAGGACGAAGGGCTCAAAACGAGACACGGACGCTCTCGAGTTTGCCGCACGCGCGTATATATCATAGCGACTAATGCCGATGCTCTTCTTCTCCAATGGGGTACAAACTGACAAAGGTGTCCGCACAATAAGCGTGTAGTGACGCTGTACATTAAACACTCTCCCTATTTGGCTGGCTGGTCGGGTCATTGTGCCGTGCGAACACGGTGCTATGAGTTGTAAATTATCGCCAAAGGTGTATAGTTTCCGCCAATCCAATCGTTGATGTTGCAAATACCAGTGCATGGGTACAATCTAAATAAAGGTTGGTCTGATCTGAGAAAATGGTCTATTGAAAAACTTTTAATGTACCGTCAAGAAATTTGGTGAGGTAATACTGACGTTTGTTGCCAGAGGTCCGATGTTTTCGTGGATTGTGTAGCCACGTTTACCCATCATTGTTTCTTTCTACAATCAGACTTCCGACGCGATACCATTCCGAACCTGTTTCAAAGTGAAAACGGCCTCTAATGGTGTTGATGTAATCATTAAAAAAAAAAAAAAAAACATGGGAGAAAAAAAGGATCCACGCTCACTGAGCACGTAAAATAGAACTTGAAAATAATAGCACGCGTTTCTCATTCAAAACTTCACAGACTTGCACTAATTCCACGTTTACAGGTTCTCGCGGAGTCGTGTGATGAAGAAAAAAAAAACGGTGAGGGTGAAGTCACGACGGAGGGTAGCTTTCAGCGTCTAATGGTACACCTTCATACAAAAAGCACGAAATTGACGTTTTCTTTACTTTCCCCCCCTTTTTTCCCCTGTCTTTTGATCAGTCAAAGTTGAGCTACCGAAAAACATCAGGCTATACTTCATTTTGAAGAGTCGAAGGGAAAAGGTGTTTTTTAACGGAAAATAATTAAGCGATCTAAATAAATGCATCCAGAAAAAACAAAAAAAAAACACACACACATTCAACACTCTAAAAATAGTCGCGGCCCCCCTAATCTCCCCCGACAGCTTCACCACTTAGCGCTCGTAAGCACCCGCCGGGGAATCGAATTAAAATCGAATCATCCCCGACCCAACTCGCCCCGCGCCACGATATGATTCACTCGCGCATCCACCGACTTTATTGCCTCGCCCGTCTCGTCCCCATTGACTTTTACGACGCCCCGTCGCATTTTCCATTCTCCACAGCACCACAAAGTCACGGTATGAATTACAGGGCCGTCGCTCATGAATATCCCATCGTGCCCCTGCATGGACGCCGAATCGAATTTCAAACGCACGGAAAACGAAACTTGTAAATTAGTTCGCGCTCGGCTGGTACACGGATCTCCGTGTGTGAGCTCGCGATCGTCGATTCCAGAGTTAATTCGGCACCGATGCACCTCCAGCACGTGTGAAACCTATGCCGATGGAGACCCCCGGCTCGATGAATAATCCAAGAGACACCCCAGCGCTCCGCATCAATTATTCAGTGTATGAACGGGCTGACTTTGTTCTCTCCACAACAGGTCACCCCCGTCGTGTATCTTGTTGTTCCTCTTCTTGGGCAGAGTAACACTTTTCAACTATCGATTAGCGCCGGGAAATTCCTTTTTCTCGATGCGCCACTTGTACACGCGGGCACGTGCGTGTGTTATGTGCGCTCGGAGCGTGAGCCAAAAGGGAGGTGGAACAAAGTGGATTGGAATTCGGTGAGGTTTGAAGATATGGGACATCGCTTCCTTTCATGCGGGTCGTGCGTGGGCGTCTGGGGTGTATTGAGTAGGTTCCGGAGGAGCCATTGTGCACGTCGCGTGCTTCGGATGATTTATCGGATTATTTGTCCACTTGCTTCGGGGGTATATACAGTCCAAAGTTAATGGTAGGTTGGGGCTGACGCGGGGGCTTATTGGGCCATTTGCATTGGAATCCGGCTGCGAGAGATGGTCCGTGAAAAGTCGTGCGTTTCATTGTTCTGGCAAGAGGCGGAATTGGACTCTTTTGTGCGTTGGACTGTATGGATGTTGCCGCAGGAGTTGGTAGGAAATTGAAAGTACAATAATCCAAGATCTTTTGAATTATTTTTTATTGCGAGCCGAAAAACAATAATGGCCAATTCCCATCACAATCACCCATACCTTTCTTTATCATATAATCTTTCCCGGACATAGATTGTTATTTTGAGTCGTCCAAAGGTTATTCATTAATTCTAAGCGATTGAAGGAAATGCATGATACTTAAGGACTTTCGACTTCACTAAAGTCAGTAGGAAGCTTCCATACCCAAAAAAATGTAATGGCCATTACGAAATAGCTTATTACATCCGATTGTCGCTCACCATCGCTTATAATTGTCTGTTGTCTATCTGTGATATAAGTGCACAGTCACATTTGTCATACCTCAACCTTTAATATAAGATTAAATATGTAACAGTCTTTGAGATCTAATTGCGATTGAAATATCAAGATCATCATAAAAATAAATACCTTGCGCCTTGCTATCAAAAATTAGAAACTTATTAACTCTACCCGAACTATTTCGAGAAACGACATATTGACCTTTTTTTAGTACTCCATGTTTTGACTTTATGTATAACGAGTAAGTTACTTCACATTAATTTACAGTGATATAATATATGCACGTCCCAAATCTTGGGGCATTGGCATGACTTGATACACACGTAAAATGGCACACTTGAGCGTACATCCTTAACTTCTACACTGTTGAAACAAATGACCAACAAAATAATCCCACACGACTCCAACATTTTTACTGTCATGGCTTCAATCTTCAAAAACTTCACAATTCTAGAACAAAGTAAGAACCAAACCATCCATGTGGAAGCCTCGGCTACAAAACCAGCCGCAAACTCCACCAATGGATAAATCTCCGTTCCGACTGTGCACCATAACTCCAAATTAACCAGCCCCGTAGCGCAGATTAAATCCGTCATCGGAACAAAGAGAAGGAAAAAAAAAAAAAAGAAATAAAACAACAAAATCAACAACCACCACACCCGTGCGTACACGCCGTAAATCCCCATTACGAGCCTCGAGGACAATCGAACCGAAAAATCAAGTGCCTTTTCCCACGACCCGTGCACGCGCGCTCCTCGGCAAAATCACACCCACATTGCAAACATCGGATGATCAACCCACGACTCTGGCAGTGCACAGGGCGTGGCCCCGTGATTCCCCGCTAATTCGGTTAGTCAGGATTTATACACGCGCGCACTTACGTTTTTTTTCCGTCTCGATACGCGCTTCGTTTTATTCCGGGCCAAGGATGCGGAGGAGGAGGCGAAAGCACGGCTGGTGGCGCTTCATCAGGGGAGCCTCGCAGGCGGTAAACTCTCGGGTCTGACAAGCCGCGGAACGCCCAAATTGCTGCTTCCGATGCGTAATCTCTTCCCCCTTGGGGGAGACGCGACTGCGCTTGCGCTGCGAGGTGTACCACTCCGAGCTGGTGTCGCGAAGGGGTGCACGATGGGTTTTTGATTTTTAGAAGAAAATTCGGGCCTTGGAGAAGTGTGGCTTAACGAGGTACCAATGGAAAAGCCTCTCGGCGGTTCCCACGAGTTGGGAAAAAAAAGGACGTGATCGTCCTGGACACCAGTGCCGATGTCAAATCTTGCGTGGATTCATAAAACCAATGAGGCAGACGAATGAAGTGTGCGCTAGACGATCCGTATAATACAGCATGTCCCGAGCGCGGAGTGCATCGAGTGGGGCAAATTTAATTTTGAACGGCTGTCCCCTCGGTCGCTCTTTATTTATTTGCCACCCGATAGTCGCCGACTCCGTTTCAGGAAGGACATGTATTATCGGCCGATTCTTTGGGGGGAAGGAAAAGGGAATTTATGGCTTTGTTCCCTCGGACGGGACGTGGATACTTTCTCGGGAAATCGATGCGTGTTTCGAGTGTAATGTACCCATTGGTTATTGTTTTATTTGTCATAGTAAAGAAAGGTTTATTGGTCATGGGTTGATAATCAAATCGATGTAAAAGTAAATAGATGTAAGTGTTTATTATCCAAGACGTAAATTGAGCGCTTAAATTTTTATTGCTTTAGCTTCTACGTGGTTTTTAACGTCACGAATGCAATAAAAATTGTTCTGTATTTTTTCTGTAACCCAAGCCCCATTTAACCAATGAAATCCCATTAAACGTGAATCGATGAAAACAAGGACCCATGTAATGTAACTGTAACGAAACCTCACAGCGGTCCTCCAAAGCTTCTCGGAACAAAAAAAGAGGAAGTATATAGTGTAACGAGGAGAAGAAAAAAAAAACCCGCGCCAAGATAATCACCTCTCGGAGCATCCCATAAAATCCAATCTTATTGTTTTTTTTTTTTCTACCGTGTAGCTGGATCATCCCGTGCGTATACAGCCATACCCAACTGTCGAACGCAACACACGCGCGTGCGATTAGCGGCCCTATTTTCAGCACCGCTTGCCCATCGGGAGACGAGGCAAGTGCCCCCAGCTCATAATGACGGGACGGCGCGTGCATCCCAGCAGGACACCCCTGTACCTTCTTTCTCATATCCCCCGGCTGTTTAACGAACGCGCGTCCCTTGGACTGACTCGCTGGACGTGCACCGATATGAGTTATGCGTGGATATGATATGATACGTACGTGTTCCCGTGTATGCCAGGGAGGTCCTTAATTGGAGGAGGATATTCGTTTTTGCAACGTAAAAGAATCGACTTGCGTGTATGATATGATATTAATAGACGCTCCCGGGTATGGGCTGCGGGTACAAAACATAATACGTGCGAATTTGTGCGTATTGTTACAGCTGCGGGGTACAATTTACTGGGTAACGTGATACGTATCAGTGGCGGCGGACCACCTGCTGGTGTGTACGTGAGCCAAACTAACGATTTGGTTGTCGTCGATATTGTCGATGGTCAAGTCAAATCATTGGCCACCAGATTTCTTGTTGTTGGAATATTATTGCAACAGTGGACACTCGCTGACTATCATCACGTGGAACTTTTGTGTTACCTTATTGTCTTTAGCAGCCATGTACGGTTCTTCTGAAGGAGGTTATTGGGTTATAACAGTAATGGTTAAAATATATATATAAGTGTCCAACTCGACTGGCAAGTATATATTTCTATTCATTTGAACCAGTTTATGTGTGAAAAATTAAAAAAAAATAGTTCCAAAAACAAAAGTAACAAAAATGCCAAAAAAACGATTAAAATTCATTTAGTAGGTTAGGAATCAACAGTACACTTTTCAAATAATAATAAGTTTAATATGTTAATTGAAAAATGTCTTGAATATGACATTTTAATTACTTGATTAATTGTCTTATTGAAATTCAAACTAATAAATTAAAAAATTTGATATAAATTGTTCTTGAATTTAATCATTTTTCAGCGGTAATTAATTTTGTAAAAGTGTTAACAATTATTTTGATAGAAAATTTGTATTTTTGGCGGACAACAATTTGAATTTAATCCATGATTTCATTAAAATTCATTAGTTTGCATTTCTTCCTCTTCGCAAAATTGGTCAACATCCATGGTTTCTGGAGCTGTTGTTTTGTTTGAATCTACAATTTTTTCAGATCTCAAAATTCATAAAAATTTAGTAAAATTTTACCAGCTAAATCAAATAAAATATGAGCATTAGGTTTTTGCATCTTACAGTTAAATATGAACCGTTTTCAGAAATGTTTTTAACTTTTAGAATTTTTCTGTCATTATGATATATTTAGATGTCAAAAAAAAAAAAAGATAAAAAAAAAAAATACATCAAAGACACGAAATAATCGTCCTGTTTAACAGCCAAGAAAAATTTTCAGCAAAAAGCCAAGGAAATGAGTGCATTGAGCGTCCCTAACGACCAATCGGCCCCTAAAATCTCCTTCACCTCGAACCAAGCTTCAATCGCCGAGATAACAGTTCATTACCGCCTACACACCTCCTTAGCCCGGCCAAATAAGAAAAAAACAACCCCCAGCCAAGAACACGTACGACACGAACCTCAACGCCATTCGTTCGGACGAGTACAGTCGATCGTGCGCGCGCGCGTGGCCTCAACTCGCTTATTTGCACCGATTAATTGGCTTAGGCATACATGTACACATGCATGGCAGCCATAGGGAGGGGGATAAAGCCCGAGGCTTCGAGCCTGTGGGAATTTAATCAGCCACCGCTGTCGCGCGGATCAAAGGCCGATTACGGCCGCTTTCCCTTCCTTATTACGCCCCGCTTGTGTGGCCTATTATACGCTTCTGTTGTGTGCACACGGACACGGAAGTTTTGGGAATTATCGGATAAATCATGGTTGCGTCTAAGGGCGATAAATACACCGAAGAGGGGCACGTCGTCTTTCCCCGTCTATTGGACGATGAAGTTATTGGGGTCGATGGAAAAATTTTAAGGGTAGAAAAATAAGGTGATGTAGGGTTACAAAAAGAGAAAAAGAAACGATATTTTTTAAGCCTGTACTTCCCAGATTTCTTGCAAATTGAACAATGAGAAGAAAAAATTTGGATAAATTAATTACTCTGACGTGTCTCCACCGAATCACCCCACCCCGGCCATCATCATCGTTATCATATCGATATAATTGTAATTAAATAATTTTAAACTGGGTCAGACTAGATCCGCGCCGTAAAATCAATTAATTATTCTCTCGCTCGTGCACGCACGCGTACACTTTTCGATCAATGGCTTCCCACCCCCGCCCCCCAACGACTCTTTGCTTCGATGAGAAATCAATAATTAAACAGTATGTATATTACGCTTCGTCGGGAGCATCACTCCCTATTAATTATTTCACAAAATCTCGAGTCGCGTGACTCCCTTATTGAAAGACAACCTGCCGATACCCCACCGCATGTATGTATATGTATCCACTTTGATTTTTAATTATACTAACGAGGACGCGTATTTTCGATTATACGCGTGTAGAAAATACATGAGATCCTCGAAGGGGAGAAAAGAAAAACGCGTGTATTGCATGTATCGGACTCGTGCTAATCGCGATATATATAATCACCGCGAGAGAGATCGGGGAGTCCCATGCGTTGCGACACTCGTCGCTCTCCGGATATTGACAGAGGATATACAGAAAGAAAGAGACAAGCAACACGTACTTATCGAGTGATCGGAAGGGAAAATATGCCAAAGGGGAAGAAAATACCGGATTACAGCTACCAAGGGTTGGGGGGGGGGGGCTGAGCTTCATTATCGGCCGATCGCAAATTGAAGTAGTCGTTGCGACCAACCGGTAATGCGATTTTCGATAATTATCCCGCACCCCTTTGCTTTGGATTCACGGCCCAGAATGTACCACTCGATAATTCCTGCGCTCCTCTTTGTGCGTACTGTTTTTTTCCCCTCGACGAGGAGGAAGATGATCCTTAGAATGCGACGCGCCGATGGGAAGAGGAACCTTTTTTCCCCCCCCCCCCTCCCCCACGCTTATATATATACGTGTGACACCTTTGACTCTTCTTTTTGTGCGCACGAGGATCAAGTACTTTGGTTTTGATACCACAGGCTCTATACTTATGACACGAAGGATCTCCTTTCCTTCGATCCATGCTACTATTAGGTACAGTCATGGGAGGTGCACCTGTAGTTATGCATCTCACAGCCGCTGATGATTGATGTTTCGGTGTGGTTGGGTATTGATAGTATATGTAGGCGGTAAAAGTATGCGGTGGCCACCTTCGATCGCTCATTGGGTACTTGGATGTTTTCCGGACCTATGAATTCATGTGATCCAACGATAAAAGAGTCACAATCTTGAGCCACGTTGGACATTTCAATGACTCAATAGTTGCCACTTTCTACATCTAAAGCGGATAAAATTTGGTCATTGATTTGGGTGCTGTTCACTGTCACCAGTCAATAACTAGATAGACAGTACTGTGCTTATCGTTGCAAATACGTGACTTCAACCATGATGATCTACAAAAACTGTATTTACCAAAAAATCGGTGATTGAATTTCCATCGATTCAATCAGACCCATGCGTAGACTCGTGATACTTTTTTTAGCTCTAGGATTAAATTGAACAAGCCAAATCAATTGGTTTCGAGAGATAAAAAAAAAGTATGAGACGTCCGAAGAGTCAAATCCAAACCGAAAAACAAAGTGTCTCCAATGCAACTCTTGGATACGCATTAATAACTCATTCAATCAATACTGGCCGCCCTCTGCGCGTGATACTCCCCTCTTTGCTCTCTCTCTCTCTCTCTCACGTGCACACACGCGCACACAAAGAAACAATCAAGGAGCGCTCGCAACTTTCTTCCTCTCCGCTCCGCCTCATCTCCGTTGTACGCGCGCGAGCAGAGCGCCCTCATCCCCCCTCGAGCAGCGTGAGTTCCCATTGTGCGCCTCTGGAGTAGGCATACCAACACCAACGAGTCTTATCGACGTATCGGTAATTCCCACTCCTAGTACGGTTTATACGTACATATATATATACACATTGTGTGCCCCTTGGTAGGTTCCTCCCCCTTGGTCGTACAGTAGGAGCAGTCTCAGCCAGCTCCTTTTTTTTTATATCCTTGGTCCCCTTACTTCTTCATTTTTCCCAGTTAGCATTCAAAGTGTCTTTTTCTAATTTCACTCCTCCCCACCTCCACTCGCTTTCTGTGATTCCACCCCCCTCCCCTCTTCCTTTTTGTCCTTTCTTCATCCGGCTCGCCTTTATCGCCGGTGAATACAAATAACGCGAATGGGGAGACTCGGGCATCCTGTCCTTCTTGGAGCCCCCCCCCCTTTTTTTTCTACCTTTTCTTCTTTTCCTTCCACGTAGGCTCGATGAGACGCTCGCTGGTGATTGATAATCATGATATCCATACCGTAATGGGAAATCTCGTAGAAGCAAAACACGATGGCGATGGCTAATGCTTTTTTGTTTCACTTGCCAATCACGAGGAGTGGAAATGGTCTTCTACAAGATCGTAGGTTTTCACTTTGAACTGAAAATCGTCACTTAGTTTTCACCGGGCGACCGTTTTCAAACGCGACTAACAAAGCAAAAGTCGACAGTACGCACAGTGTGAACTTTATTTCCATGCGGAATTCAACTTCTTCTTCCTCCCTTCCTTCGTGGCATCGTTTTCACGTCACCGTCCAATTGAAAAGTCCAACGTTCCTTGCACCCTCGCGGCAATTAAAACTTTCGAGAAACTGATACAGACATCGGTGTGTGCTGAATATACTTGGTTCTGGCGGAAAATTACGTGTTTCCTTTTTTTCCCGTCCTTTATTTCCATACGTACCAAGTACAGACCATGCAAAGTACCACGGGTGATCTGACAATTCTTGGACCCTCAACTTTTCCATTTTGTCCCGTGTCCATTTGAGAGACGAAGATCGTATGGCTCATGGAACTTTTGAAAAATAAGAAAAAGTCCTACCTGCTATCCTTACCTCAAAAGAAACCCATCAATACCTAAACCTGTATTTATCGAGCTTTCGATAACAAAAGAGAGATAAACAATAATTATGTTTTTACAAAGGCAAAATATCTTGGGATAATCAACAGTGTCTGTACTCTGAGTCCTGATAAAATAAACATAATACAAACAAATAGTAGAAACCATCACATGATCCCGTGCAACAACCGTATACGAGCCGTATATAATACCCAACCAAAAAAACCTTTCTCTCTCTCTCTCTTTTTTATCCTGTACAGGCTCATTAAAATCCCAAGCACTAAATTGACAGGGCAACTACGTGCTTTCTCTCTCTCTCTCTCTCAATCCATCCATCCGTCCATCGCACGCACACGCGGGGCAGTGCTCTCTCGCATTCATTCGAATTACGCTCCGATTCTGCCGGTGACTTTGGCATTGTCGCTACAAATTGGTCCCCGCCCCGCACACCTCCCTCGAGCTAGCTACACTGAATTACTGCTCTCGCAGCTCTTCCGGCGCGCTTTCCAACCCAGAGAGACAGTAAGCCCGGCACAGTCACGAACACTATACACGGCCTTTGGGGAGGGTGGAAGTCCGCGAGCCCATCCACGATCGATCGATCGGCACGATTTTTCGCTGCCACCTTTTTTTCCCCCACCCACCCCCGATCGATGGGGTTGCACGGGGATGACGAGTCGAGCTGGCTAAAAGATTGCTTCGACGCCCAATGGTTAAGGGCTCCCTCTTTTTTTAGTCCATCCGTTTAGATTTTTGGACGTGAAAGAGCCCCCTTTGAAAATTTGTAGGGGTATATCCATGTAAGAATCTTCAAAACGGGATCGGATGGCTCTGTAACCCAATATAGGGCCCGGGTTACACCCGCAGCCAATGCAACAACCGGAATCCCATTACGATTTTCTTTGATGCGTGCCGCTTTTGTATGGTGTACAACACAAGCTCAACTTTGCCCAAACCACAAACGCCACAACACGATACGACGTAGCACTTTGCGATCGTTAAAATTGATACGCCTTGCAACGTGGTATACAGTAGGTGCGTGGCGACGGGGGTCGCGGCACGCGACCACAGCCGATTGATATCCCGCGTACACCGGGGGGATCATTAGCGACTGCTTTCACCGGCAGAGGGAGCTGTCCTGCGACCCGCCCATACAGCCGCTCCCGCTTATCGATACGAGGAGAATAGGGAAAATGGGATAACGAACGGACTGGCGCGCGGTGCGGTGATGGCACGGAAATTATTGCACGGCAAAGCGGACTAGTTGGCTCTGGAGCTATGAATGGGGGGCGGGAGGCACGCTAATTGGGAGTATCGCGTGGTGTAGGGGCGGGAGGAAAATGCGTGTTTGCCCACCTGAGCGAAAATTGTAAGTTTTGTGGGGGCTCTTTATTTATCTATTTTTTTCCGGAGTATCATAAGGTAAATGACCCAATTGTGGAGCAATCCAAGAGCTATACCAAGGAGTGGGGCATTTAATGGCTATTGGTTTTTTTCATTTCACAATGGTTTTGGATCTTTCTGAATAATCGGAATCCCCTTGTTTTCGAGATCCTTGCTCGTTATTCCATTTTCATGTGTACCTATATCCTGATATTTCTTATACAAATTTTTTTCTCCTTCCTACAGTTGAATTACGATCTATTTACTAGTTGTGTTCCACTACTGTACAAAAAATAATATCAATCAAAAGATAAATCAATTAATATTCCCAGAGTCTTGATATCTTTTTTTTACCCTTTGAAACTACATTTTCGTTCTTAATACCTCAGAATTAATCAAAGAACGTTTGTCTGGCACATGTTTCAGGTCTGGTTCCAAAATCGAAGGGCAAAGTGGCGCAAGACCGAGAAATGCTGGGGCAGGAGCACCATAATGGCGGAGTACGGGCTGTACGGGGCTATGGTGAGACACTCGCTGCCGCTGCCCGAGACCATACTCAAGAGCGCCAAGGAAAACGAGTCCGTCGCCCCTTGGCTACTCGGTAATTTACTTTTTTTTTTTTCTTTCCATTCGACATTCATAATTTGTGTCTTTTTTTTTTGTATCATGGAAAATGATACAGTACGCTTTGCTTGCCAATTGATATTTTTATTGTGGTTGTTATTGTTTTGAAATATACGTCATTGAACCAAAGATTGTTTGATAAAACGTTTTTTACTTTTCCGTTTATGTTGTGATTGCATTTTTCATCGCTAATTATGAATTAAATTAGATCTACTGCTCTCGATGACCAAGAGAGACGCATGTTTTTCGCTGTTGAGTTTCTATGTGCTGAAAGGTAGAATAAAAAAAAAAAAAAAAAAAAAAAAAAAAAAAAAAAAAAAAAAAAAAAAAAACAATGAAAGCTTATCGCAAAATTCAAACGTTGTTTGTGAGGATTGCGATGACGAGAGATAATATACGTATATAAAAGGAGAGTAAAAACGCTTTACCAACCATCACCACGAAAAAAGATCTTTAACCATAATGATGAAAGGAAAAAAAAAAAAAGACAAAAAAACAGGAAAATAACAGATATCTAACCCCCGGCAAACCTGTGTGTCTCTGTTCTGTTTGTCGCTTGCTCCCGCGCGTCAATACGCTCTACCTCCGTGACACACACACATCTCGTCCATCAGCGCAATCCTCAAAGACAAGCGGCTTTAACCAAGATGATAACGAACGTAAACGACTAAGCGAACTGATTGACTGTGGTCCCCCCCTAGGGATGCACCGCAAGTCTATCGAGGCAGCGGAGCACCTAAAGTCGGGTGACGACAGCGGCAACGACCATCCCGGCGGCTCGGCCAGTCCCTCGCACCCTAACCACTACCCGGGCGGTCCCACCAGCTCGGAGAGTGGCCAGGAGAGCCAGGACGGCATGGGACCTTCGGCCGCCTCCGGTGAGTGCATCCTCCCTTGTGACCTCCAATTGCTATAGCTGTGTCCATTATACTCAAGTTTTTTTTTTTTTTTTTTCCCCCAAACAAACAGGAGTCGTTCAAGACACCGAGCAGCTGAGGAATGAGAGCATCGCTTGTCTGAGGGCAAAGGCCCAGCAGCACCAGTTGCAGCTTAGCATGCAGCCAACCGCCGGCGGGACGCCCGGCACGACGTCCTACTCGACGGCCTCGGCGCTCGCTGGGGCGGGCTCGCTTCGCGCTTCCGTTTAAAGGTATCATCATTTTTTTTCTTATTTAATAGTTTTTCACACGAAATCAGTTTTTTTTTTTTTTTACTTAAAATCAAGCAAGTGTTCAATTTCGGAACTTCTTTTTAATCTGTACACTGTTATTCTCGATCGATCGATTGAAATCGGTCAAATGATAAAGACAGATCAGTGTCTCTTGATCTTTTCAACTCGAAACCCGCATACATTGACACAATACAATTGTTATTAAAGCTGTCAATTGACACTGTTTCGTTCGTCATTATTATTTTGTATAGTAAAAAGATAAGAATGTGTTGCAACTTGCATGTACCATAACTGATGGAGTAATTCTGTAAAACTGTGCAAAATCGTGACTCTCATGCGATTATTATTTTATTTACTGAAACCGATGTTTCTCTGATATATTTGAAAAAATAATTGCAAGGTGACATGATAGTTGCTCTGAAAAAATTCCACGATGATAAAAATAATCCATGTGGAAAATCTCATTTCGTTGATTACAGAAGCGTCCCTGCTCGAGCCCACGAGGGGAGAAGAAAAAACCAGCAGCGACTTCTGTCTCAACCCGAGACGAACTTCAAAGTCGAATCAACCAAACCACAGGCGTGTCATCGCGAGCTCGCATCCTTGCACCGACTGCGCTGGATGCTGTCGCCTCGGTGTACACACACGGACGCTCTGTTCTCTCGTTTGCAAGAAGGAGCGGCAGAAAATCGGTATCTTCGCTCGAGCCGATTTTTTTGCACTCCCACCCACCTATTAGTGTACTTTTCGAGTCATGGATTGAAATTTATCGTCGTTCGTAGTCCTTTAGGTAATTGTAGTTTGGAGTTTTGTGAATTTTGAGCGACGACTAGGTAGAAATTCATTTGAGTCATGGCGCAACTTATACTGTCACGTTTGGTGCAACGAAAAACTCAGGAAGAACGTATGAAGCAAGTATTTTTTCGGAATAGAATTTCACATTTTGTAAGGATTTTTCCTACACCGTAGAAATATTTGTGTTGTTTATGTTTTTTTGTCTTTGGGTATTATTAGTATTATTAGTATTTTTATGGGGAAAAAAAACATGATTGAATCAAGTCAGTATTTAGTAAGACACGAATGATGTGCGTGTAAATATAAAAATGCGTTGTGAATGTACATTTCGTCGATGAATCTCTATTTCGAAAAAAGAAAAAAAAGTGTAGGATACGCAGTACTTGAAGAAAAAGAAAAATCCGATGCAATATTATGATCCCAATGAAAGTATATTATCTAAAAAAAAATTAAAAAATAAATCAACGTCTCTTCCAAACGTACACGCTCGCGAGCCACGTACTGATGATAAAGACACATGGCAACGAAAAAGAGATCACATTCCATGAGCAAAGGATAATTGAAGAGAACGAGAAGAAGCGGAAGAAAGAGTGGAGTTGATGGAGGGGGAACATAACGAGTGGAAAATCGAGGCGAAAAATGAGGATCGGGTGGTACAGGAAACGATCTGCGATAATCGGCTTACGAGAGATAATGACAACGAGTCCCTTTGACGCTTCCATCCTCTCCCTTTGTCTTTGGCTCAAAGCCTCTCCGACTTTCGTGAAATTACTCTTTAAACTTTTTCAGGGCAAGCGCTGATTTTTCAAAGGAATCGTGGGGCTTGATTTTTTTTTTCCACGAGATTTTCCGAGAGTTCCCTTGAAAATTGCAAATCAACGAAATCACTTTTCTTTTTTTATACCTCGATTTTCTCGCGTGCCTCGTTTAACCAGTTTTTCAAACGAGTATGCAGAGAGCAGAAATTAAATCAACGAATGCCCTCCGATACGTTTCATCGATTCGAACAATGAAGAAAGACGAAGGAACGCGCGCGTTATCAACTCGTTCGGCTGTTTTTTTCTCCTTTATACTTGCAAAATATTTTTTTTACTTCAATAGTATACAAGTGAACAAAGCATTTGATTTTTGCACGAGTGTGACAATTACTACGTGCACAAGTATGTGTATTATGTTTTTTCGGTACTCGCGTGAAGATTTTGGCTTTGAATGCTTTTTCACGCGTTAGTGCAAAAAGTGACAACTTTGACACACAAATGCGCAAAACACCAATGTGTGGCTACGAAAAATTAAAATAAATTATGATGATTTTAGCTGACGAACCGGAGCAATGTCTCGAATGTAATGCGCGTGCTCTTCCATACTTTTACCTGTGAATGAAAAAAATAAATATAAAACAAGGAGTACGACTGGAAAAAAAGTGAGAAACAATTACACATCGAATGATGTCAGAAGTACCTATTGATTAATATATATAAACTACATTTTCGTTCTTANNNTATATATAAATATATAAATATAAAATTGCATATAGTGATTTTGAAAGGCAGCTGCAATGCGTGTCTACAATACGGAGTTTGCTATAGTTAATTCGAGCAAATTTGAGACGCGCGTTGGAATGAAAAAAAATAAAAATAAAAATATAAAACTAAAGAAAAATGTATAGGACACAAGTCGAATTGAATATTATATATGATAAATTAAGAGAATACAAATATTATATGAGGAGTGCAAGTAGACGAGTGTTTTTTCGTTGGTGCGAGTGAGTGACAAGTGAGAAATACATTGTAAGACAAAATTAATAATAAAAGGAGGGAGGTTAAGAAAAAAAAAAAAAAAAAAATAAGAAAAAAACCTTCCTACAACTACACGAGTACTTAGTAAGAAAGAAAATTGAAAGACAACGCGGAACGAGGGATAAAACTTAACTGTTGTCAAATGTGCAATATATCGACGTAAGTTTTAACGCTGTAAGGGCCACTGTATACTTTTTAATCGAAGCCTGGCTTGCTCGAGAACAACGAATTTTCGAGCACAGAGCTCTCTTTCTCTCACTCTCTCTTTCTCTTCTTAGTAACAATGATTTTTTTTTTTTTTTTTCGTTTCAATGTCAAACGAATCATTGAGGAACGAATCTAGGCTATCATAATATTTCGTTTCTCCACATTGCCTATGACCGTTCACTGTGTACATAAATATTATAAATACGATTATAAAATATGAAAAAAAAAATATATGTGGCCACTTCGCTTCGGGGCGAACAAATTTTCTGTTTGATGTATGTGCTCAGGCGAGTTTTTCCTTATGTAGATGATATACAATTTTTTTTTTTTCCATCCGATTCGTTTATATTATGTCGCGCGTATAATAGCCTATTTTGTACATTATTGTGATGTTTATTTGATATTTTAATTTTTTATTATTTTTATTATTAAACTATAAAATATTTTATCATTGCAGAAAAAAAGAAGATTGTATGGTATTATTTTATTGAAAATTTTTAAGCCTAGAAATCGAAATTTACGTGCAGAGATGTTTGATGATCTGCGGTCGGCTGTATGCGTACTTAAAAATTCTCCTATCCAATAATTTTCATCCATCCATGTGAGCAATTTTTGTTTATTTTACCAGCGAAAACTATTGTCAAAGTATCTTATGATCTCATCGATATTTGCCGAATTTAAATGTGAAAGATTTATTTAAAAAAAAAAAAAAAAAAAACAATTAATTTACCCCATAAACGATGAAAAAAAATGCACTTAGTGAATTATATTTCTTGTCAACGTTATGTTTACCTTGTCCTATGAAACAATAAAAGTATCAGTTATTTTGTACTATTTTTTAAATGATGAATTAGCATTTGTAATTCAATAAAACGGATATTATAAAAAGGCATACAAAGAAGTAAATAAATTATAACAGAAAGACTGCTTCTCTCATTATAAAAATATTACGAAAAGTCGAGCGCTTCGATGCGATTACACTCTCTAGATTATAAAATTTAATGTTATGCACTATATTTCAGAAGGAATAATTTAAAAAAAAAAAGCAAATTACCTATCCCGATTTTCCTAACCATAAAAAAAAGTTTTTCTGAAAATGAAGAAAAATAAAATGATGAAAGGAATTAAAAAAAAGTGAGTTATTGATAATGGACAAATACAAGCACAAACAAAACCGCGAGGTCAACGAGATAAGAAACTACTGTCATTTTGTGAGAGAGAAAAAATGGCTTGTATGATGAAATAATAATGATAATGATGAAAATGTTACGGAATTCGAGCGCATAAGTGTCACGGACTTTGTTTTGAGATGATTGAAAATGAAAAGTATACTCCAATCGTGTCCGAACGCTTGCGACGAACCGCATGCATAGTAGTCGGCTAGTGTACGTAAACAATAAAGTTTCTGAACAAAATATCGCTTGTTGTCTTTGATTTACTGCATTGCCTATGATAATTGACCTCATTTTATTATCACGTGTAAGTCAATCGATCCAGACTTGTTTTTTTTTTTTTAAAGAGTCGAGGAAAAGTAAATGTATGTCAACTCACGTAATAATTTTATCGAATTTTTCTTCTTTTTCTTTTGGGTGCATACATATTCACGTAAGGATAACAAATAAACGCTACTATGATGAATTTAAGGTATTTTTAATTTTATTTTCATGATATTCTTAATTTTATGAAAATTTAAAGACTTAGACAAGAAAAATAAAATATCTTTTCTGATTTTAACTTTTGTTTATGATTTTTTTTTAATAAACCATCGCAAAAATTTTTTTGCACAATTTTTGAATACTCTCATCGTTGAAAGATATCAAAATAAACTTAATTTCAAAATATGTCAGCCTTAGTATCTAAAGCAGATTTTTGCGCTTTAATACGACTAGCGACATCTTTAGACTTTTACTTAAAGAAAAGAGTACTTGAAGTTGAAAACAATTAATAAAATATGTACTTATTTTTATTTAGCTACTAAACATTTTCAAAACACTTTAAATAATTTTTGTTAATTGTAAATAAGTTAATGAAAAATCTTACAACATTTGTTATAAATAATTACATATTATATTATACTTCTTAACTAGAAGTGATATTGTAGGTATCTATTTAGTCAACGCATGGGCTAACAGAAGCTTAATATGTAAATCTCTGATTTATTTACCAACTTAAGTATTTCATTAATAATAATAAAAATTATCGTAACCAGCAAATTCAATAAACAGTTGACACAAAGTTAGTTTTATATTAAAAATCATTTAAAAACTAATTAACTGTTGAACATTAAATAAGTTAATTTTAGTTCAAACGTAATGGTTTTTAAATTCCTGTAATAAAAAAACGTAATCAACTGACGTTATTCAATAGTATATTGGCTTAATTTTCATGAAATATTTTAAAGCTATATTTAATGTGCTTTTAATTCATCATTAACTGCGACTTGAGATTGGATATTAGGAAATAATCAAACGACAAAATACATTAAGACTAAAATAATATCGACATTAGTTATATTTTTTTATGAATATTTTAATACATATATATTTTTATGCAATATTATCGATGTTATAATATATGATCGGACATAAATTTTATTTTACTATTGATTCCTCGCGAAAACTAAATATTTAAATATCTATAAACTGCATATTTACAAAAGTACAAAAAGCTATATAAAACATTAACTTCTACTTAACGCGGAGACATTCAATATCTCAACTAGAACATTTTCATCTACACATTTAATTATCTTAAAATCCTTTACATCTCTATCTACTTTCCGTTAAATCTACGAGCTGCCTTTAATTTTGCTCTTATATATATATATTATTCATAAGTGATCGTCAATTTACTCATTGTATTTTAAAATAATACATATTCAGACTTTTATCCAAGTTCCTTTTTCACGAACGTGTAATTATCCTTTTATCAACTAATTTATATAAATAGGCCTTGCTATTGTTACGTCTTCAACTAACGGCTTCGTTACACTTATTTGTCTCTATCATATTATCATGATAATAATTATATGATTCTTATTTTTCAGTTTTAAGAATACAATTCATGCGTGGGCTTATTTGGTCCAATTTTCAACATTTTGACTTTATCGCTATTGGTGCAACCAACGTACACGAACGTTAACAGATTCCATTTAATTTCATTTACTGCAATAACCAATTATCCAGTTGTTTTGTGTTGAAAAATGATTTCTCGTTTTGATATGAATAATTTTGCATATGAATTAAGTTATTTCAACTGTTAATATTGCAACTAAAAGCTCCAAAATTTTGTGTGTTAAATCACCTATGGCTACATTCGACGAGCTACACGCATCTAAGAAATTGATGATACCTGTATAAAAATTTTATTTTAATTCCGTTGTACCAACACATTATTGTTTTTCAGGTTATCGATGTTTATTGTTATTTTTGTAATGATTGAGTTACTAAAAGTAGCGCTAGCATCTGTGGCCTTTAGAACTGCACAAAGAGGGAGATGATCTTTAATAAACTTGTGTGATTGTCTGATATGATACACAAAGTATTTGCAATTGAAATAAAAAATTTTGTAACATTTTAGTGCTAGAGCTGTATTTTTTTTTGTTTAGCATGTACTTAATATGAATCTTTTGTTTTTGCGGAAAATGACGTATGCCTGTTTACACAATATAAACGTGGGTCAATGCGCTTAAAAATATGATTACAGACATATACAACCTATTATAAGTACAAAAGAGATGTTACACGAAAAAAAATCTAACGATATTGGATTTTTTAGGTAAGTCAGTAAAAAGTATTGAATACGTTTTTTTTCTTTATTATATCAACGAAAAATTGACGGAGACACTATATGTGGAAGTAAGTGTGGTAAAATAACATGTGAAGTAACGGACATCGGACGTCCAATTACTTTTTTTTATAATTTTCCTCACAATACTATTCAATGCTTTCAGTGAACGTGTAATTTTATTAAAAACTTTCATCCTTCCGCAAAATTAACTTTATAGGTAGTGCTAGTCAAACATTACTAACATAAACCATAGAAAAACCTAATGCGCTGGTCTAATGGTATATCTAGTCGGACACTGCTCATATTACCAAGCAAATAAAGATTGTTGTTTTATTAAACAGCCGCGCAATGTTTCGGAATGCACTGAGAATACATTTTTCTTTAGAAATAATAAATAAATTCGTATAAAGGTCTTGTTGGAACGAGAAACAAAGTATTCATATGTTACATAAATGAGAAAATAACATATGGTTTGAAAAAGGAAGTAACATGCTGCATAAAATGTAAAGGTGATGTATATGGTACATGTGTAGAATAATGACTATATGTACAATTGAAATGTAAATATCACGTACAGACAAAACCGTCGGTCGTTTATCTTCTGGACATAAATCAGAGCTGAAATGTTTGTGTTGCGGTTACTTATTCACCGGTTTTTAAAAGATGCATTTCATTTCAGCTAGCAATATTGATTTTACGAAAGTGCTATCAATTGAACTTTTAATAAGCAACGTGGTATAACAAAAATCAACGTTAACAGAGAACAAATGCTTTATGTGATGAAAAATTGTTTTACATGCTAGTTGTGTAAAAAGTTATTTTATTTATGAAAATTAAAAAAAAAAAAAAAAAATATATATACAGGAGGACTCTCACGTTTGACGGGAATGATTATATCATATAATATTACAAATCCACCTGAAAACTACAACCAATTTCTCAACACCATTAATTCTGACAAGTGTGATGAATCGGAGTGTTACTTGCGACGTTTGATCCTCCAAATTCTTGGCACTAGATAAAAAAAATCGCCCAGTCTTTAATACCGTCGAGGGGCTCGGACTTTTTATGCTACCGGCGTTTTTATGTAATACTAACTATTGACTAATTCCTTTCTACGAAATATTTTCATCGATTTTTATTAAAAATCGTAACACTGATGGATCATGAATTGGTTAAAAAATAAGTATTGTTAATCAAACCATTTGTAATCAAAGTTATCCGTACAACAATCCGTATGAAAAAATTACAATTTATCGTATACTATAGCATTAACATACATTAAGACTAATGTGTCGGTTTTTTGTATTCCCTAAAACGTTATTAACGAAAATTATACACGTGCATCCATTAAGTCTCCACATTTTCTAAAAAGACGTGTCAATGTCAACTCTACCGTATAAATGAAAAAGTAAAAAATCTTCGTTCGATCAGATAGATAACATTCGAATAAAACTAGATGAACCTCATGTCAAATGAAAAACATTGTTTAGCGCTCCATTAGGATTTACGAATGGTCTGACATATGACACCTCGTATCTAGTGTCTCTCGCGTGAGTCTTCACGGTGTGCGCTGTGCCGACGCGACTCTTGACTAGCGGCACTGCTCGGTGTCACAGGCCGGCGTTTCGACCTCTTGAATTTAGCTATGTCTTCGCCAAAAACGTCACCCGTACGTAATGCCGAAATCAGGTCGTCGAACTCGCCTTTGCTGTCACCGTGGCCATTCGTGCCATTGGCTTCGTTCTTCTTGTTTAGAGCGATGCTATTGAGGATGCCTTCGCGCGAGTTTTTACGCTCCATCGTACGTTTTTTCAACTGAAATGACGAATAAAATCAATTTAGCAAACATGAAAATGGTAACAATAACGGCAAGAATAGCAGCAATGTGCATCAAGTGTCAATTACTTCTTGTTCTTGCTTGGTTCGACGTTCATCTTCTTCGACCTTTCTCCTCATGCTCTCGACCTCGTTTCTGGCCTCTATGAAGGCTTGCAGGAAGTTCTCGAATATACCGAAAAATTCGTCAGGTTGTATGCCAGCTGAATCCTCGCCAAAGAGACGCACGGCTCTGTCGAACTGTTCGGAACATTGGCAATTTTTAATCATATGAAATTAGAATGGTATAATGGATAAAGAAATTGTAAAAAAATAATGTGCTCACCCTGGTCTTCATGTCTTGGAAAAGATCTTCGGCCTCGGCAAGCCTGCACGTGGCTTGAGCCTGGAAATCTCTCATAGACGGCAGGAACATGTCTCCTTGAATTGTCTGCACCTGTCCTCGGTGGAATTCTGAAATGATACATCATATCCATCATAGCTATTTGAAAAGGAATTAATATGTACCAGTGTTTCGGATCTTATTGCTTCAACTAGGAGCATCAAAGACTTCAATCAGTGTTCCAAAGGAAAAAAGAAAAACTTACCGATCTCTCTCTGGACATCTTGCAATCCATTCTTGAGATTCGCCACTTCCTTCTGCAGGTCGACCATACTGACCCTCGCGGCTGTTCTCACCTGCGGCATGTCTGACTCGATGTCAAGAACTTCTCGGAATCGTGACTCCAGCACTTGAACCAGGTAGTGCAATAGAGTAGTTCCTTTGGCACACGAGGATTTGGTGTCGGCCAATCGATTGAGCGAAGCTAGACGGAATCCACATGCGTTGCCTCGTGCGTTGCCACGATTGACGTAGTTACCCAAAGCTAGAACGAGCTCAAGGAGCTTACGGAGTTTGCGAGAAAGAGTTACTTGACGCGATGCCTCGAGAACGGCTCGCATACGCGGAGTGAGTTCAGCTATGCTCGCGGAAAATTTCTTTTTGTAGTGCAGCGAGCGTAATCGTTGCTCGTAGTGTGGAACCCTGCAAGTGGAGGAAAAATGGTCATTTAGAGAGTCTTTCCATTAAAAAGATGTGTCATTGCAACCGATTTTGTCATAAAGATACTGACTTTGATATTTGGTATAAGAAACAGTCTGCTCTACTCTGAAGATCCTTCTGGTTCATGTCCAACAGAGCGGCTTCTTCGGACGACGGAATGTATTTGAGTAGCTGCTCAACCATGTCGATGTGCAAAATGTTTTGCTGATCCATTGACAGAATCGTTCTGGTTATGTCGTTGTCGGACATTTTTAACTTTGACAAGAGAATTGTGCAGTTCTGTGCTCGCCTTGAATCAATCACCGACATGGTTTTCTTGTTCTTGCCCAGACTTCGCAAGTCTTCGATCGATCCATCGGTGGATACTCCGTTCTTTTGGTAGGCGCAAAATATTTTGTCGATGGATTCCAGATCCATGACGTTGTACAGCTTCGAGTCATCCAACTCTGACCAAATGGTACCTTGCAGTTTTTGTTCGGGTATCTTTGACCAGTTGAATGATTTCAATGGATTACTTGATTGAGGAACATTCTTTATGATTTCCACCTGAAATAGTCATGAAATCCCATGTAATTAGATTAAGATCGAGTCTTTCAGCCTATCGAATGACTATAAAACTCTACGAGGACTTACCTTCATCGGAGGTGGCGCTGATGGCATCATCAGTGGCGGTGGTGGGGGTGCTAGAGGTGGTGGAGGGGGCGGTGGTGGTACGAATTTGGCCTCAACTTTCTCCAAAACCTCATCATCCACGATCTTAATTGTAGCTTTAGCATCGTCTGGTAGACTACCAGATGCTACCAGTTGCTCCAGACGTTTTCTTTCTGACTTTTCGTTATTCACCTGGCGCGAGAGCGTCTCTATACTGTCCTGCAGTTCTGAGATTCTCTGTTTAGTCTCTATGTGCAAGGAAGTTTCTTTTTCAAGCCGTTCCTTGGTTCTTGCAAGACTCGCCTCCATGTCTTCCTGTGTTTCAAATAAATTGTTAACACGACTCATACGTATATTTTTTAAATCAACAAGAACAGAATTATCATGACTATGGCGGTAATTACTTTTTCTTGCGTTCGTAAGTCCAACTCCTGTTCCTTCTTTGCCAATCTGCTGGACAGGTCCGAATTTTCCTTTTCGAGCTCATCAGCCTTTTTTCGCGCAGCAACGAGCTCCTCTTCTTTGGCCAACAAATGAACGATTTCCTTGACGTTGATGTCAATCGGTGCAACGTCTGGATTTCTCGTTGTGTTGGCTTTGTTACCTTCGGATTGTAGGACGATCTGTTGTACGATTCGATCAAAGAGCAACCAATATTGTGGAAACGAGCCATAATTTACTGAAAACAGATGAAAATTCCAAATTAACGAAGGTTGGACCAACGAAGAGAAACATTGAGGAAATATTTTTTTTAAATTTAGCAACACGTACATGGCAGTAACAAACAATGCTCGAGTAAACTGAGCAGATGGGGATAGGCTGCTGTATGGCTGAGCTTTCGCCTCAGCAGGTCAAACATGTCGGTAGCGCTCTTTGTGTTCACGTGTTCCTTTTCAAATTTTCTTGCCAACTCTTTCTCATCCTCGTTCCTCACCATTTCAAAGAAATCCAAGTGCCGATCCAACGTCTCGTTCTCGTACTTTCTCAGCTTTTCAATGATTGGCTGGATACCCAGCATCAGTAGTTCGTACCTCAAATGCAGCCTGAATTCAAGGGTCACTTGTCCGGGGCCGTAGTTTAGTACTGCATTGATGAATGACATGATCGCAGTCTTAAGGGACAGATTGTCCCTGTAGATTCCAAAGTTCTTGTCAAGGTCGTTGATAATGGATTGAAAGCGCGTGCGTTCCGAATAATATTGCTGGAAGTGTAGCATTGCCTCGAGGACCTTTCGATGGCCACCCGGTACGAGGCAAACGGCACCTAGGATCTCAAGCACGGCGATCTTTGTTTTGATGTTCTCGGTCGCCAGTGATTGCGATATCGTGTTTATGGCCGTTGGATGTGCCAGTACGTGCGCTCTGCCGTTCTGTAAAATGATGGGTTAGAAAAAAATTAATAAATCATAGCCAATGCTTGGATCAAAGTAGATTCAACGGAAATCCAGACTTACGGAATTGTTCATCAAGGCTTTCAAGCATCCGATGACGCTCGTGTGGAGATTACTGTCCGCTGCCTCGACGTCCATGACTTCCAATACTTGCAACAGTGTGTTCAGGCCATCCAGCTCGATAAATCTGATGACGAAGCTGTGGGGTTGCGTTCGGAGTGCCGTTTTCAAAGCTTCCACGTGCCTTATTTGATTCGCTATTTCCTCGGGCTCTTCGGTGTTCAAGTTCTGCAAGGACATCGAAATTCATCATTATTTAAGATTACACGAAGAAAATCTTTTCTCAACTAACCATGGCTATGGACTTGACGCGGTTGATGTAGTCCTCCGGGTCGCCGCTGAGATCGGTCGTCCTGAGGCCGCCGTTTTCGAGGGTGCCGTTGCCCTTCCGCGAACAGTAGATCTGCCATTTCTTGTTCGCGGGTAGAGCGAGCATGGCCTGCCGATTCGGTTGGGTGAGGTCGAGCTCCTCGACCAGCTCCAGGAACATCTTGTTGAGCTCCTCCTCCGCCGGCATAGGCAGCGTCGGCGTCATCGCTTGAAGCGTGAGCGTGCCCGTCTGCTCCACCACGCAGTAGGTGATTTCCGGGGGCTCGTCATCCTGATGATTAAAAAAGAGAGAATTTTTTTTTTTAGTTCCACCACTTTGAAAGAAGCAAAGCCGAACCCATAGAGTTGAGCATAATTATTCGATTTGTAACATTTTCGAGATGTGAAATTATTCGGAAGTCAAGCGTTATTCTTATTGGAGGATGCCCACAGAGATGTTTTGGATTTTAATGGGAAAGTGTTGAATTTAAATCCTTCACGGTTAGAAATGGTCTTGTGGTGACAACTCGTCATCTCCACCGTGTCACAACCTTTGTGGCCACATCTCGTAAATAATGTCAACTTTTGTGGCTCCCGAGTATAAAAAGTTGCGCAACGACTACTGGATTACTCGCACCATCTGTTTTACGTTTGCGTGAAATAACCCGAGTAACCATCGAGAGAACCTCAAAGTGTCCGTCCCACAGGCCATTAATCAATCCGAATTCTTGTGAAGTCTCCCGAATCAAAACAAAATTAGCGACCCAACTACCGTTTGTCCAGCCTCCCAGTAGGCGGTCTCGGCACTTTCACGTCTACACTCGCGAGGTGTCACATTCTTCGTGCCCAGTTGTGCTGCGGTTTAGTGGCCATCGCATCGCCAAAAAATCGCGGCCGCTTTCGACTCGTAAAAACGTAACATCACCCCTCCCTAAAAAAAAATGAAAACGGTGAAAAAGGTACCTTAAATTGGTAGTAAAACTTTTGCGAAACAAATAAGTGCTCGCTCCGCGTTTAATTATATTAAAGCGGTACGTGCTGTTATTTTTATACGACGAAATTTAAAACAAAGTGCAGCATCAATTTGAGCTTAAGTGAGATGAAGTTTTCTGTTAATGATCATTGTAAGTGGGTTCTTCCTCCACGTTGCTTGAGAATAATCGGTTTTTAGCCGACTTTCGATGAAACGGTAATTGCCTGTGACTTCATTTGCGTTTCATGAGAAAGGGCGATAAAGAGGAATCCGCGAAATCTTTTTGCCGTAAAGTTTCAAGATAAAAGTTCCACCTGTACGTAAAACTTCCTTAAATAAAGCAACAAATTTTTGCCTCCTCCGATAAAAATATCTTTGGTTTAAGTAAGTAAGGTTCTTTTTCCAAGTAAGGAATTCGCATGCACAAATGAGCGTCTTCCCCGACGCGCTTCGTCGTTCATGAACCGAAGATGGATGTCTCCGAGTGATCCCACAAAGGAAGAAAAGCTCGGCATTGCAAAATTACAGAGGCAGTCGAGTGTGCATAGAGTTTTACGGATTCCACGAAGGAAATGCGTCGACATCGGCGATGGCCTTGTTGTTTTAGAGCCACGACTCTGGAGGTCGTTTCCGAGCAAACGACAATGCCCGACGTTGTCGACAATGACGGAATGCGCCTCTGAGTCGCGAATGGGTTAATTTGAGGATACGCTTGCTTTTGCTTGGAGTTGAGGACACTTGAACGATTGAGCTGACAGGTTGCTCGCGATAATGAACCCAATGTTTGCGAATGAGAGAAAAATTTTTTCAGACGAATGTGCATATTTTGTTTGTGTCTACATTAATTTTGTATCTATGCTCTACTATATGTAAAAGTGTTCTCGAAGCAAGTTATTTATTAACAAATTTTTACTCTATTTTAATGTATTTTACTACCATACCACAGTATTTATTGTGTACATATTAACTGCAATTTATTACTACTACACCATGCTTGACTTTCTTCCTATTTGATTAATATTTAATATTTTATAATTCTTACTCAATTACGGCATAGGTCGTGGTGGAATCATCAGTGGGATTTCGATGGAAAAGTACCCATGTTGATACCAAAATATCGTTTATAAATTAATAAAAACAGAAATCGTTTTTATTTATAAACTGTAATGAGACTTGCAAGCTCCCGAGCAATCTACAACCACCGTCAATGTCAAACCGCACTAATCCACAGTTTAACCACATGGGGGTTGTTAAAATACCTATGTAATTATCAAACAATAACTTGTCAGCTAGAGTCTTTGCTCAACATTTTTCAGAGAATTACAAGACCATAATATAAATAAATAAATAAATAAAATATTTAGAAAAAAAAGTAGTGAATAAATTTTGCACAACTGAATTAGAGATGCAGCAATATATAATAAGATTGAGTAAGAGTTGGTGATTCAAGTTTCAATTTCCCTAAGCTGGAATGGATAGCTTAAGTTTGTTGGACTCCGTTTGTTTATCACTCGTAAGACATCTATTTGCGCGCTTCAAAACTCTAAATTGCGGATTACAATAAAACTTAAGCGCAACACAAGCACCGGCGCGATGGACTGGAAACATTTTATTAAACGTAAAGTTGTTTTCATTGCTTCGGTAAAACTGATCGCCGTCTCGCTTTCTTCCAGTTTTTAAAATATAAATATACATCCACTCCAGTCGTATAAGTCTTCTTCGGTTTAAATAATTACGAGGAATGCACAGTATACTTTATCAATTGAAAAAACTACTCAATAAACTACTGTCCCTTTCGCAAAAAAAAAAAAAAAAAACCCATGTTCTTCTTACAACTCCTGCACAATTAAATGAACGGAGGAGATGGTATTCAAAAGTAAATAAAACCCTCGCGATAATCCTGGAATTCAAATGCATATTAGAGCGCACCTCGTATTGTTTGTACGCCTCCATTATTTTCCCCCGTATCTGATGACTTTCGACTGCGCGAAAAAAAAAAAAAAAAAACAACGACGACGACGCGCTCCCCAAATACCAGAGATGGAAAATTCTTGAAAGGCATGGAACTTTTGACCCACTGGGTGGAAAACCATGACTTTAGAATTACATCACGTTCATGCAAATGGGAAAAAAGCCACTCAAATATCCCATTATCATTCAACGTGTTGCTCTCCTCCTCCGAGCCTACTTCTCCAGAAATAGACCGACAAGATGCCTGTGTATACGCTCGAAAGTGTGTCCCCATCAAGTCCCACTTGTCGGCGAAGAGAGAGAAAAAGAAGAAAAAGAAGAAAAAAAAGTTTTAATCGCAAAATAAAGCCAACGTATGCTCGATCCCGGAGCACAAAGGAGCACACGCGGAGGCGCATCAATCGCCCCGCGTCTCTCCAATACGCTAAGGAACACGTTCTATCCGAGCCGGGTCATCGTGTCGTTGAATAATCAAAATATAATCGGGGGAGAGTCGCGCGTCTAATGTAATCAAGCGCGCCTGCATCGCAAAGGTCACGACTGCTCTGGGATTGGGTTCCACGTAGGTACATACCTAGTTACTTTCACACGTGACTGTTGCAAACTGTGTGTGCACTTTTATGTACACTGTGTCTATACGTGACGTGTACTGGAACACGCGATTTATCGTATACGTGGTGCTCTGATTCGCGTTAAGAATTTCATTTTTGTGATGAATTTGAATATTTTTGGGAGCCGTTGTTTTTTCATGCAGTTGACATTCGTGATCGGAGAACTGGGTTACGAGGATGAGATGGCACGTGTACGTGATGCGGATGCAGTTACCTGAACTAAATGGGAAATTCACGATGTGCGGCGATTATGCTTTTTTAGACGTTACCTCTTTGCATGAGATATTTTTGTGCTTTACTCCTCATTGACATTTTTTTGTTGTTTATCAAGTTGATCGATAAACTAAAAATTGATAAACTAAAAATTCAATGGCAGATTACGAACATCGCGATGATTCTCTTGAGTTATATGAGTATGGAAAATATCTGAACACGGAAAATTGTACGATTTAACGAAACATTATATAAATTGAAAGTCTTCATTTGATGCATCTTTTGTCAAGCTACGTAAGTGTACAGGTAAAGTCTTTTTTTTTAGATAAACATGTTTGAAACGCAATGGGACAGGTTGGAAGATTTACAATTTTTAATCGAATCAGAAAATAATTACTGACATATAACTTGAGACATGAAATTTGGTTGGAAAAGAACTTTCAACCCTCACATGAGTTAAAAATCAAGACGTTTATATTTTTACCTATAGATTAATATTTACCAACGTTACACAGGTTTGGGATGGGACGAGAACTTGATAATTTGACTTATACAGAATACCATATAAATATGTATGACAGACTCGTTGACATTAATTTTGTTATATTAATATGAGTATACCAACTGACATATTGTTCAGTTGATGGAGTGTGGTTCTTGGAACAAGAAAAAAGTATGGTTCAAGACGTTAGTGATCCTAAAATATACTGACGATGACAAAGTTTGAACTTAAATACTGAAGATAAGTATATAAGTACTTGTCGCGTGGATCATGACACTTTTATATATATTAAAACTCTAAACCATAATAGTATCCTGCAAATAAATCAGAACTTCCTTATATTAACATTCACGTCCATTTCAATGGTACACTTAATCTCAAAGCTACCCCATCCCAACTCAAACTAATATGCAATGATCCATGAAAATCGTCACCTTACGTTCCAAATTATGTAAGCCACGTCCCCATTCCACCTTAAATTAACCAAAAAACTCACACATAAACATACCAATGGCTCCAAAGCTGCGCGAATATTTACATGCGCCTAATTCCCTTTCACAATCGTACGCCTCTATAGAGACAAACAGAGGGAGAGAGGCGCATAGGCTCCATTGTTTGGCACACTCGAGAGGAGCGCGCCTCTTCTTCTTCTTGTTCTCTTTCATCTCTCGATTGAGATAAGGAAAAAACAAACGTACCCGTCTCCCCCTCCACCTCCTTGATTCCCAATAGAGCACATAAAGAAGTATCATCACTCGTGCCTAAGTTTTGAAGGTAAGATGAAATATTACATCCAAGACGAGCCATTGAAATTAGGAATATGAAAATCGATTGGAAATAGATAAAGTTTTTACTGACTTAAAGATAGAAAATAAGCAACAAATACCATAGCTTCGACGAACCCCATCAAAACGTCATTTGAACTTTTTGACCTGGGACAGCGAAACCTTTTCGATTTCAAGAAACAAATTTAGTTCTCAAGACGCCCTTCACATCCCGTTGGTAATACGATCTCACAGCTATACGATACTAAGGGCTTCTTTATCTCTTTTTTGTTGGAATGAGGGTGTCGAGTTTTTTTTATAAAGACTGCTACTCGTGAGCGACTGTTGATATTTACTTGTATTTGTTGTTTTAGAATCTAGAGCACTTATATCTTTAATGAGTCTCTATTTTTATTTCGATGAATTTATCTAATCGGATGGAGATTGGGATAAATATTATCAAAAAAGTAGGTTATCCGTGTTGTACGCAACGACCATGTAATTTACATCGAAATGTTTAGTTGCGAAACTCGTCCCGCATTCAAACGAGCCAACAAACATTTTTTCCATACACTCCACGATTTGAAAAAAATAACTCTACGTGATCATGCAACTTCTCGTTGTACACCATCGTTTTTAAAGCTACTCTAAGCCAATCGGACATGTAATTTACGCTAAATAAATAACATCAGTCGAACCGATCGCTCGGCATTAATTGGAATATCTTACGACTGTAATATCGGACGTGTTTACCCCGTCTTTGAGCTTAATTAAGATACTTTCGTCGAATGTTTTTTTTTTTTTACTGCTCGTGTTAGCTACAAAAAATGTCATGCTATAATGATTTTGCCATTTCGTACATTAGCTTTACCATTTTTTGTACAATATACCCTTTCGTCGAGGATCGAAACATTGTTCTGCTTCTGCGAAACAAAAGGAGGAAAAGAAAAAAAATTCAAAGACACGTGACGCAATCGCGAACCGATTTATCGGACAACCCGGAAGTCTGTACGGAGCAGCGCGCCATCGTCATCCAGATCATGACGCGATCCGATTCGTGCGCCTTTCCTCGAAAGCAGACCAAATCACGTTGAATGGGACCCAACGACTCGTCGAAAAAAAAAAAAAATCGAAAAAAAACACCCAAAGAGACACAGACACGATTTCCAACGTTTGGTTCCACTCGGTATATGTCGGGAGTCGTTTGTGAAACCATGCAAAAATTCTGCTTCGCCGCACTTTTTTTTTTTCCTTCTCAACGTGGGAAATATTTCACCGACAATCTTATCGACCATCGAATCAGACAATTTGCCGAACCAAGTTTCATCGATACCAACACGGTGCCGGGTGGTGATAATTTTCATGTACCTCCCACACCCAAGACCGAGGAAGGTACGGTATATAACACTCGTGCATTTATCACCGGTGCGCGTACAACAAATGGCTGTACAAAGACAAAGGCGAGACCGAGTAAACAGCTCGTTTGAAGCATCACACCTGCTCACGAGGTGAGGATAAAACGCGCATCCCCGTAAAACTCTCCGTGTACCTACAGTGACGATGAGTTTCACTCGCGCAAAGTGAAAGTGAGACCGTGAATCGGACGTACGCGTGCACGAGCGCGTGGGCCTATTAATTGCGGTTTCATCGACGGGTCCTCGATTTTGCCGAGCTATTATTTTGACATCCAAGCGCCGCGCGCTCCTTTGAGAAGTGAAAGAGGGTCCCGCGTATAGGCTATGTTGCGGAAGGCGTTTCTCCGTACCCGGGGGACGTAATTGGATCGAGTCGTCGGTGGCTTGCGTTCGGGGGGAGAATATTAATGGGACGGAAGCGCGGGTTGGGATATCGATTTGAGGCGAGCCCGTTTTTCCGATCATTGGACCACTCGACGAGTCGTTTCCGATATTACCAATGTCACGAGGAAGTGGACACGAGTTTGCCTTCCCACCGATTTTTCGTTTTTAAACGCAGTTACTTATTGGAGACGTTTTTGTCTTGCTGTGAACTCCCAAATATTCAAAACTGTGGTTTCCTTGGCTTTTCATTGCTCATTTGATGCCTTGCAATGTTTTGGAAATAAATTGGGTAAATATTTTTTAGATGCTACGTGCTTCCTGGCTCGTTTGGTCTGCCCGAGTAGTTAATACGCGAGTGGCTATCTAACGTTTTATTGGTCTTATCTCGAAATCTTTCGATTTTTAATTTCCTTGTCCTTCCCAACGTCGCTAACGAGGGGCTACGATTAAAAGTTCTCGAAACCATATTTTGAAATCGTCAATCAAATTGACCGATACAGATTCTTTTTTTTTTTTTTTGTAAGTTTGCACGTCAACGTCTGGTTCTGCAGTTGTTTTATCGAAGTTATTTTAGCTGAAATTAAAAATGAAATCTCAAACGGATGTAATGTTTCGTAGATCAGTAGAAACAGTCGGATGTGTCAGACGCGTTGATTTCATCTAAAGCTATATTCAGTCCTAAAAAAAATAGTTGAAAAATTTACATGCACGCAACTCGTTCACTTTTTTTGAGAAGCCCAAGCTGACTTATCCATCTCTTCTAACCTACAAAAATGCTCGACTTTTGTAACCTGAACATTTGTCGATTTTTTGGTTTATATCTTATTTACGAGCACTAGTAACTATAGCGAATGTACAAATAAAATAACTAAGATAACATCTAGATTTTTGGGAGCTGAGCTATTATTTATTTTTTGTCTTACGGACATCTTCTTTAGGGCTTAGCAAAACCTGCAATAGGACCTGACGAAAAATCTTTGGCAATCAGCAATAAAATAAAACGTGTAAATTATTTAAATTTATTTCTTTATTATACCCTTCGTATTGTCCGTTAATTTGTGTATATTCGGTTCAAACAAATCTTAATAACTTTGTTGTCTTCAAAAAATAAAAATTTCAACTAAACCCCGAGTTGACTGTACTCTACGTATTCAACAAAACACATGGGAATTCCTGGGCGAGAAAATTTTAATCGAAAGCACAAAAAAAATGTTTACCTGCAGGCATCCGCAAAAGGACTTCTTTACTCTCGATGGCATGGTCTGACAGCGGCCCACAAAATCCTTCAGAGGCTGTGGACTGTGAACCTTGACAGGACAGCTCGGGATCCTCTGTAACAGCCAAAATTATACCATCATTATTGTCATTTTTTGAGATATGTCTTGGGCTGTTTTCGTAAGATTTTAATTTTATTGCAATATTTTACAATAGTATATTTTAAAACAAGTGTGAAAATCAGATTATTTTTACTTTTCTTGTTTCAGTTTACAAAAACTAAGTTCAACTTTTAGCAAAGTGCTTGATTTGTTGTGCAAATACTAAATTTTCCTAGCACTTTCTGGCCATAGTGCAGAGAAAAAACACCAAAGACCAGAAAATTGTATCTTCTAGAATTTTGTAGAAAAAAGTTCTTCACACCAACAGCAAAATGTTGTTAATTCGTGCTACGAGTACAATGTAAGGAAAAATCCTGTACTTTCCAAACACAATAAAATCCAAACCCTCCAATCATTGCATATACGTGTATACTTTCAACACATTAACGACCAAACAAGTGCTAGTTGCGGACTAAAACCTATTGTGCACAAATTACACCCGAGTCGTTAATCGACCGAGTGGCCATTAGGAAGGTATGAAATAGAGAATTTATGATTTACTCTGCGTTCGGTTTCTTCAACAAATCAGCTATCGAGGCGATCATCATCGAGCCAGCACAGCGTAAATAACAATCCGCAGAACCTCCCGCGCTTCGTTGCGCCTCGAGTATAATCACGGCGCGGTGCGTTAAATCCCGAGCTGCAGAGGAGGAGGAGAAAGGAAGCGCGTGGATAATTAGTCGCGAATTTCACTCTCGCGCGCTGGTAGTATTTATTCTGATCTGTTTCTTCCTTCCTCGCCTTTTTTTTTTTTTTGCGCCGACGATGCGGTTGCTGCGCTCCGGTGCAAATGGCTAGAGGTGCTTTGGTTTTTGTTTTGGATGGATTTTTTGAGGAAAGGGAAAAACTTTCATGCCCTCGTCAAAAGATGATCGATCCGATGAGAGAAAGTGATGGAAAGGCGGCAAATAGACATTTTTTACGAGGAGATGAAAAAAAAAAAAAAAAGTTTTGTTGGATTGTTATGATTTGTTGATGTATTTTATTAATTTTCCCCTTTTTTTTCTCAATAATTACAGTATATGGGATACATCTGAAAACACTTTGATATTTTTTTATCCCTTTCATCTTACGTTTCGTCATTTTTGCTGATGTAAAAATGTTAAAATAATTTCAATGGTTGCAATAATTTTAAAATCAAATTATCGCAGACACGAGCAAGTGTACAGTAAATGGCACTACAAAATTCATCGGACAAGACCTTGCGTCGAGGTTAAACTATTAGTATTTTGAAACATCCGACGAAAAGATAAGTAACTCCGTGACGCGTTAATAAGCTCATTTGCCGCGTGGAAATAACACGGTGGAGGGGGTCGGGCCCAAAGCGCGTGAAACGCGATTATATGGGTTTTTGCCGATAGCGCGACGAGGAAGCTGTAATTGACTCGTAATGGGTCATTAGCCGAGCCGTACGCGCGAAAGCCAGCGCTTTACGGCTTATACATAGAAAGTCCGTGGTGAGTGCGTTTGGATTTTTTTTCGCATCCTCGTGTGCTTTTACTTTTTTTTTTTTTTTTTTTTTTTTTCAATCATTCGTCGGTTCGGCAGTGCGGGATTATCAAAGCAGATCGTACAAGCAGGCGTTATCTTACTCACCGGATTCCTCGAATTTCTCAGGTGCTTTGGCAAAAAATAGTCGACCCTAGATGGTGATCTCTACTCAACATCTTTAATAAAGATCCAGGGTCTTCGTAAGACAAATTACGTTGGCACTTTTGTGTGGACAAACGTTTCGTGAGTTAAAACAAAATTTTTGGGTGAGACTTTGCGTGCTTTTTTGTAAAAACCACTACGGACACTTCACTTATGGATGATACATTGTAGACACGAAAAAGGAAAATCTCAAGCTCACACGACCACGCGAGCTCGAGAAAAGAGCTTAGACTGACGAAAAAAAAAAAAAAAAAAAAAAACCGAAGGCTGACGGTAGTTCGGCGCTTCTTATCGACCAAAAGTGGCCTTATCGCTATTCGTGCTCGTTTTTTTTTCGTCGAGACTATCTCTCTCTGTCTGTCAACTCTGTCACGCCCGCATTATCGTGAAGCGTTTGTTTTTTTTTTTTTTAACTCTCCGTTCGCACGTGTGATATAATTAATTGTGGTGTAAGAAGCTATCGACCTTGCGTTTGGTTTTTACATTCAATGTTTTACTAGCTTCAGGTAAATGATCAAACATGTTGCCAATGAAATTAATATAAAAAAATTGTTCTATGTTTTACATGCTGGTATAAAACATGATTATGTAACATTATGTCAAACGCAATTTTTTTTTAGTTCTCGTTTTTACTGGTAAGTTGACCTATGCATAGTCTTGAAACAATTTAAAAATCAAAGAGTAAAATTATCGTTGTTTAAAATATTTTTAACTTAAAGTTTTTTAAACTTGGTGGTGATTTTGGGAAAGGTACTGATTTTTTACACAAAATGACAATAATATATTAATTGGACTAAGTAATTAAAGAACATTTTCCAATTATCTAGGCTTTAGCGAAAATTCAATAGGCAGACTGAGAAATCAAATTATTAACATAATTGAAAAGATAAGCGAAAAACTGTAGTAGAAATAGAGTTACAAATTATCGAACGAAAACTGAAAGTTTAAAATATAACAAAAGGTATAAAAATAATACGCGTACAAAATGCGTACATATATACATACTTTTCGAGATTGTTAAATTTTTCATAGCATTGGAACAGGTGAACTATGACATGTAGATGGTGAATGAATTTTTTGTTAAGCAGATAATTTAAATAATTAAAAAATATTTTTTTCTTTCTAAACTACATTTGTCAAAAACTTAAAAAAATTAATAAAAAAACTTTTATCTGGGGTTTCATACATTAATTGTTCGTTGTCATACATTTGGAGTGAAACAATCGAAATTTATTTTTACATTCTACTTTAATGTACAGTAATTTACAAATCAGAAACAGACAGTATCAATTATCCCTGTGGCAATTACGCACGTGTTGATTGCCATAGCGAAATTGATACACTACATGTTTGAGGATCAACGAAAATAAGGTGTTGAAGACCAATTGACGAAGAAGACATTGGAAGGATATAAAATGCCGATGATGGAGGATTTTTTTTTTATTCCCTAACAATCTATTCAGTTTATTTCGAATTAAAAGAAAATCATATTGCAGTAAGGCAAGTACTATTGTATTTTTATTTTTAATTATCAAAGCACACTTAACTCTTGAAAAAGCAATGATCCATTAGGCAATACCAATCAGTCGAAGACGGAATCGTTGAATTATCACGTATTGTTACACCGCATAAATCGTGCTGAATATAAATGCAGTAATAATAATAAAAAAAAAAGTTTCTATAAATTCACGCATAAATACATACACATTACAGACGACAATGAGACACTTTGTATTCTCGTTCTACGAGTGGGTGGTCCCAAAATATTAATTTAAACGTGATGCTTTTATCGTTTCCGCAAGAACTCGATCCACCGGCAATATGTACTCGAGACACGTCGCGTTTTGTCAATTTTTTCGTCTACGGTACATTATACCGTGATGAAAAAAAAAAAAAAAAAAAAAAAAAAGATTAGTCTCCAAGAGGTACCGCTCAATTACGCAGCCCATTGTTTGCACTCGAGCGAAATAGAGTTGCAAAAAGAAAACGATTCACGACGATTGGGACGTTATTGTTGTTTTCTACCACTTGTGAGTCTCTTTTGTATTACTCGTTAAAAATCATCGCATGGTACACAAGTACCTTCTCCGGCACTTGCGTGCGCGTACAATTGAATGGCAAGCGCCTGTTGTATAGAGTCGTAAATCATTTGGATTTTTTGCGCAAAAATCACATAAGCCGAACGGTGAGAAAAGAAGTGACTCGAAGCGAACGATTTCACTATCGACGATGTGAAATCGGCTCTCAAGAGTAATATGAGGGAGGAGGGGGTTGCGATAATGTGATTAGGTTTCTCTGTAATAAAGATGTGTGTTAATTGTATCGGTATATACATTAACTGTGGACGTGTGGAGAAAGTGACGGTGGTTGGCGAGCGAATTAATTTTTTGCACGAGTGACACTTCATTAGGGGTAAAAATGTGGATTTATGTAATGTGTAGTAGATAGTGGCTTATGGTATCCAACCCTAATTAATAGATTATAGGTGATCGATTTTTATCATGTTTTCATGGTTATTTTCTATGAAAGATTTTGGGTAGTGTTAGTGTACTTCCAAGGACTGCTAAAAAATATATATCAATTCATCGAATACTTTTATACTTTATAAAGTCTATTTTAATGACTTCTCAGTGTTTATATGTAGAATTGGAGATATTTTACATGAAATGATTCGAACGACTATAAGAGAATTAGAGAAGCCCACGTTTTAACTGACTAACCTACGTGAAACGATATATATTAAGTGGCTTAGCGTACGTATGTTGAGACACGGAAACTTTTCTAACTTTTTTGTTGAGTATAATTTTTTGCTACAAGTGTAATGCTTTATTTGGGGTTAAACAATTTTTTTTCTCATTACTACTTATAATTTTCAATTAACAAAAAGTCATACAAACAAAAAATTGTGTGTCAAACGCTATTTTTCCTATCAAGGGCGCTGTTAACGTCCAAATGTCACGAAAAACACCCCGAGAGAGGAAAATGTTATTTTTAAGACTTAACAATAAACATTCGTGTCTAAAATTTATTGCTTTTATTAGTTAGAAATCAGAAAATATTTTTTCTCCATGTTGCAGTACCGAATAGAGATAAATGATAAATTGGTTCAGTCAAATGGAAGAACCTTGTTTAGGTAAACAAATTTTATTTAAGTATTCAAAATTTAATAAAATGATCACGCCTTAGTCTGAGCACATTAGTATGACTTGGTCTGATGAAAAAAAAAAAAAGAAAAAAAAAGTATTGTGACCCAAGTACTTGACTCTAAATGACCGATTAGGACTGTTTTTCAAACTACACCTTTTCATTGTTATTCTGATGTTTCAGATTAGTATTGGTTACAAAAAAAAGAGATCCTTAGAAGTAGCATAACATGCGTTCAAAAGAAAAAAACTTTTTTGGTCAACAAGCCCAGCTATCGGTTACGTAAACCTTACCGATCACCACGCGTTTTACGCATCTACGCACCCATGTACAACAAAATACCTTCACACTAAAAAAAAAAAAAAAAAAAAAAAAAATAAAAACATTTTAGAGCAGGAGTAACAGCACCCGGGGAAAGTGCTGTTGCGGCCAAGAAAGCACCGTTCGTTTCCTCTCTCTCTCACCGCCCGATATTTCCTCCTTGCGAAGGAATGTCCCCCAGGGATGCTGTTTTATTTCCACTCCTCCTTTCCCGCGGGAATTTGCCTTTCGACCGGATGAAAGTCCGCGGCGTCCGATGAGAATTCAGAGGACAGAAAAAGCGCTCTCGCACTTCGGGGCCCAAGATGTGTCTTTTTTTTCTTTTTCTTTTTTTTCCCCTTGGGTGAAACGTCCACTGGATCTGGTTTTCAGAACAGCGAGACTCGAGGGCAGGAATCGATAATCTTCGGGAGCCCTGTTTTCGTCGCTAGAATAAAACACACAAGCTTCGGTGGGACGAAAAGGGAAATGATCATGTGCGGAGTGGACTGGTCGGATTAGAAAGTCGCGAGAGCGGTGTTTGCATGTGTACCACACGAAATCGTTTCGGATTCCTTGACGGATGCTCTTTTTTTCGTCCAATGCGATGATATCTGCGTGACTCTTGAACCAGTAAGCTTCTATTTTTAGAGCAGATCGGTATCTATGGATACCGATTTTCATTGTATCCGTACGAAAGATCGCCATACTTGGACACGAAAAGTATACACGATGTTTTCAAATAAATTACGGGTGCTAGTGATACCTACAAATTAACCTCCCTTCAGCGAGAGATGGAAGAAAATCCTTCGTCCCTAGCGTGTTATCTCTGGTACGAGTCTTGCAACGAGTCGAATAAAAAAAACCTGCTCGCATAATATTTATGCAAAAAGACGATTGTACGGTATGCGCGTGTACGACAGCGTGTCGAGAACACCTTTGCCAGCTGGGGGGGGAGTTACGTGTGATTCAAAGTGCGGATAAAGTGTGCACGTGCGCGTGGACGGCTACTGCCGATTGTAGGCGTGGGTACATTGGGGCCCGATATGTCTAGCTTGATTTCCATCGAGAGTTGTCAGCTACTTGCGCGTATGTGAGACTTATATACTCCACATAAATATTTATTACATAAACGAAGAGGGTGTTATTCATCAAATTTCATTTATCAAAACTGAGGACTCCAACTTTAACTTTTACTGTTCCGATTGAAATTAAAGTAAAAAAATCGTCAAAACATAATATTTTATCTTAGAACTTTTCTCATTTGAGATTTAGATTGTTGAACCCGAGATCTCCTGAGGTAACGACGACTCTTCTTTTGACCAAACAGTCGAGGAATGACATAATCAACCAAAACAAGGTTTGGAAAAAAACTTGTTCATTTTCAAAGAGACATCGCTCGCTGTATTGAGTAAAATTTAATTTTCATTCACGTACGCGTCGGGTCTCCCATTCATCATCCGTCGCTACATTTTAACTAATCCCCTATCAAAAAAGCCCTCACCACGCCACCATCGGAGACATCAACAGTTACGCAAGCGTGGCTCAAGGAAACGCTTGAAACCTCGCCTCTTCCTCCTCCCTCGCTCCATCACGACATTTTATCGGTCTACTGTAATATATACACGAACTACAGAGTAACACACTCGAAAAACCAGTCCGTAATAGCCTAGCGCGTTGCTACACCCGCACTACAGCTGGAACCAAGATCGGTATGGTGATAAGAACTCGGTAACGATAACGAAGCGGTAACGCACCGTAATCAAGAAAGTGGGTAATTGATCGCTCGCTTCGGCGAAGAGAAACGACAATTCTCGCGAATCTAGCGCAAAATCGGGAGATAAAGGCACCTCGGAGCTTTCGCTTTTTGAATCGCAAAAAACAGCGTTTGCCCGGTTTCCCTTTTCCCGAATGATGTTTTTTACTTCCCATGATTTGCATCCTTTGACGTGTGCGCACGGCGATAATACACCAAGTTTCACATCAGCGATCCTCGGGACGGACAATCGAAGTCCCTCGCGTTCAATGGACAGTGTCGGACACGCTGGCTATACACATACGCTCTGTTGTGCACGTTTGAAAATCGTAAATATACACATCCACTTCCCCGAGCTGTGCGGCGCGTGTTTTATGCGCACGCGTTTTCTCAAATTTCCATCAGCCCATTAAAACGTCCCAAAGGCGCGCGATAGTTTCATAATTGATTTCACTCGCGGGGATTTCCACCGTGAGAGCGACCCAAGGGGGAGATTTTTCTTTATTGACTCGGACGCGCGTCGTGATTTTCGAAATCGAAAGTGATGCTTGCTCGGGTGTTATATTATATATACACTTGCGTCCGTGTGTGGTTGCGCACGAGGAAATAATCAGAGGCCGACGTTGCACGCGCAGCGTTGGTCAAGGAGATTAGATTTTTACGCAGTGGATAGCTCGTTTTATGCGTTTAAGATGGGGGGCGGGGGAGGTTTGGCTTTCGCGTGTTTTTTACCCGAGATAATTTAAATTTTCGTCAGGATAAACTTTGAGTTCGACGAGAAGAGAAATTTGTTTCCCGAAAAGAAGGAAAAATAAATTGTTTACAGCCTGACCGATCCTAAAGCCGATGAATACTTTTCACCGTCTGAAAATCAGAAAACTAGACTTACCCGCGTTGCAACATTATAAAGTATCTCAAAACTGTTTATGATCCCTGTACAGCGTGCCATTCGACAACAACAAAAAAAAGTCAAGCCACACATCACATTAAACCATATACCGATTCCGCAAAGCCCTACATGAAACAAAATCAAAAAGTAAATGCAGTTCTACCGATCTCCCCCCGCAATAAATCTCAACGCCATTAAGCAACGTCCACGCAGCGTCAATGGCTCAATTCCTTGGCGCGGCGCTCGAATAAATCACAAACAATCGCCCTCGCGGTTCCTTTTTTTTCTTCTTTTTTCGCGTGTACGGTCCAGGGTATACCGATCATAAAAGCGAAAATATCGAGTCCAGAGCGTAAATCAACAACCTCGCGCGGAGTATGGTTTTCACACGCGAAAGCACGACGACCAAGTGCCGATTTCTCCGCGACCCTTTTTTTTCCATCCTCTCCCAAAACACACGCGCCGATCGCCCCACACTCGGTAACGAGCCTCGTGAGAAAGAACCGGCAGTCGATTAGTTAACGCACGAGGAATACTGAAAATTTGCGGGCGACGACGTGCCATTAAAGTCCCCGCGGGAATCGGCTTACCGATCTCTGGCCGCGAGGAAACACAGCGGACAGGTGGAGACCCGCCCCAGAGCACTACAGTAGCTGCGATCCATGGCCGAGATCGTCAAGGTTTCCCGAAAGCTGCCTCGACGACGATTTACAGCGGGTCTCCTCTCCGGCGCAGGGCCTCATTAAAATTATCATGCGCGGAGCGGCCGATCGCCCATTATTCCGTGGCCGGAGATATTTTCCGAGTCACCGGGAAAACGTCCATCCGCAGCCAATTAGACTATGAAATGGTACATTGTTGAAACTGTGCAACTGCTTGGAGTAGAAGAAAAGAGTGCACTCTGCACGCAAATGATTTTAATTGACCGATACTTGAGGGCAGATTATTTTCATTTTTTGCTCCTCACACGTGAAAAATTATGAGCGTGGGGCGGGAATTTTTTTCGTGATGCATAACCTTGACCGTGTCTACACACAAGTGTAGCTCGGTGAAATCAGCCCTAAGCTTTCAATATAAAATCATTTTTACGCAACCAAATACTGTTTTCCACGAAAAACTCCATTTTCCACTTTTTCTCAAATTCGCTTCGCTTTTAAACCAACTCATTCTGATACAACAATATTTTCATCAGAAAAACTATACAACTTGCATCAACGCATTACTTATATCATTTGTCATTTCAAATTAAAAAAAAAAAAAAAAAAAAAAACAATACTTAAATACAAATCACTTGTATCAACAAACAACTTACAGCCATATAGAAAAAGTACACTTTTTCCATCTCCGATAAGTCGGCAATTAAATCATATTATCCACGGCTAGAAAGAGAGAGAGAGAGGGAGACAGACACCTTCATTATCATATCGAAAATTATTCCCTTCCCTCGTTCTCTGTCTCTCTCGTTGCGACGGTAAAGCCCAACGCTGTACATGAATTCCTCGATCAATCGCTCGAGTCGAGCCTCGGCGACAAGAGAATATAAATTTTCATAGCCTCATTATTAAAGCACCATTGTTGTACACCTCACGCATGTGTATGGTTGTAGAGTCAAAAAAAGAGACACTCACATCGGCGTGTAAGCAAATTCCTTTTTTGTGTCGCATACAAGGTAGTGGTGCGATAAAGCGTGTCTCTAATTGGAGATCGAATTAGAGGTGGTAAGTGCCGAGGCGTGTCGCTTAAAATCTCTCTGTGCCAACTATCCGATACTTCCAAACGAGTTACCTGAGGTACGTATGCACCGCGCAATAAAATAAAAGAGCCACCCCTCGAGCTAGTCACGGACGAGTATACATATATACACATCGATGCGAATACTAATGCTCTCTAAGATTATACGGTGGACACGTGTAAGCTTATCCACCTACGAGCCTGCTGCTACCCACGCTCGTGCCAACAGCTCGGGCAGGTTATTTATTTATTAATCCCCCCCTTCCCCCTCCACTCTCGCCGTTAATTGTTCGAGGAATGCTATTGTGTGATATGTGGTTTGTATAATGTAATGCATACGCGTAAGATTGGATGGTGTCCCTTTTGATCGCTGATATTTTAATTTATCATCGCGCTCGTGCGGAGCACAAATTGTCGCGATTATTTTTACCGTGTCTGAGCAGCTTAATTTGCTTCCTTTTTTTTTTTTTTTTTTTTTTTTTTTTTTGTCAAGTTTTCAAAGAATTTATGTCGGTAACAATAATGGCAGGCTTTTGAATTATCACTTTTACATCAGAAACGAGTTCTCGGTGGGTGGAATTGCATATCTTTATTTGTGTGCTGAATGGAGCTTAAAAAAATTTTTGAATTGGCACAATGAGGCTTTTTCTCATTTTCAAAAGAATCAGCAAATTACGATTTTTTTCCACTTATTTAAGGTTTCTGGAGTAAGATAAAAAGTATTAAGATAAAATGCGTGAAAAAAGACTTTGGTGTTTTCTCCTTCACTTGCAATTAAAAAACATCACCTTTCACTCTCAAAATCGCATAACCGCCACTCCCGAAAAAACTGGTCTGAAAACAAAATGAATTGCATAACCAATATTTTTTCGCTGGAAAGTTCAACCCTTTTTTGTAAATTCCTCTCGATCTCATGAAGACGTGGTATCAAAAAAAATGCTGCGATCAACGTTCACCATTTAATCCCTCGTTCGCCGCGACTCGAAATTTATGACTCATCGACTCGGCTTGTATTACACCCTTTAACACCATACCAGATACCCCGAGACTGATTTCAGAGGGATTTCGAGCCGAAAATCTCGCTGATGTATCTCGATGTATTTTTCACGGATACGCCGACGAAATTAAAGACTCCGGTTGCGTAAAAAATAAAGTGCTCCCACACTCAAAAAATCGAAGAAGCCGTGCTCTCAGGAAGTCAGGAGAAAAAAAAGAGTTTTAAATTCCTTCAAAGCCATGCAATCAATTTGAAAGTCCTTAAGAGTCTCCAAAAGATTTTAAACGTTGTTTGAAAGATTTTATAATCATCTAAAAATATTTGAAGCTTTCGATGAACTCGGGTGCAGCCTCTCGCTAAAAGTCGTACAATCATACATGTGAACTGAAATTTTAATGACTTCTGATAGCTTAAAACAACTGTCAGAGACTTTTCAAAAATTTAAAAATGATAAGCAAGTCCGTGCATAACTGCAAATGACTTTGAATTACTTAAAAAAAATCCTCAAAGTCTTGCACCTCTGCAATCCTTCGTTTAATCTTTCACTTGCCAACCCTAAAACCTTTAAAAGGATACATAAGACTGGTCTCTTGCACATTTTCCCAAACATATAAATTATTTCTGGAGAACAAAAATCAATTGTTTTGCGTACAAGTCTTCTAGACATTTGATGCTCGTGTCACTGATACTCTCCCGTGCTTACGCTTGCGGACTTTCTTCTCTTCTATTTTCATTAAGCGAGTTCAGAAAAAAGAAAAATGAAAGGGTCGCATGTAAATCGGGACCATCAGGTGACGATCGGCATCGGCGAAACCGGTTGTGACCATCGAGAAAAGAGACACACCACACTCGTAAAGCGAGAAAGAGAGCGTGAAAACGAAGGTGCTCGATATACAGATACGAGGGACATGTACTGGCTAGAAAGTAATAAAACTCTGCACGAAAAGGCGTGAGCGGTTGAACTAGATTTTTGTCGGTGTACACGCGCTTTCGGGATTATCGGGATGCAGAGAACACGTGTAATGACGTTTGTGGCAAATTTCGACTAAATTTCTGTGTGAGCCGAAAGAAAATCGGTTCACCGTTTGATCCGTGATTGCAATCCTCACTTTTTTGTCGGAACTCGCCATCGTCAAAATTCTCACGTTCCGAGAGAACCCACGCATAAAAATTCTACGTTACGATGCATCATTGAGATAACAAAGTATCGATTACCGACTCAAAATTTTTTTTTTTCTTTAGAATTTTTCTTCCATCACATCGCCAAATTAGAAACGATATCTTTATGGATCGGGCCTCCACGGTGTTTTTTTGAATCTGACGACCACACCGAGTTCCGGAGAAAAAGAGAAGAGATCGGTTTTACCGATTCCCGTGTTTTTTAAAGCTCCACTTCGTAACGATTTCGATGCTGCTTTGAGAGCCGATCGTATGAATACTTTCTACGACAAGCAACGCGACAAAAGTAAGTGGGGCCCCCCAAGGACCCTCGTGAATTTAGATTAATGCCTTGCGAGCGTCGTAAAATTTCGGAGATAGGATCTCCGTGCACTGCGTTGGATCAGCAAAAAATCAGCTGTACGTACATAACATGTTTCACGCCAGGATTAAAAAAATTTTCCTGGTTTGTGTTTTGATGTTTTTATTTTTTTTTATTTTTTTTTTTTCTTTTTTGGTTAGCCTGAAATACATCTCGCTGATTAGAACTGCAAATTTTGATGTTACGCAAGCAAGGAACTTTGGAAATGTTTTCGACGCGTCGATCCCAATAACTCTCTATTGTGCATTTGTTACGTAACGTCATGAACTACAGTTTGTTTATTTCTAGCTTTGAGATTAATTTTTCAAATCAGCATCTGATAAAACTCCGAGTTGTGACTGTAAATCGTTAATGTTCCCTAAGCTACGTAAGGTATAAACGCATGCGAAGGCACGAGACCAAAAATCGATTTCCTAAGCAACGATTGTCTTACAGGGTACTGTCTGATCGAGAAAAAAAACCCTTGATCTCGGAAGTTCATTACGACGCGATACCAGAGAATATAATTAGCAGTTGAGTTTCACCCACTGCCCGTATACAAAACTCTTATCCGATCGAAAAATCAGATTGATATGACTTCAGCCCCGTAAAATTAACAATACCGATTGACGGAAAGAAGCAAAAAAATCGAGTATCAATGGCTGAGTAAAGGGAGATTCCATGATACTTTTTCTTCTCAAATTTAGTGGTGGGAGTTCTGTCATTCCAGGGTTTACAACGAAAAATTTAATAAAATAAAAAATCCTTAATTTGTAATCAAGGATCAAAACAACATTTTACTGTAAAGGTTGAAGGGGTGTACAAAACTGGTATACGCACAACAGCCGGTTTTTATCCTTAAAGATGTCTTTGCACCTGGTAATTATTGATCGAAAGGCGTACAAAGACTCGAAAATCTTTGAAAAGGCCACTAAAAGTACTCGAAAGTCCCGAAATGGCTTTGGAATTTTTATCATCGGTAATTGAAAGTCTTACAGAACACCCAATTGCGACCATAAAAGTCAAGAAAAAGTGCTCTCCAAATAATTAATTACCTCGGACAAAGTATGCATCGGCTGTATCACCTATACCCACCGGCCACTGAGCACCAAAACCACCGGACTCCATTGACAAATGGCAACTGGATTGCACACTCTCGCACGTACACACAGCGCGTCAATACACATCGGCGAGGGACTGGCGGAACGAAAGGCAAGCCGTATAATAACCACTTCCATGGCGTGAAAGTGTTACACTGGGTCAACAGTCCCAGGGTGCAGTCGATCGCCCGGGCCGAGGAGTCATCAGGCCCGATTAGTTTCTAATTATCGGGCTCGATCGGCCGCGACGACCTTTCGCCGGCGCGTGCAAGAAAGCTGACTTGGACGGAATCTTCCCGTCCCGTCGACCATTGCCATCTTTTCGCGTGATGTATGTACAACGTGCGAGATTTTCAACGCGATGTGCGCGTTAGTGACACCTGGCTCACACTAGGAGTTTGTCATCTTCAAGAAAACAATATGAGGAATCGTTGAAGCGAAGAACGAGGATGGTTGGTACCATTCGATGATCCTTCAAGACATTCGACGTTGGTTTTATTAAATTTTTTGTACGTCACGATGAGGTTTAGGAGGACACTCTCAGGGGTATCTCCGTCTTGGCCAAGAACAATAAAAGCTTCTCATCTCGAAAATTGGCACGATTGTTACGTTTACTCGAACTTTCGTGTGATTTGTCATCGTCACGTGTTTCATTTCTCATTCGCAGATGGGACATAAATGATCTTTCCATCGATTAATCCGTACACGTTGACACAATTATTCGCATAAACTAAGACTCGTATATATATATATAGGTAAGCGGCACAAAATATCGCACGACGTGCAAGAAAGTGAGCCAAAGTGAGAGACATGCGCGTATGGTGATGACGATGAGATGCACACACACGCACCGGATGATTCAGCATGTGCATTTCTAATGTGTACGTCGCATCTTTTACACTTGGAGGAAACCATTAGATTCCATCGTTACTTATTCCTCGCGCTCGCGGTGACGATTGGCACAAATTCGAGGTAACAAGTAATATGTGAGAGAGCATACAGAAGTGGAAACGTTTCAAGTGACGATATGATGCTCCCATTCTAGTAGTCGTGGCGAGATAGATGATCTTCTGTTTTGTTTGATTTATTTTTTTTTCCTAGATCTTATCTACGGTCGGACTGAAGAGCTGGTCAAACGTGAGCTGGTCAGTTTCATGGTGAAGGTCAAGATCGGGGAGCTCGGGGGTCGTTGATTTTATGATTAGAGGTGCTCTCATCGAGGTGTACGTGAATCGTCTGTGGCTTGTATTATTTTTCTTGATTTATTTAGAAAAATCGTCCTGTAAAATTTATTTAATAGCAGTGCCCTATTCTTTATAAATCATTTTGTATAATTACCACACGTAAGTAAATAACATTTTATTAAGATCAGCCTTGGTGCGAGTAGGGATATGAAGCTGTCTAGTACCGCTATTTGAGATGATAACAAAATTTATATTTTGATCATAAAACAAATCATTTGTAAAATAATATTTTAGTGTTGCATGAATAGAAATATCGAAAGTAAGACGTCACAAATTTTAACATGTTTTTCCATGCAATAAATAAAAGTCATACAGTGGATACAAGCCACAACTTTATTTCAACTTTTCAAGGTTTTGTCATTCAAAGTCTTTCAAATACTTATAAAGTCTCTAAAATACTTTAGACGTTTTTTAGAACTTCAAGACTTCAGAGTGTGCAACCCTTCGAATTTTTGTAATATGATTTTACGAAATGTTTGGATGACGAAAGAAAATTGATATAAAGTAATTAATTTTTGTTAATGGACGTCCATTTGGCAGTTTTTTGTACAATTGGCTTCTAGAGTATTGTTATGCTTGAATGAATCATGCCTTTATCAATGAATTGTAAGAGATTATATTTACTTGCAACGCCATTGAACTAAATTTGATCAACGGTAGTTTTCGTCACGAAAGTGCCATCGTCCCTCTGGGGCTATTTTGTGGCCTCAGGGTACTGCGATGCCGTTTTTTAGAGTCGGGTGTGCCTTCGGTAGGGAAAACAGTTTTTGGCACGCAAGTGCCATCCATCCGGAGCTACTTTGCGGTCCAATTACGCAAAATGGCCCCAGCAGTTAATAGATGGAGTCGATCAAATCGAAATTCCGATAATAATATGTTCATTAGAAATCGATGCTATGCTAAAGGAGGATTTTTTGTGTGCAGAATAACGTGTACTCGTTCATCCGTCTTTTATTCAATTGTCTATTTTACTATTACAACCGACTGTTAAAGCACAGGTTACGTAAATAAAGAAATTTTTTACTTCATAAATTCTTCATATGAAAACATTACAAGCACGCCAATAAGTTGTTCGAAAGAAAAAAATTATTGCAAAAATTACGGATATATATTTAACGTATGATAAATCATACTATGAACAACGTATTTCAAAGCTGACAGGACAGCTGGTTGTAGGTACATCGTACTATGAGATTCCATAGTCAACGTCAGATGACATATTTTATGGAGTAATTTCTTAAGCACGGTTTCACCAAAACTTCTACGAGTAAGAGCAAGTTGGAAGAAAGCGTAGCTCACAACTCAAGATCTTACAGGATGAAAAAAAAAAAAAAAAAAAATTGATGTCCAACCCCCATCTTGACGCATCCAATAAACAAGCCATTAATCTCATCAACTGCACGTGAAATAACGCGTGTATGTACGGTTTGTCGCGCACCTATACCATTATCTCCTCTCTTTCTTTGAAGCACAGCGCGGATGAACTTTACTCTCCATCGGAAAGTTTCGAAAAACCACATAAAACACATTCAACTCTTGGAGAAACGGACCGATGAACACTACTTTCGATACTCATTAACAACGTCATTCCGATGCATACACCGGGGGAAAAGTGATGATGGAAGAAAGTACACCTATCCACCGACTCTTGTAGTATACGGTTGTTAAAACCCAGTGACGCGGCAATGAGAGTCGAAATTCTTGTATACCGGTGACTGTTTGCATTTCCGTCAGGTGAACGCGAGCATAATGTTACAGAGTCCAAGTTCATTAATACATAGTAGGTAGGATAGTGGGAATTATCGTGCATTAAACCCCGTCGGTGGTGATTATTCGTTTCGATCGGTCAGCCACTTACGGCCAATCGTCCGAATCGGTGCTTCGCGATGCACGTCGGCGTCGATGAACTCCAACGTAGCAGCTGTTGTTCGAGCGTCGCGTCATCGCTTCGGTGGTTGAGAGAATTTTTTTTTCCTTTCTTTCATTCAAGTTTGTACTCGCGATATGTGCGTATATGGATGTATGTTTCGCTCGTTTGCCAAGGAGGCCTCGCAATGGAAGAAAAATCGAACGCTGAGGTAATGTGTTTTAATCGTGGGGTTTTTCGCAATACCGATGTATTTTACTCTGCTGCAACTTCCGTCTATGTGACTAATGAGTGAATATGACATACGCACGTGTCATTCAAAAATAAAAATGCATGAATTTTACATTTTTAAATTAAGTTTAATTATTTTGTAATGTTGAGGCGAAAAAAATGTAAATCCAAGCTTTAGTAAAGGTTGAAATAATGAACAAACGTCTTATTTAAAGAAAAATTATTCGATAAGACATTAAACGTTGAAAATTTCAATAAAATATCTAACGTGCATGACCATTTCTTTCCCAACAAATTTATTTACAGACCACAAGTGAAAGAAACAAAGATTCGTTGGTGCGGCCATAAAAACCAGCTATTCGGTGGTAATCAATCGCAATTCATTTACAATGCAGGATATGGTTACATTAAGTGATATTTGTTTTTTTTTTTTTTTTTGTTTTACATTTAAAAGTTTGGAATGCCGAAAAACCACGACAATCGTTACCACGCAATGGCCAAACCACACCGATAGGTATACGTCTACGGTGGTAAATTATTTTTCACCCAAATTAGCATACACAGCCGCGCCAATTGTATACGCCTAATATCGTGGGTAACGCTACACCTTTCCCTCTCTCTTTGTGCAGTTCTCTGGCCGCGAGAGAGTTGCGTAACCCTTTCTTTTTTTTTTTTTTTCTTCATCCGACCAAACGCAAATGATAAGCGTATATGCGTTATAGCTTTCAAAGAGTATATCCTTGTAGGAGGTCGGATAGTCGTACAAATGTGCATACGTTTTGCCCACAGATACGCTTAATTTTACTGAAACGAGTCGAGACAAATACAGCGTATGTATAGGGACTTGAATTTAAATAAATTCGACACGCCACTCGTGATTACTCGAGCTCCTCGCTCTCTCTCTCTCTCTCTTATAAAAATAAAAAAAAAAACTGTTTAGCATGTAACTTAAATAAAAGGATCAACGAACCGAAACGGTCTGTTGGGCAGAAAAGGCTATCATCTTCGCCGCTATCTACGACCGTCGGGGTAGGGACCAATCAATTAGAGACAATGACTCACATGACATGCGACCGAACCGTATGCCCTCCAATTAGACTGATCTAATTCTGGGACGAAAAAAAATAAAATAAAAAAATTTAAAAAAAAAGAAAAACAGCCAATAGCCGCTCTCAACGGTACACGCGAGCTGAAAAAGAAAGAAAAAAATCGGGAGCACACGATTCCCCCGTGGGGATACACACAGAGGGGGCCCGAGTAAAAGGGAAACGAGATATATCGGGAGAGCGAGCAAACTTTCTTTCTTTCCTTCGCTCTTGCAAATCAAGCATACATATATACTTACTCTCTCTCTCTCTCTTGTGGGCACATGTTGCATTGGAAAGGGCAGCCGCCCGCCCATTACACCTCCGGTAGTTTCACTTTTCGAGAGAGCCCGGGGAGTTACGTATCAGCGTGTGTGTGTATGCACTTCTGTTTCGCGCTGATAAGCACAGGGAAGAGATCCCGTGGATTTTGCCAACAAAGTACATATATGTATATGTATGCACCTTTGATCTCGCGAGGCGAGGTGGGTTTCGCAGGACTAGCCTGGCCTCTCGAGACATGTTAATGAATTTGTGGGAGCCCGCTGGTTTGTTTACACATTTTTTTTTTCGTTTTCTTTTTTTTTTTTTTTTTTTTTTTTTTTTTTTTTGTCAATGCTCCAACTACTCCGAGGTGAAAATAAGTGCTTGAGTAGCTCAGAAAGTATTATGGAGATTCAGTTGTCTCTTACCACAAAAATCATCCGAAAGCTCTTGATTTGCAATTCAACCAATCATAATTTGTTTGAAAAATGTCCCACATTATCCAACGACTTTCATAAATTGTAGAAGTAAATGGCCTAGTTTTAAGTTCATAGGAGGTACAGTTGGACGATACGTCACTTCTGAAATGTAACTGTCAGATTTAAGTGAGAAGTAGCAGAGTAACGTATGGTTTTGAGGCGTAACTTTTATAAAATTACACAAGAAAAGTGGTATCACACAAGATTTCAGCACTAATCATTGGTACGTCTTTGCTTCGACTTCGTCTCGTACTTCACCCTCGTTGTAGCAAATCAAAGAGATCGACTCATTGAAGTACATACGCAACCACTCGATTGATATACACACGCCAAACAACGCGGCTTATCAAAGCAGACGGTGTAATTCCATTCCTGTATGCATTGTGTCGTTACGACAGGGTATACGTTGTCATGAGACTGCCGTTGCAACGCATAGGTATAATAAGGTGCGCTTTTTCTACTGTAGTAACCCTGTATAATACATGTAGTGTTGGACGAGCTCGCTAATGGTTAATACACGTATTGATAACACTTAACGATTTTAATTTACAGTTCCTATACATGAAAAGGGGAATCACATGGTGTACACCTTGAAGTAAACATTTGATTTGCGCAACTCATCGGGAGCCAGTCACGTGCAAAAAGTCAGCGAGAAAGGAAAGAAAAGAAATCGGAAGCTCATTATATGCGCGATATGGGTGGGTGTTGCGCAACACAAGCGCATTCCTTTCGCTCACCTATCCCCACGAGTATCGTTCGTTCATCAAGATATTGCATATATTTATGTATATACATATATATACATATATATGTGTGTGTTTTAAAAACGCTAGCCCGTCGAGCGTATATTGTGGTTATACCAAAAAAAAAAGTTTCTCCCTCTCGACGCCGGTGCTACGTATAGGTTCTATCTTTTGTGCATCACTTTGGGGAGAAAAAACAACCAGGCTGCATCTTTCTTACTCCCCAGCCCTTCAAGAGGTCGCGCTTTGTCAAAAAAAAAAAGGGGGGTCCGGATGAACAATGCGATATTACGTCTCCAGCACCGCCATAACCAAAGGGAGTCCCCATAGAGGGTGCACCTCTTCATCCCCCTTTCTGATGTACGTGTACTAGAATGTCGAAGAGCTGGTGCACGCACAGGAGAACAGTATGTGTGGTGCAAAGTGGAGAGAGACAGATGGATTAGGTAAGGTATGGAGCTTGCAAACTGGAGCTGAACGATGAGAAGATTCGAGGAAGGCGATTGATGGATATCTCATGTGTATGTGGATGATTAATTTGCGTATACGCTCGAGTGTATATTATAACGTGTGGGAAGATTCGTCGAGTCTTTCGGAGGTGAAACCCACGCTGGGCGCGTTGATGGATTTCTGGTTTGGAGAGGTGAGCCGCTCTGACGATCCATTGTTTATTCGTTGTCTGCGGCGGATGATTCGGAGGAGAAAGACTTCGGGAGGATCACTCGTGCGAACGGGATTGGGTCTAGTTCGATGAGGTGGTTTTTGTTCGGAGTTGAATAATCACGCGGTGCGTGATGCAACGTATCGTTTGGGCTTGTGACGCATCAATAACGGGAATATTCTCAATTCACCTATGGTATTTTGCTTCATAGTTTGGTTTTTTTCAATCATAACGAGATTGAACACAAGACTTTGATGGATTGCGGCCACATTCATCTAATGTTAACAGGGAAAGTGAAGAAAATCTAAAGTTACGAGAAAAAATTGATAGTTACACTTTTAAAACACTCATCCTACTGCTCTTATTTCCTTCGTTATTTGAATAATTACTTCTACTCCTTTATATTTGATTGAAGGTACTCATTTGTAATTTTTTTCTTATTTTTATTAAAGCTTGACGGACACTAATCACCACCAGGATTAAAAAAAAAAATACTCGAACTACAACTCAAAGTACCCTTATAAACTATGAAGACATAAACTTGGTTATTTAGTGTCCAAAACGTTGTATTGGGAGTCGGTCTTCTACCAGAAAAATTAAGCCCTCAGAGGATCTTGTACATGTAAAAAACAATGTGCAATAGATCCTTCAGTCATTTAGTTTGGATCAGAGATGAGAAAATTTTACGTTTATTTTATTGTTTACGTCCAGTTTTTGATTTGTCTCTGCCTGTATACAGGTCATCCACTTTTATTGTGGAATTTGATACTTGTAATGACCTTCATGATTGATTGTTACAGCTGACTTGTTGACTCCATAATCTTATACTTACGTATAATTTATAATTCATCTCGTACATACGTGACCGTTTACTTATTACTTATCATCTTGTGATTTTGAGGGATGCAGATAAAAAAATGGGTGGAAAAGATGTCTACCAAAACAATTAAAATACCTTAAAGTCTTCCTTTTATAAGCTTCATAATCTATGTAACATAAATAGAAATCATAATTATACACTCGAGTATGGAATTACAAGTCAACTAGACCTGTATTTACTCAGCTCCATAGGCTTGACACCTATAGCCATTCCTTCAGCAACTCTTGAGAATAGTATTTTTTGTAAGGACAGCAAGTGTTCACTTAAGTCAAATGTTTTAACTTCATGGTATATTATTTCCTAGTATTGTACAAAGTATGCTGTAAACATTACTCTAAGGTCTTTCTTTAACACGCGAGAGCTCATCGAATTTTCGAAACAATTTCATCCATGTTGAAACCACACCACAACCCATCATGTATTAAGTATTAGATTGACTCAAACATCTTGGAAATAGTATCTCCTTAATATGTACACGCATAAACAATCCCATCACATCCATTGCCAGAGTTACAACGCTGCAGCATATTGCATCGTTCCACCGCATACACGTGCAGCCCATTCTAAGCAACATCCAAGCAAACGTCAGGTGGTCCATTTCAATTAAAACTCGACGATACAACGTGTGAAAGGAAAACGATTATTCCGTTCGCATTTCTAGCAATACTATCGCTTCCATAGCCTACTATACCAGCACTGCCAACGCATCTTACGAAAGTAAGGTAATCAAGTTTGCGAGTATCGATTGATTCTCCCCAATGGCCTTACGGAGTGCCCGTTTACACAATGAAAGGCGAAAAGTCTTTGTTTCACTATTATTCGAACGTATGTACTTATGTATTGTAGGTATAGAAGTAAAGGAAGAATTGGGCTGATGCTCACGTGGTTGGGTACCTACGTGTTTCAATTCAAAAGAATCACAAGCTACCACCACCACCAGAGACAGTGTTTGATAATTCATTAAATTGATCGAAAAGGATAGAGATGTTCAGTTGGATCTCCGCATAATACACATGGAACGTTAGAGACGTACCGGTTAGTTGGATGGGCGTACAATTGGATATCGATCGAGACGAGGAGGGAAGTAAGGGTTGGTGTTGCATATGCATATTTTGCAAGAACCGAAGCGCATTGTTCCGTCAATTAATTAGAAAATCATTGAAACGCGTCGTTATGAAACCGTAGCTGTTTCGCGCACGTGCCAACGTAACTGGTGGAAATATACGTCGTAACATATAGTGTTCGATCCTTTTAACAACGTCCGTGCGTGTGTACTTGTACACATTCATGTGGTGCAAATAATTATCGTCGCTCCATTTATCAAGTTAACGCCTCCCCGAGTCTTATCAAAACAATTTTCCGAATCGGGCATTCGTAATGTTATCCTGCGACATGCGGTAGCCAGCAATCTACGGTAATCGTAATTATGCGAGCCCAACGAGCGTATATAGCTCGATAGGCTGAGCTCACGCGCGCGCATTAAAAAGAATTAACGAACTTACAGTTTGTGCGGTACATAATGTATCGAAACAATCTTATCCAATTTTCTGGCTTTTCACCTGAAAATACAACTACTCCCTTTGGGTCTTGACGGCAGCAAGCGCTTCGTTATAATGGAGCGGTTTTGCATATGCGTTTACACAAGAGAGCCATCATAATGGGGCGCTCCGAACACAATGCGAGCCCGTTATTACGTGCGCGATTTCCTTCTGGAATAATATCGGTTTAACGACCCGCGGGAGCCCGATTTTTCTTCATTGCGCAATATCGCGTTGCTACACAGTGCGCGCGTATATATGGGCTCAGCGACGCGCGAATTTTTCCTTCTTTCGCGGGTGTATTTTCCATGCTTCGCGCTTCGTGGATTTTCCGCTGGCGAGCGTGACGTGACATCGCCTTTGCCTCGCTGATTTCCCATTTTATTTACTTTGGATGCGCGTGTGTTTTTGTAGATGCGTCTCGCGTTTGCTTTACCCTTACCGATCTCTCATGAGTAAATTGTTTTGTAATTTTTGGTAAAAACAGAGCAGAGAGAGCTTGTGGTTGTTTTCTTTTTCAGGAGGTCACAGGAAATTTTTTCCCATTAATCGTGAACCGAATAGTAAACTTAAACTTTGGCATTGTCCTTGGCCAATTTTGGTACATAACAAGATTTTCTAGTTCTATAGAGATACCTTTTCATGGAATCTCTAGAATTCCCTGAATGTTGTCCCATTGGGGACAAATTAATTTAAGGTTGCCAGTGTCCCAACTTGTGCCAATTTGGACCAATGAGGCTTTACCAAACTTGACATTTTAAAGTTATTTCTTTGGCATACCATTTGGTAAAGTCAAGTTTGCGATGACAATTTTAATATAAGTGATGATTTTACATGCAACGTAATCAATAATAATAATAGTTTAGTTGGTTGAATCGACGTCGAATAATCGTTACAATATCACTGTTCGTGCGAATTTTGTATTCTGATGAGAGACATTTTTGAAAATACATTTCCATCATTTTCTGGTGTAAATGTATGTTGACCACAAAACATAAATATGTACTTAACACTTGGTACAATGAAAAACACTTCCTTGTTGAGAAAGTGTTTCGTATTCAATGGGCATTACTTGCTCGAACTTCAAGACTTTACCCAACAAACAGATGAAAAATTTCAAATTTGGCCCACTTTGACACAGCTTGAGCAACAACAACCTTGTTTTTAAGGTTGTCTAAAGTTAGATTATTTTCACGCAGACAAGCTCTAGTAACAACAAACGAAATCATAAATTACACGTCTGCGTGCAATGGAATGAAAAAAATGATATCTCTGATTCACGTCGCTCCAACATCCTTCGTTCAACGCATCGAAATTCTACATCTATAAAAAAAAAAAAAAAATTGTCCCCTGACTAATTGAAACGTTTCCTCTACACATTAATCATCCGGCTTCGTGCTTGAGAGCGCCTTAACATGTTTCCACCTGACTTTTCCGAATTAATCACAGTCTGTCGCTCCCAAATAAAAACCAACGGCCCCGCGGTCTAGTTTCCCAACGAGTTTACGACGGATGAAAAAAAAAAAAAAAGTACCAACTCTGTTGCTCGGCTCCTCGGTCAAAAACAACAACAACCCTTTCCTCGCGAAACTTGCTTTCGTTGCTTATCGCGTCCAATTATAAAATTGGGAGTCCGCGCTCCATGCCGATAGACAGCGCTCAACTTTTTTAATAGCCCGCATGAACATTCTTGCTCCCGCGAGAAATAAAAGATAGTACGGAGCTTGGGGCAAACGGACCAATGAAACGGGGACATACTCGTGATTTGCGACCCAATAAAATTGTCGTTCGGCTTTCGGGTATTACGTGAGCTACATACTACTGTGTGCGTCTCTTCCCTTTCGTCCTTTTTTTCGGATTTTTGGTGAGTTATAAAACTGTCGCGTCGCTTTTACGTTTTCTGGATTCAACAGTATCGTCCGTTCATGACTCCTGGAACTGATCCTCAAACAGCAGATCAGACTGCGAATTTGGCTAAACGCGTTTGACCGTGTCTCCGAAAGGAAAAAAAAAAAAACAACCCTTGCTTCGATTCTTATCGATAGCGAATACTTTGGACCGATTGAAACCGGAAAAAGTCACCGCGGCAGTGGACGATAATTATACTTTTTCGATAAGATTGATCAATAATTTGCACGTGACCACCTGGACTTTATAGTTTGCCCGCACAAAGGCCTTGCTCCCCCAATTTTGCAAAAAGACTCGTATTCAAATCTGGTATTATCGCTGAGACATAGGGTTTTGCAACTCGATCTAAGCGTTTTTGAATAGTAATTTTCTTTTTCGACCCGCCGTAAACTGATTTTTTGATTGTCGCGGATAAGCGCGCGAAAGGATTTTCGTTTGAATTTCGCTCTCTAAGGTGGTTTCCTCTGAGGTGAGACAAAAACTTGGGCAACGTTTAACTTGCAGATACTTATGCAAAAAATTAATATTTAAATACCACACAGAAGTTGAAGTGAATTTTTTGTATGCAAATTCTTTCATTCGCTTGGAAAAAATTTTAAACACAAAATTACTATTCTCACTATCTTAATTCTGCACAAATGTTTGAAACTTCTTTGTCCTTGCGTTATTCGGATGGGTTTCAAGAGTAAATACGCCAAGTTTCAAGTCTGAATACGCAACAAAATATAAGTATGTCATAAGTTGTTTAGTCGAATGGTTTCCTAGCAAGTGTAAGCCGACAAAAAATGCGTATACAAAACTAATGTAAATTTAATAGCTCACATTGGTGTTAACATATGAGTTTATGAATAGGCGATTGGGATTAATTATTTTTAAAAATTTTACCATCTAAGTGTGAAAAGAAATTGAAAAATAATGCAAGTGATTTTCCATATGTGTACAATCATCAAAAATCTCAAAAATACAAGCTTATCTCAGGGACATAACGTGTAAGCCATTTTTCAATAACCTTTAATCAATTTATACATTGAAGGAACCACCTCAACCAACATAAGTTTTTTTTTTTTAGATATAAAAATTCGTAAAACGTATCCTTGCTATCCTTCCAAGTGCATTTATTACAATTTGTCTAATCGATGTTATTACTAGTGTGATCGTATCTCCAGTACCGCATAATCTCGGATAAGACGAATTCCAGGGAAAGCTCGAAACAGACCCAGCGAATAAATTAAAATCAACTCCCAATCTAAACTGCACGCAGTATAATCTCCACGCACCATTATCATTTCTACCCACTCGTGTTATATTCCACGTAATCGAGCCAGACGCAATATCTCTGGAAAAAAGGTGTTAAAAACAAAATTAAAAAAAAAAAAAAAAAAAAACACCCCACCATACTCAACATTTTGCGCTTTCATTTGTCTCTCGTATGAGCGCAGCAACGATCTATTGGCCATTGTAACTCGTATGTACGAGGAAACGCAGCTGATAATGACTGGCTCGAGTAGCCATTGCCCCAAACACACTTGGAATCACACATAAATTACCAACACGTGTGTTTAGCGGCAGCTGCGGAGGACAAAAAGAAAAAAAGGAGCTAAAATCGCGTGAGCGCGACACGCGACTCGATCCTGCATATGTGTAAATATATATATAGGCCACTCCACAGGCACGCGAACTCCTTTTTCTTCGAGCTGGTGTACGAGTGTGGGTTTTAAACGTGCGAGTACGATACGATATACACATTATTTCGCACACGCACACACGGGTAATTTCAAGCTCGCAATGCGTAAAGAGCAACGACTAGCCTCTACGCAAGCGTAACTCGGTTAATGACCGTAGCAGGTGCAGGTATGGAAAAGAAGACGGTGGACGGACGAGGAGGACTTTTTTTTTATCTTATCGTATTAGAACGAGCCTGTGTGCGCGCGTGTGCCAGCCAATGTCAACGTGGACTGTTGTTTCGTGAGGCGTCTCTTTCTCTTTGATTTTTCTACTTGTGGTGAACAAGAAGACTCTCTTTTCCTGTGCTCTTTTCCTCGAGATCGTGTGTTTTTGAAGAAAAAGTACGTACCAACTGTAGTGGCCATGTTTTTGGACTTTTCTTTATCCATAAGTCAACACTTACCTGAAACAGAAAAATTGAAAAAAATCGTAAGGGCGACATTCATACAATATATTTGTTATATGTATCGAAAAATTTGTATTCTTCAATTCAAGGGCTTCGAAAGGGATATATTTTTGGAGCTGATTTCTGCCTTTCGTCGACTGAAGTATTTTCTAATGAAATTCATCACGATTGGTTGGTAAACTACTTGCAACTAACTGCTGCAGGTACCAAAAAAAAAATTGATTTCTCGCAAAATTCATCGGAAATTCTTATCATCTCGAAAAATTTGCATACTTACGAAACAACTTGTAAAAGTTGCAACACAACTCTGTACACCGCACAAATTCCAAAAGTGCCTTGGTTATATTTTTATTTTTTTTATTTTAGAAAATGCTGAACGATAAAACTTGAACGTTTCTAAGTGACCAGGAAGACCTGCTGAGTACAGATCGCTTATGCAAAGTAAGCATCCGGTGATGGCTACCAAGAAAAAAAAAAAAACCGAGTAAGTATTGCTTTTTCGATCCAACAGGACGATAGGTATTGAAAGATTTTTTTCTTCTTCCATCTCACTAATGATACATCACGATCACAGTATTTTCTAATTATTCATTTACCCCATCCTCTTGCATTAAAGTATTATATATTATTTACACAGTCGATAGTAGGTATTCTGGAAATTTTTAACAGCAAGTACCACATTATCTACATTAGAGTTGGTAAACGACCTTCAACATAATCTTAAGCCTCACTATTTCCATTTCTATGATTTACTGGTATGAATTTCAATAAAAAGTATAAAAAGCATTCGCATTAAAGATTCGATATGTAGATATGAGCACAATGCGTGAAAACTCGATATCCCACATCCCACTCTTATGATACTAAATCCAACGGCCCCCCATTTGACATTAGTAGCAAGACAATTAGTGACCCCTGACTCTATGATAATGGCCAATTCTCCTGAAAAGAAGACAAAAGCTTCTCATGGTGACGGAAAGACGCAGAACAGCGTGGCGTTTGATATTATATATGCGTGAAAAAAAAATGCAACGAGAAAGGAAAAGATGAGCGTCCGGTTTTTCAACGACTACGTCAGAAAGAGAACCCAAAGGGGTGGTCTTGCATCCAGTATATCTACGCGGGCTACGGGAAAGTAACTCACGCGTACAACTCGATCGCAGCGTGGAAGAACCTGAACTGATGAGTCTATTGACTTTGCAACGAGGAGTATCCATGCAATTTTAAACGCGGCGAAAGAACGAAGCAGATTTCGCGTGAGTGGAAGACAATCTTGTGATATTTTTTGCGAGGAATTTCGATGACATTTTTTTATTTTTTTATTTTTTTTTTTTCATACGTGTCTGAATCTGCAGAACGAGGTTTGTAAATAAGACGTTGGTGCAGCGATAAAAAATGGAGCTTATCTTTCGAGTGTTCCGGGAAATTTTTGCGGCAAAGAACGAGTTGAATGTACGAGCAAGAAGCGCGCGGTGATTTCGTATAGAGACGTGTTTTGTTTGATTTGCTGCGTTTCCTGAAATGAAATGACAGTCGATTGATGAATCGATGCGCCTCAAATTGTGGGACTGTGGGCACGTTTTGTTCATTTTTTCAAAGAGATTCGCCCATTACTAGTTATTTAATCATCATTACGCGAAGAAATTCAAGATCCAAGAAAGATACCTTTTGGGACACGTTTACAGCACCGTTTCGAAGATAAATGAGCTCAGGATAATTTAAAGATCTCATTGGAATCGTAATTTGTCAACGAAGAAGAAAAAAAAAGGTTCTAGAAAATACAAAATTTATACTTTAACTTCTTTTTTTCAGATCATAGTCAACACTGGACATAGAAATTTGTATGTAGGACGTTTAACTCGTTACAACATGTTTTAAAGATCACAACTGATTGGAGAAAGAAATTTTATCTCAGTGTGATTCTGGGATCATTTCAAGATTCTTATTTGTGATTTTCAATTTAACTGAACAATAAATGAATCAGTGAAATTTTCTTCAATCACATATTAATAAAACCATATATTTTCATCTATCTATAGGATCTCTCTAAAAAAAAATGGTTCGGCAAGTAGAGCTGATACAGACGTTAATAAATCATTGACTTTGAAGATTAAAAAAAAAGTTTTTTTTCCCTTCGATGATTTAAATAAGTTACTCGATTAAGCTTGAACTGGTAATGTAAATTTGAAGCTCAACTACTGAATATATTTCCGTCAGAGGCTTGGATAAATTGTAGAATAATATGTGCTAATAACCGACAAAGTGAAAGCTTTCCCTGATACATAAGCATGCGGGCAAAAAAGAAAAAAATGGCAAACCCATAAGGAAAATAGTGCTGCTCCCATTTCCCACGAGCTCCAAAACACAAAGATCAAGAGCCCCTTTAACGTTAAACTCACGCCCTAAACGAGTTTCAGTTCCACGAGCAAATGCATGTACAGATCTCAACGCGGTCGAAAAACTGTGTTACCTCAATCGTAAGATTTTTTTCACCACAGGTGCACGTGATTAATCCCAACAGTCCTCCGATCTCTCGGAAATCGGCACTTTTGCCTTGGAAAACTAAAAGAAGAAAACATGATTTCAATACTCCCCAAGTAGACCAACATATCAACTTTTCGTTTGATCAATTGAGCCGTGAGATCACAAGAAATGCCACCACTCGTATAAAGCGTAAACTTATGCCGGATTGCACGAGTATCGGTAAAAAATTTTCGCCACATTTTGGTTGTATACGTGTCCACGTGCCGCGTGAATTATTAATAATATTAATAAATCTGCAGTGCCGATCTCACTTTGCGAGTCTACGACTCATCTCACATACGTCAGTCAGGTTCATTTTGATTTAATGCCCTGAATCAGGATAGAGTCGTAATACTTTACTTCGTGGTATCGGTTTATTGATCTGGTGTAATTCTTTACCGGTAGTAACAAACTGCGTTGGATCAAGGAGAAAACAAACGATTTATCGATCAATTAAAAACTTTTTTTGTGATCATAATATTTTGACGCATAATTTTCACGTCACAACAACACGCCTCGAAATCAGGGCAAAATAAAACGCCCAAAAAATCGGAGATTGTATAGTTATCCCAATTAACCTGGATTCAATGTCGGAGTTTCGTACGCGTAAAAGTGAAGATAAATTTTTTTTTACGCTCCCGTAAATCAGAATTATGAAAAAATACATTCACTGTGCTCACAGAAGCCGAGTGATTTCTTGATATTTTTACGGCGCAATTGATCCGTTAATTCTTTGGGTCTAATCACAAGACAAGAGCACTTGGAATTAAAACGAAACTCACGATCTTTTGCGTCACATTTTGAAAATCTAAGTAACCGAGGAAAATGGCAACCACTAAAAATATTAATAATACCCTGAATTTTCAGAGTTTGCAAACTTGGCCATAATTATTTTATCAATTTTTCAACACTTAGTGACGCAATTTTTTCTCTAAAAAAAGAAAAATGTACTATTATACCTGGAATTAATTTTTTTGTCTACTGATAACGCAATAGGTATACTTAATGAACATATTTTCCAGAAAATAATGGTAAAGTTTTTAGGCAAAAACGACAGCAAAGTTGCGGTATTGAGAAACATTTCAAGTCGCATACACGTGTTCACTAGCAGAGAAACCAGGAAAATGGATCATTGAGAAACTCTCGGGTCCAAGTAAACACTCTCGTGTGCTTTTACTCGCTTCCGCGTTATGGATGCATTTTAACCTGGTTGTTGTAATGGAAGTCGTTATACCTGCGCTCTTCTTTTCTCAAACTTATTTGCTCAAGTTTTCCTCGATCAAAATCGTGCCAATCTAGAAAATGGGACTTTGATTGCGACGAGGTCGCCCTGATTTCGTTATTTGCGAAAGTAGATGATGTTCGTTGAAAACAAAAAATAGAAAAAAATGATCGACGGTACAGTACAACACATGTACCCGGTACTCGTCATTTGGACAGACATTTCTAGGTAAGAGACCATTTTTTTCAGAGTTTTTGCCCAAAAGCACAGAAAATCGCCCCAAAAACGAAACAATCGAGCCAAAAATTTCCAGAAGATCTCTCGAGATCGTCCCGCAACGGCAAAGTGCATTCGCTCGAAGAAAGTAAAAAACGAGAAAAGTCGACCAAACGCGCGTGCCACTTTCGGGAGACGCGCATCACGTACAGGCGCGTACGTATACGTACGCGTAAAAAACCGATCGCCAAGAGCAAATAACGTATGCAAGAAGTAGCGGTGGCTCTCTGAAAACGATGAGTGCTTCCGAAGTGTCTTGGCACGAATAGACAAACACTGGTCTTGGCTGTGCTGTAAAAGTGTTTCAAAGACGGAAATCGCGATGTATCTATATGTATAGAAATTTGGTAAATTGGTATTTAACTACCTTTCGCTCGCCCTAATTTTTTTTTTTTTTTTTTGAGCAAAAGCAGGCGAGGCCTAGTTCGTGCTCCAAGACACCGGAGTTGATGTATTCAAGCTGTTAGGTTGCGAATCACAATTGAATAACTCTGAGTTAATTTACCCCCCGCAGGTGAATTTGAATTCCACGCAGTAGTCCATTAGACCAAGCGGTTTATTCATTTTACTGTTTTGTTTTTATTTCTAAAGTCTTATCGGTGCGTGCTCGTACGAAGATAATTATTTTTTTCTTTTACAATTTCACGGTGTCTGTCGATTATTTATTGTATCTCTGTTGGGACGCCGAAAAAGATTTTCGTATCATATCTGGGATCGCGTAATCGTGTTGGGTTTAAAAAGTTATAGGTAATGAGCGCCGGTTTGCCATGTATATAATGCACTCATTGATAAAAATGTTTGCTACTTTATATCTGGATTTAATTTCATGCGACTTTACATCGTTCGGAGACTTTGATTTTAAACAAAAAAAAAAAAAAAAAAAAAAAAAAAGAAGCTTGAAGTTGTTGAATTGGATTGTTCAAGGTCAACAAGAGCTTGAAAACAAATTAACAATATTTTTACTTCAAATTAATAGACGAGCAAAGTGAAATTTTTGTTTTAAACAACCACAATTTTTTCCAGAGATTAAAAAAATAATGTTAGTTTTTAGCAAACCTTTCTATATTTATTACGAGAATCAGGACATGTTATCGTTAAAATAAAATTTTCATCTGACAATACATTGGTGTCACTATATGATTTCTTGGACATTCTCTGAAGTAGCAGTCATTTGCACGCTTATACTCTATTGCCGATTTTGTTTTTCATTCAGAGCAGCTGTGATAAAAATTCTCATCGCAACATGAGAAATTTTCTTATTGTGCCACCACAGCGATTTAAAAAACCCTTTAAAAAAAGCTCTTCTCGATAACCCTTCGGTGGAATAATTGAAAAAAAAAAAAAAAAAAAAAAAAAAAAAAGATAAAAATGGTCGTCCCAACGCGTCACTCACAAAACCGATCGGTAAAAAAAATCAGCCAAAAGGGACACATTACCAAATTGATCTTGCCCATCTTCTCGAAAACGGTATCCATCTCTCCGAGTCTCCGTCCTCCTCTTCTCCTCGCTTATTCACCCAGCAGCGCACTTTCGCCTCTCCTTGTCAACGCTCGGCTCTACTCACGCGCGACGGCCAAATTGCACAGCGGCTGTACAACGAAAAATACCAGGCTGCCCTCGAATTCCTCTCCACCGAGAGCACCGGGCAGCCGTGTAAATCTTACCCCACCCCTTTCCGTTTTTTTTTCTCTCCCCCTTTTTTTTTTTTTTTTCCTGTCTGTCGTTCAAAGTCGCACAAAAGTCGTCCCCAGCACCTCACCGCTTACATTTCCATGGACTACCGGTCGCAAGTGGAAAAGCAATACCGAGTGGGCCTCCGAAAAAATCGGCTTCAGCGCGACGCACCGAGAAAGTATGAGAGAGCGAAAGAGGGACGGTAGTAGCAAGAGAGACACCTTGTCGCTCGCGAGTTACGGGCCCGACTGAGGCGGCGAGCTGGAGTCCAGGTGGAAAGGCTGCGCTGCACAGGTGCACTGCCGGGGAGAGCTGACCGAGACTCTTGCGGACAAGAGTGGGAGAAGGGCCCACTTTGTGCTTCGCGCACATATACTGTAATGTACAGGTAATGGCTTGGTGGTTTTTGCTGCAGTTGGAGTGGGTTGAAGTTTTTTTTTTTGTTTTGTTTTTTTTATTGTTTTTTTATTACAGGGCGAGGCTAGATTGTGGGCCGTATGAAAAAAAGGAGGTAATCTGTTTGGACGCTACTGCTGTGGGTTCACTGCATGGGTATTTTTATGTTTTGTCCCAGCAGTTTATGAGGAGTCAAGTGGCGTGCGTTAAATTACTTTTCATCGGTTGCGTGCGTCTGTGATATGAGTTTTTTTGGATCTTACTTTATTGCAAGTGTTTGTTTTTTTATGGCTGGGTGTTGGAGGTTTTGAATCCAGGCCGGGTTTATGTTCACCGTGGTAAGGTGAGAGTAAACTCATAGTTATTGAAGTTGGTAAGTACAAACTTGGTAGTTGGATGATGACAATTGGAAGTTGTAAGGATTTATGTTTCTACGAGTACACATTTTATTCGAGATTTTATTTGAAAGTCCCTCCAGTTGAAGGGAGTAGTTTTTACCCTAGAAAACGCATGCATTTCTTTCGAGACGAAAAAGGGAGACTCCAAAGGTTCCCATCATCGTACTCAGTTACCGACTAAAAGCTCCCACTGTAATGAAACTAACAACAAATCGCATTGACTCGCCACGCAATAAGTATGGGGGTATAACTGTATATTGATGGGTTTTCAGCTGATCTTACACCAGAAAGCCACACATCTCCCGTTGGAGACATACAATTCAGGCCTAACTATCACATAGGAATATGTAGCGTTTTTTCACTATCGCACTCTACTATCTGACGTTGTAAAGTTGCATGAGTATGTTTTACTTCACACATGATTGTGTGTTAATGTGTGCCTCGCTCGTTGAACTTTACTCTTGCATTTCGACTTCCACGTCACTTTGAAGTGGGGGAAAAAAGCTTCAAAAGTTACGGTATAGTTGAAGTCAGTATCCCAATAAACATTGCAGTAATGTTTATGAACTTGGAAAAGTCAAATCAACAATTTATCAAAATTACACACTAACTTTGGTAAAAAAATCTATTTTTTATTTTTTTTTACGTTGCGTATATGAAGTAGCAAACATCTGTAACACAGATGTTTCACGTCGTGTAGGCTTCTTGCATTGGATTTTTCTGCTAAAAATCCATACGAACGTGCAGCACACGCTTGGACGTCATCTTAGACACCGCAGCCTCCGGCAAATAAAAGCTCTCGAAGCTCCCCCCCACCCCCACAAGTTAAAGCTCTTCGTACGAAAAAACAAACTGGAAGCGGATCTCCGTATTTACAAAAAAGCGCAGGAACAACGCACACGCGCGTCCATACATATATATTAAATACCCGCGCAAAGGAAGTGGTACGAGAATAAGCGTCAGCGAAGAGGATATTTTTGTCGTTCCGCGCGACTTGGGCTCCAGAGAGTCACGAGGGAACGAAAGAAGCTTTGCACCGCAGCAAACGATCGGATTTATGTAGGAGGAGTGCTCGGTTGGACGCACGTGTGTGCTCAGGGTGACTCAAGATGCTTCTTTTTTTTTTTTTTTTTCTTTGGTACAACACAGGTTTTTAATTGATGCAGTGATTATTTTTTTTCTTTGGAACGTGGCAACTATTGAAATATTATCGTTGCTAATTTTGTAAGTGGAGAGAACATGGGAACGAAATAAAAAAAAAAAAAAGGAAAGATGAAAAAAAAGTTTCCTCGAACACAATGGTGGTTAAACTCTCAGAAACTCGATTCAAAAGCTCTGTTCGCGGGAAGGCAAAAGGATAAATTCGTTCAGCGATGAATTGATTTGAGGAAAAACCACAGAAACAGTACTTATGTTTACAATACACCTATTTTTCTCCCCGTACCCTCGTGTGTGTACTTTAAGGTGCACAAAGTTACACAAAGTGCATAATACATTACGAGGTTGGTGTACGCGTGAAAACACGTAGATTTCCTTCCGCGAACGGGATGTTTTCCAGTCGAACCGCTCGGCTCGCGATTGTGCAACCCGCGTAAGACACAAATTACCGTAAAGAAGACAAGTGGTTGGAAACAAGTTTCATTTCCCGGCGAAAGTCCCGGCAAATCCTCCCGTGTACACACACGCGCGGAAAATCAACGTCTTACGCGCCACTAAACGCGACTTTATCGAAAAAAAAAAAAGAAAAAAAAACATTGAGGCAAGCATGACACGTGTGTCGATCGAAATATTATTTCCTTGCGCTACGTCAGAAAAAAAAAAAAAAAAAAAAATATAGCTCTCGTAGGCGTGAGAGCGCAGAGCCACCTCTCCCGCGTGTACTCGTTGCTCCTGAAATAAAACCCACGTACAAATGGAATCCAGACTCTCGTTTTCTCGTTCTTCCCAGCTGACGTCTCGTCTCGTCCAAGCACGCGTGTGCACTTATACACACACAACAGACGATGCCACACCAGCAGGAGAGCAGTCATCGTCTCGGTGAGAGATAAAGGAGCGCACTGACTCGGAATGCGAACCCGTTTTTCCCTTTGGGGTGGAAAAAAACAAAAAAACAAAAAAAAAGTAAAGACGCTAGGAAAAAGAGCCTAGGGGACGAGTCGTTTTCCTTTTCCACTTCGCCGTGTGTGGAGGCTCGAGCTCGAGATTTTAACGCCCAAGACGACCTTGACGAGCTGCCCACCGTCGCACCGTTGGCATTCCACTGCAACATATCTTTTTTTTTTTTTTTTTCGTATACCATCGTCGCGGCTGGCGATTTTTCCAATCCCTCGTTGCTTTTCCCCTTTTTTCGCTCGTCACCGCATGCGGCACACACTCGCTGTACCGGAAAATGCTCGTGAGTGCGTGTGAAATTTCTTGGCGGCGGAATTTTCTGATCTGCGGCTGGATGTTTCCGAGCTTAAGGTGGGCAGAAGTTGGGTATCGCGTGCCCTGTGGGGTTGGAGCTTGACGACTTTATTGGTATACAGTTTGTCATGCGCAGCGATAAGGGATCAACCTCACTGTTATAGTGGGGTCTTTTTGCAAATTATGGTTTTTTTTAGGCATTTACATGGGTTAGGGAAAAATCGGAGGAAAAACGTATTAATGCCATGTTGTTGAATTGAAAAAGTCTTTCAAGTCGTTCAAAGCTTCTAAACACTAAAATAGTGTAAAAAATATTTTAAATTCACTCAAAGTCGAAGTCGACGAGTCCGAAATATTTCAACTTTTTTGGAACGACTTTCAAGTGCACAATTCCTTCGTTAAAGCCGTGTCATTGCGATGGTGCAATAGATGACGTATCTTGCTTTTCTTGATTCATTTTACACCAGTGAATAAACAAAAATTGTAGACCTTATCATATTGTTAATGAAACGTAATAAATTAACAAAATATAACAAAGTGTATTGTAATCGATACAATTGGTCATGAAAAATATAATCAATGATGCAGTAGATCTTGTATTTATCACCCCCGCCTCTGTCCCAAGAAACGTTAAACAAGACATCCTTTATCATTTCTCCCCAAATGCGTATCGTGTTGTTTCAACACCTTCTTTTTTACTATCCTCATATACACCACCACAATGTATATTTCAAGCACATGTATCATTTAAGCGTCAACAGTGGAGGTACAGCCGACGTATCGAATGATCCAGCCCACGCTAAGTGGTTCCAAACGGCTCCTCTCACCCACTTAAAGACAAATTCCAAAGCCGCGCGAGCTTTCAAAACGGACCTTGTCCATGTATACCTGTACCTCTCCGTACGACTTTGCGGGAGATATACGCGCGTCCGCGTAAACGTTTTCTGATTACAGCGCAGTATAGGACGGCCCAAGTAGAATCGACTCTCAAAAGAACATAAATCAATATTTTAGTCCCTCCCCCTTCCCTCGATCACTTAAAAGGCCTTGTCGTAACTGTTTCGCCAAAGTCTCCCCGATAAAAGGATATACCCGCCACTGCTGCTACTGTATATCTTTAGAAAAAAAGCAACGGCTGCCCATGCGTAATACATTTGAATAACGGAGATACTTACTTTGCCGAGGGGAAGATTAAGTGGTGCGTTAAGCCAAAGGGTTTTTTTTTTTTTTTTTCATGTCGGATACATTCATGGTGTATAGAGGTTCAAAACGTCACCACGATCATTCTTACGCCATGTAGCTCGGATTCTTACAACTTTACTCCGATATTTTCTTTTTTGTTGTTGTACAGCTTTATCCATACGCTCTGGACAACTGTCCTAGAGGTGAAACTCGCCAAGTTCCCCGCTCGAGGGGCTCTACATACGTTCCACAAATGAGTGACATCGAGGTGCCATTTTTTGTGATTTTTGTGAGTCTACGAAACTTCTCTTGTTATCGAAAATTGTTTTGCTGACCATTGGCCTTATGACTTGGGATGCAGTTCTCAATGTCACGCTTTCAGTGTTGAAGGTTATTTGGCAACTTTCTGCCGGTGATTATCGAATTCGTGCAAAAATCGGCCACACCCATCGTCAAATTCTTCCGAATGGCTAAAATTTTGCAGTTCGAAACGAAGAACCGTTGTTTAAAAAACAAAAAACAGCAGCCTACACCACAAACCATCCGTAGCTCGAATAGCGCGCACGAAACGTGGCAAACATCAAATCCGTCCAAATATCGCGGGCGAGCCGCAAGATTTTTCACCACTGCAAGTTACCCGGGCCGCTCAATCGCCTCAAAAACCATACCGACAATCATACCGCTATCCAACCGTGGAAATTACCCTCATTTGCCACGCGAGTACGCGCAACTTTGGAAAACCAGGTCGATCTAGAAATTCAGCGTGATTTTTGTCGCCAGCACGTGGCCGCTCTCTCGGATACAGTCTTACCAAGGCGATAACTCGCAATTTTACCGTTACGATCAGTACAATGTACATAATATAAACCACGCCGCGAAGTAATGAAGAAGAAATGCACACGTATATACGTGTACCGTAAATGAAGCAAAATATAACTGCGGCTACGCGTACTACTGTTCTCTGCCTATATATACGTATCTGCAAACGCACGACATTACGTAAAGCGAGATTGTGTACAGAGTTCATTCGCTCTTCGGGTGAGCAAAAAGCCTCTCCGTCCCGGAAAAATCCGCTACTCCGGAATATGTACATGTATAGTTCGAAGCCTCGAAACGGAGCATATTTTCGTATTAACGATGCGGCAGTTGTCCAACGCCAGGGCGTCGAGAAGAGTAGACGATTTCTTCCGCATCGCGCCAGCACAGCATCTTGCAAACGTGTAACCGCCGGCGACGAGGACCATTATACCACCCCTCCATGTATATACACGTGGATAGGTGGTGTGAAGTATAGAGGTGGAGAGGAGGGGACAAAAAATAAACGGCAGGGGGTCTTGGGAGGCTGGAGGCACAGTTATAAGGCTGAGCCAACTGTACCGGGCTTATAATAATTATCAACTATTACGATGTGAAAAAAAAGACAAAAATTTTAACCACACGCCTCGCGAAAATGGTGATTCTTTTTCTTTTTCTTTTCGAGCCACACCTCTATAACAAGGTTTTTTCGTCCTCCCAATGATGCCAGGACCTTTAAGGTTCTACATTTGATCGACAACTGTTTTACTATTTATTTCTAATGATTTGGGATGGAATGATTGCTTTTTCCCCAAGTGAAATGGTAGTCTTTGTCACAAAAGTGCCATTACCTCTGGGGACGTTTTGATGCCCAAGAGACCGTAGGTAGCCCTGGATGGATGGCACTTGTATGCCAAAGACTGTTTTTCCTACCAAGGGCTCACCCAATCCTCAAAAATGGTATCAGAGTACCCTCGCAGTAGCCCCGGAGGCAATGGCACTTCTGTGACGAAAACTACCATTTCTGCTGGATTTTGAAAAACTCACTAATTGGAGTACTTACAGCTAGCATCAGCCAAATAACCGAATGGAAACTGTTTTAATCCCGTCACTTGATAACATAAGAATTTCTTGTGGTTCCCCGTCCCAAAACTTTGTCTTGAAGATCATTGTTCAGAAAAACAGCTCATTAAAAACAGTGAAAGAACCAGAATGATTTTCAATGCGGAGGAACGGCACCTATAGCTTTCTTTCCTCATTTCGAACCGTTACAAGAAAATTACATCCAGTAGTGGCATGAGTATTTGTAAAAAAAAGGGCTTATATCAAATAATATATTATCTTTCATGCGTCTTATGTATGAATTGGAGTTGAACTGTTAGGATCGATAACATCTATGAGCTACGTGACATTGTTTTCTGAGTTGAAAGTACCATATTGTCGTAAAACTTAAAGTATACGATACGGCGATCACTTAGATTTGCTGACCAAGCAATTGGTACATTCGTATAGGCCAGCTTGAGTATTTATACCCATAACATTGTACGAACGAAAAAACCAAAGTAATAATAATTTGACGTAAAACAAATTCAATTTTTTTTTTACAACGTAAAATACTGATCGTTTTTATGTATGCACGTGTCTAAAATGTAACCAAGTGAGCAGAACCTTTTTACAAACATTAAAATGGCTAAAACAAGTGTACGGGTACATCGAAAGGAGCACAGACACGCATCGCCCGCAACAATATTTAATACACGCACACCCAAAATCAATTAATCATCCCTGAAAAAATTGTAACTTGGCCATAAGTAAAAAAAAAAAATAAAAAAAAATAAAAAAAAATAAAAGAATCCCAGCCATTAACCTGATTTTCCAAGTGCAGCAGCTGCCCGACTCTTCTTCTTCTTCTTCTTTTTTTTTTCCTTGTCAAAAAGCCATTAACCGCGTACACACACGAACATGCCTCTGCTTATCGAACAATGCCAATCTTTCACACGTATACACGTACACGTAAATTGCACCTTGGCAGAGCGGATAACCCTCCCAAGCTCGGAGTTGCGCACTTAAAAATCACTCATCGATCGTACACTTGCGAAGAAAAAAAAAAACAAAAAAAAACAAATCTTTGGTCTCTTCTAATCGAAAGAGGGCCATTTGGAGAAGCCATCGTTTCGAGAGCCCCAGACAAACGTATGCATATACACACGTAACGCGATACCCGTTCCCGTGACCCCTGCGACTTCTCGGCTTGTCGTTTCTGTGTGTGTACACTGTCAAGCTTACAGCATCAGAGTTACAAGCTTTGGAAGGGAATCCTCGTCGCGCTTCGAGACTGCCTTGTCGTGGAGTCGTGAGGTCACGTGAGAGAGTATCACATATTGTATGCATGTATATTTCATGTCAACTGTGTTTTTTCTTCCTCTTTTTTCTTTTTCAGTCACGTGTATGTGTGTGTGAAAAACTTTCATTTCACTCGTTTACTTCCATGTACTTTTTAACATGTTTTTTTACTTTGATTGTCATGTCTTTGCTTGTTTTGTAAAACTGAAGAAGAATAACCAACACCACCAGAATTTTGCACGAATGTTACAAACTAGAGAGTTTCTTGTAAGATCGAAGGTGTCTCTAATTTTTGGTTAAATCTATGATGAATACCAAATAGTTGGGTGGGTAGTTTTATTCGTGAATTTTTTTTGTATCTCTAGGAGTTTTGGAAAACCAGAGACATTTAGTAAAATGCTACTATGGCCCTTCTGTGAGTGTGCTCTCATGTCATGAATTAAATTTTTTTTTCATGAGTTTGGAGATTAATTGATCAAGTGGTGCGAGCTATTTTTCCGAATTTTTTTCAATTGATACATTACACTTTAGCAATTCTAATCTGCCAAAAATAATGCTTTTTATGTTATGTAATCGATGGATGAACCTCGTTTTTTTATTAAAACATTGCATCATCATTCATTCCAGTTGAATTTTCGATTATACTAGCTCCGAATTGATTCACACAAAGGATATGCAACGCAGATATACGCTGTGTCGTCGAAACATTGGTCGGACAAACACAAGTGAAAAATATTTGTTAAAAAATCCAATTCTTTGAAGAAAAGCCATTGTCTGACAGTAAATCCCAATAACTCCCTCGAACGTGTACGGCTGCTCTACCAGAAAACATCGTACGGTACCCGCAACGTAACATTGCACAGACGCTCTCGGATGTATAAAGCAAATTACCAACTCGTCAGGGCGGGCAGACTTTTTCATGTTCCGCGCCTTATCGAGATGAACCCTCGTTCCCCGACGATATTTATTGGTACGATATGCCCATCGCGGAGGCTGGGAGCGCAATATATACGACGCGCCTTAATAAGCGGAATGGCTTTTTGGTCGGCGCGGTTCTTGGATCGGATCGGTGACTTTGAGAGGTACGTAGAGACCTTCCGTATTGAGATTATCACGCTTTGGCATTGGCCAAAGTTTTTTTTTTTTCTTCCTAATCTTACGTTGGGTTATTGGACTTGGTGATTTTTGTGTTTTTAAATAGGTTACGACTAGTGTTCAGCATCTATTGAAAGAAAAATTTCATTTTTTGGATCACGTTGTATACGGTTAAGCAATTGTACAACAGTCATTTTTTGACAGTCAAATGTCCCTTGTCAGATTATAATATCTCGTTTTTCTTGTGGAATTGATTTACAAAGATCATCAATAAATACTGAAACCAATAAATATTCACGAGTCTGAAAGGCAAATGAGTTGATAATTTTGTATAATCGAATAATTAAATAAACCAAAGTAACGCAATGATACGTTACATCAGTTATTTTGGAACAGTCTTTGGACAACAAAACTGACGCATTTCACAAATATGTATTCACTCAGAGTTTCATGAATAATCAACAGTGTGCCGTAATGAAACAAAAACAAAAAAAAAAAAAATTGCATCCAGACAAAAAGTTCAGCTCGATACCAATCAAAAAAGCTCCTGCCATTCTTTCGTGCAAAAAGTGCGCGTAGCCATGCGAGCGAGCCCATAGGATATTCAGAGATCGGCGTTCGGGTGTGAAGCAGCCAGCGTCGTTCTTCTCCCGGCACTCCGTTCAGCCCTGATTCCTAGAGCCGCGTCTTTTTATCCCCCGAGGAATGCTCAAAATTCATTTTTTTTCTATAGATGTTGCCCTTGGCAAATAGGTTATTCCACAATGTGGGAAACACCAGTGATGAATTAAGTGCAGCATTATTTTTATCGTTGAATTTTTCGTTGGATAATCTCGTTTTTTGCTTTTTTATTGAGGAGGCAAGTTATGCTTGGTTTTATGAGACATCGATAATAAGAGGCAATGTACTGAAATCATTTTATTTTTTGTCATGTAAAGTACAGAAAGAAAAAAATCACCGCCGTCAAAAGACTCAATTCAATCGTGCTTAAATCAGCGTTAAAACGTTAATCAACATCTTAACGAACAGAAATTTTTGTGGACACGTGCTGCAAAAATTTTAATTTTTTCGCACGGAGGTACCATCGACGTAACGTTAATTAACGACCAGTTTGGTTCTAATTAGTGACATGTTAATTTACGCTCGGGACTTTGTTCACGAGATGAAACATGTAAAAATTTATCGTTGCGTAAACGTTCAATTGGAAAATTGACGATACAAATGTACATCTTACAACCAACCAAATCGTAATTAATTATCATGATATATCTTGTTTTTCATAATCTTCAAAAACTATAAGTGTAAATGTAGGTTTTTCGTTACTACTTGCAAGAAATAATTTAGAAATTTGCTATTTTTTATTTTGACCAGGAAGACAATTATTTTATGGCACGACAGCTTAAAAAAAAAGTAAAACATAAATAAAGCTGTGTTCAAAGTTGCTCTAATAATTATTATTATTTAACTTGTACAGATTATTTTCAGAGTAAAATAGTAGTTTTCCTACGAGTTTGAAAAGTCTCTATTTGCGAGCCGAGACGTTTGCGGCCCAAGCCGAAGGCGAGGGACGTAACGAGGTTCGTAAAGGAGACTTTTTGAACGAGTTCCGGAAAACTGCTTTTTCACCCGAGGAAGTACCAGCCTCCCAAAACCACCCGAGTGCGGAAAAATAAATTTTTTATAATTTTTAAAGAATTTTTCTATTGACATTATTACAATAATGTTAAAAATATACATGGTGGCTAATGTATAGAACCTTTTCAGAAATTATCAGTAAATTTTTTCTACAAGACTTATGCTAAACTTTGTAAATAAATAAAAGTAATGTACAAAATACGAATCATAAACCAACATTTACTATAACATGATTATAAACTTACAAACGTGAACACATAACTAAATTGTTAAATGCATTAGACTTTTTGTCTTTAATAGATTTGTCTCAAATTAAAAAATTAACACGAGGAGTACTCACGTTCATTTTTTTTCATAAAATTACAAAGTAACTTTAATTTATAATAATTGCCGTATCAAATAATTTTTATGAAAATATCATTTAATGACATACAAACATTTGCCTTTAAAAAATTTATAAAACGGTCCAATATACACACCAACACGGTACATATTACAGCCTCGACTTACATCAGCACCAAAATTAAAACAGCGTCAATTAAAAATGAATTTTCGTATCATGTTACACGTCTCGTCTCAAGAACAATCTGCATGCCATTAAAAAACCGCTGTCTTTGATTAAAAAAAATAAATAAATAAATAAAAAAAAATGCTAAATGTACAGGACACCCGTCATCAGACGTGTGAAACACATCTTCATCCAACACTTTGTATGCATACACGAATTATATAAACGTTTCAAACCGGAAAAGACCACCAACCATGGAATTCCACGTAAATACGCTGAGAAAAAAAAAATGCCCCGAACCCCAAAAGATAGAGAAATCAGCGATGTCACCGATGTAGGCGTACTTTTTTGCCGAGACCCTCAGGCCCCCCCTAATCGGTGTCACGCACAAAAAGAAGCTTCGGACTCCCTGGGAGCCGATGATGCCGCGTCGCTGGCAGCTTCGACCTACTCAGAAAGAATCCGTTACACGCCTATTTAGCCAGTGTGTACGTATACATCTCCTCCTCTCGTCTCTTTCACCGATCGGCCTCTTCCCTCTCTGTCCGATCCTTCCACTCTCCTTATCGCATAACCTTTCTCCTCCGACTCGATTCCTCGTTTGGTGTCTCAACGATTCCAGTTCCTTTTTTCTCTCTCCTGATTATTTTTAATCGTTTGGTCTTTCACTTCTAATTTTAGCTCGGCAAGGGGAGTTGGGACTCTAAAAATACCCACGTTGATTTCAATTTTTCTCTTCCGGAGGATTTTTTTTCTTTTTCAAACGAGAAGAGTTCAATTGGAATGAGAGAAGAGTGCCGGGTGTACGATTTTCGAAGAGTCACTTTGCAATGAATAGAGAGTTGAGTAAACTCGTGCTTTTGTTGGTGTATTTTTCGTAACACTTTATTATAGCTATCTTCGCTCGATATCTCATCGTTCCATCTCGTAGAAGTAAATTATAATTTTTACACCATCATTTACAGCTATTCTTTTTCTTCATATTCGAGCCTCTTCATCTACTCGATTGATGAAGTGCAGCAAAGCACCAATTCATATTAAAACAAAATTAAGGACACTTTTTTTGTACCTCAAGAATCCCATTAGAGATACTCTTTGATACAATGGACTCTGTTGAGACAGCATTACTGGTTGTCAGAGATAATTTATATTTAATGAACAGGAGTTTAATGATGTGATTATTTAATTTGAATACAATGTTACAACTAAATGCTTTATGATTGTATTTGAATGATGATTCAAATTAATCAGCGTTTTAAATTTTTTATTCCAAATTAATATGATCAAATTAATAAATTATAAACTAATTTCAATATTTGATTTCAAATGCAGTATCTTAGTGTGTCTCATTCTAATACAATATTATAAATAAAACATTTTTTAATTAAAAAAAAATAAACATGATACTGAATTAATAACAAACTCTTGTAAAATGTTTTTCAAGATCTTTTTTCATACTAATTTTTTATATTAATAAATATTTT